>VYXC01002710.1:31116-98616 GCA_013397175.1 Platysteira castanea | reverse complement strand
TGATTCATGGGATTATTGCCCCATTACTACCATGTCAGACTTGCCAGGCACTGTTCTAAAAGAACAGTGGCACTCAGTCCTGATGCTAATACCACTATCATCCTAATGCTAGATACCATTTTTCTAGAAGCTAGAAAAGTACTTATTTGTACAATATGTATAATCTTGGCTAGGTTACACCACTTTGTAATTATAGGTGCATTTTCTGTTAACATAAATTGATCTTTTCACCACAATATTTTACCATAAAAAGAAGTCATGTCTTCTTTCAGAAACAATCTTGCTTGAGTAAGTCAACAGCTCTTTTAGTCATAGCACAGAAGACTCATCCACCTCTCCAAATCAGATCCTCTTTGCTCTAGTGTGCAAAGACAACCTACTTTTAAACACTGTTTGGAATGTAACTCCCAACTTTCCAGAGAAAACCGTGTGAAATGTATGGTGAAAGCTATATTGTGATCAACAATCATAAGTAACAAAATAAAATGTAAGTAAGATTGTAAGCACCTGTGTATGTTTGTACATAAAAACTTTCTAATATTTAGAAAGATGGCAAAAGAAGTGGTAAGACTGAAATAAACAAAAATATGTCATATCTCTTGCGTATTTTTAGTACCATGCTTAGCCTCTCTGAAGAAGGAAAACCAGGATATAGTTTTCAAGTTAGTTGAGATATTCGTGAATAGAATATTTTTAAAATACATCATTCATAAAGAATGACAAGAAGTTTGAAATTATAGTGACCTGCTAAGTTTGAAAGAATATATGAATTCAAAGCAGAACAGGTTCCTCCTAATTCTGACAGGGAAAGGATACTGCTTTGATTTCCTTCTTGAGATCTCAGGAAAGGAAGCACATTAACAGTATGGAAAAGAGAGGAGGTTTCAAGGTCACCAAAGCCCTGGTGTGGAAGCAGAGTTGTGCTGCTGCAGTCACATCCCCACTGGGTGAACTTGGAGGACTAGACTTCTAAGAGCAAGGAATGAGATCCCACCTTGAACAAAGCAGAGGGAGGATTCATCATGTCAGAGAGGGCAAAGACAAAACCTGCATGGGCAGGCAATGCTGTCAGTCTCAGGCAATGCTGTCAGTCTCACTCCACCCTGCTGCATGAGCATCGCTAGTGAAACTTGGAACATGGCATTCATGATGTGATGTCTTCTGCTACAAAGCAAGTACTGAGAGGCTCATTCAGAAATGCAGAGGGGCAGGATATAGGTGTACTGCTTTCCAGCCTGCCAGAAATGAGAAGCGCCTCAAAGAATCTTAAAAACTCTCCAGACAAATAATTTCAATCAGGTATGCTTGGAATTTGTACTTTCACATTCTCCTTATAAATCTGTTTCCAGTGTCAGGATTATATGCACTTTGACGTTCATGTGTTCTACATGGATCTAGCATGCTGAGAGTGTGCAAGAAAAATATATGTACCTGCAGACAGGAAACACTCAAAAAAGAGTGTATATGGTGTGTAACCTCTTTGCAGATTTAGGAGAATCTTTTCTGAATCAAAATTCACAGCCTTGAACTTTCCTCCTTTTAACATTTCCTTTTCTCCATTTTATTCATTAGTTTCTTAGTGTATGCAGACCTATTCTCTCTGCAGGGATATAAGCTGACATTTGTGTTGGGTATAGGAGTCAGAGTGTTTGCAGCAGAGGGGTTCAGGGGTGGCTTCTGTGATGGGAACTCAGGGTTTGTTCTGTGCTGGACATTCATTCAGCCAGCTCAAATCCACTCACCACAGAGCTCAGCTAAACCCCTCAGCTGAGATGGTGGTACCTGTGAGAACATATATTTAAGAAAGAGCAAAAATGCCACAAAAACAAGAAAAGAGGGGAGAAAAAAGAGTAAGAAACAGAAGAGGGAAAACCAAAGTGAGAAAAGGAGGAGGAGAAAATGGATGTTCATAGTGGAGCAGGTATCCACGCTACAGGCCATGAATGACTCCACACCAGAACAAGCCTTAATTCCTGAAGAATTGCTGCTGATAGAAACCCCATGGTAGAGCACAAGACAAGTGAAACCCAAGGAGCAGCAGAGATGTTATGGACTGACTGAAACTCCCTATTTCCCACTCCTTCTATGACAGTGTAAGATAGAGGAGTCTGGAGAAGTTGACACTGAGAAAGTGAAAGGAAAGATATGGTTTTCCTGTTTGATTTTGCTTATGTTTCTCCCTACACAAATTTATTTTAATTCGCAGCAAATTAGTTTTCCTCAGATCAGGTCTGGTTTGCCCACAGCAGTATTTGGCAAGTTATCTCCCTGTCTTTCTCTCTTCTCATGAGCTTCCTCATTAATTTTTTTTTCCTATTTTTTCCTACACATTCCTCTGAGAGGGGGAGTAAGAAATGTGTGGTAGTCTCTCTCTTAGCCAGATTGGTTAAGGCTCCCAGCTGGGCCTCTTATTACATTGTTAGCTTTTGTATATCATATTAAAATAGTCATTAGGGCAAAGACAGAAGAGTGGTGATGTAGTCCAATATTTAAAGTACTTGATGAAACAAAGAAGAGGCAGATTCTACCTGTCCTTATACCTCATGTCCTCATGGCTGCAACATTGGCCTGGGATCAGATTGGTCAAAAAGACGAGACAGAGTCCTGTGTGACAGCTGTGGTTTTTTCACGACTAAAGCATTAGGTAAAATGGTCAGTCTTTGCAGCTCTACCTCCTGATGCCCAAGGCCTAATGTAACCTCTGTTTCACAGCCAAATTCCCTGTTGTGTTTTAACCCCAGCTAGCAACTAAGTACCATATAGCTGGTCTCTCACTCCTCCCCAGCTTTAGCCCTGTGGAGGGGAAGTTTGTAAAGAAAATATAAACCTTGTACGTTGAGATAAGAATAATTGAATAATTTAAACAAGATAATAATAACATTTTAATAATAAACATAATAATTTTGTATTTACAGAGTTGAGTATTTATTGTCATCTTTCACATACCTAGAAATGCAAAAGTCTAGTTTGAAGATTATTTGAAAATTATGTGCTCTATCTTTAAAATTTACTCTCCTTCTGCAAATGTTTCTAGGGTCCTAGCCTTTTCACAAAAAACCAGAGTGAAATAAATGTCTTTTTGGTTCACTTCTGAACATTCAGACTTTATTCTTTATGATAAAAGAACATAATGATAATAGCAAACTGAAGAGCAAGTATCTTCTTTTGTCTTCTGACTCTGTTGTCTTGATTTTTTTGGGTATTTTTGTGAATAATATTTTTGTGACAGTGCATTTGGTGCTCGCTTTCCTCTTTAATAATGACCTCTTCTTTGATGAGTAGTCTCATATATTTGAGGTTTCACAGTACCAGGAAACAGCATGTGAATTACGATGAAAAGATGCACAAGCAGGGATGCTTCCAGAATCTATCTAGAACTAATATATTTCTACTTCAGTTATTTAATTTCTGGAGGTTTGGACTCTACAGAAATACAAGAAAGGAACATTTATGCTAAAGTTTTCTTGACAAAAGTAGATGGCATTATTTATATGTTTAAATATAGAAGTCACCCTTGGTACTAAAAGGTTATTGTGATCTTATTTGCTTGTATGATGAGGGGGGAAAAAAAGGAAGATAGAATATTTCCTAAGTTAGAACATTTGGATTATTTGTCAAAAATTCTTCTTTTTAATGATTGTGTATCAAACTGTGATAACAGTGTAACTGTGGTGGTATTATGTTAAGTTCTGATTTAAGATTGTCAGAAGTTATTTCTGTACCCAGTAACAATGCCCAAGGCATTGACCAATATGGTTAAAGAATGTGTAGAAGGTGTAAAATGTATGAAGTGCATCCTTAGGGGAGCAGACTTGTGAGCTTTTTCAGAGTGATATTTCCAGAAGAGATTATGCTGTTTTTGCAAGAAAGTGTTAAGATATCTCAAGAAAATAACTGTTTTGATTTTAGCAATAAAGCACAAACCTGTGACTTTGTGCAATCATTGTAGTGTGACTGGTGAGAAAAGAACCTAGGAAAAATAGCAAGTATCAGTCTGATATGACAGTCAACACAGTATAGCTTTCTGATTTTATTTTGTCTAGATATAGTTTAGCTATTCATACTAAAATCCTTACTGGAAGGTAATCACGTGCATCTGCAGCTCATATAGCAAAAAGGTAGGTGTCTACAAAGTGTGAAGAGACTTGTGATAATGGTCAGATAGTGTTGCTTAAGTGGCGAACTAAATTACCCTGCGGGATTTGGCTGATGTGGTTGCCAAGCCACTCTTCATCATTGAGAAAAAAACATGGCATCCAGGGAAAGTACCAAATGGCTGGAGAAAAGCAAAAGGTCACATCTATTTTTAAAAAGGGTAAAAAGGTGGACCCTGGCTAAGCGAACAGTCTGTCTTACCTCTATATCTGGTATCATCATGGAGCCCTCCTGAAAGTTATGTCGAAACATATGAGTGACAGGGAGGTGATCAGAGACAGCCAACATTGCTGTACCATGGGCACTATGTGCCAGAATAATCTGGTGGCCTTCTAATATGGAGTGGCTCCATCTCTGGACAAGGTAAGAGCTACTGATGTTGTCTGTCAGGACTTCTGTAACTGCATATCAGTACAATCTGGGGGTTGGATTGATTGTGAGCAGCCCCGCAAAGAAGTACTTGGCGAGTGGAAAATTGGACATAAGCTGGCAATGTGCTCTTACAGCCCAGAAAAACAAGCATATCCTGGGCTGCACCAAAAAAAGTCGTGGGCAGCAAGCTGAGTGAGGTGATTCTTCCATCTCTCATGAGACCCCACCTGGAGCATTGCATCAAATTCTGGGGCCCACAACAAAAGAAAGGCATGGATCTGTTAGAGTGGGTCCTGATGAGGTCAACGAAAATGATCAGGGGGCTGGAACACCTCTGATGTGGACAGTCTGAGAGAGCTGGGTTTGTTCAGCCTGGAGGAGAGGAGGCTTCAGGGACACCTTGTTGAGGCCTTCCAATATGTAGAGAGGGCTTATGAGAAAGCCAGAGGGAGATTTTATAGCAGGGCCTGTAGTGACAGGACAAGGAGAAATGGTTTTATACTGAAAGAGGTTGGATTTAGCTTGTTCATATAAAAAAAAAAAGGTTTCTCTGATGAGGGTGGTAAAACACTGGAACAGGTTACCCTGATAAAAGAACTTATCAATGCATTAAAATCAGGAGTGCTAGGAGTCTGAGCAACCTGAACTAGTGAAAGATGTCCCTGCCTACAGCAGAGGGATTGGACCAGATAGATGATCTTTAAAGTTCCCTTTCAACCCATTTTATGATTTTATAAATCCATGCCTCTTAGTGTATTCAATTGCCAGAAAACTTTCAAAAGTTCTCCTGAAAGTCTGAAACAGTGGGTTTTTTTAAGGTTATATGCAACCAGACAGCTCAGTCTTTGACAAAGAAAGTTTTGGGTTCCATGAAGCTGTGTTATTTCTGTCCAAAAGGCACTGAAGCAGTTGGAAGCACCAATGTTTTCCGAAGTGATTATTGTATTTCCACATAAAGACCTAGTGTTTAGGATGTGTCATTGTGTCCAAAAATCTAGTATTTGATGATCCTTCAGCCAGAATTTGGGAGGGAGGGGAATTCAGAGAGCAGGATTCCTCACATTTTTGGCAGTGGCCTTACAGAAACCACTGCAACAGAAAAGTGTGTCAGATATAGCAGCAGTACTTTCAGGATGAAGGGTAAGTTCTTGCAATTTTGAGTCAAACCAAACTGATAATCCATTATGATAGGTTAATAAAAAGATCAATCATTTTGACCTATCAGGTTTTAGGAATTACTCAGGGTGAAGTCCAGCAGCACTGTCAACTTGGTATTTGCTCATCTGTCCCTTCCTTAAATTTACTTTATTTAAGTATTGGGGGTTTTTAAAATGTACTTTTAACTTCGTTTTGCTATGTGTAACAGTAGGGGTATATGCAATAATTTTAGAAATATTTTTAAAGTAGAAATATTAGTGTTTAAAATAAAATAAAAAAGCTATTAGCTAATACATCATAAATCCACAAACTATTATGTTGTCTCTTCTTCATGGCCATTTAATTTTGCATGCACATAACCAGTGTTTTACTAACAGTACCTAGAGTTCCATATGTAAGACATTATTCACAGTATGTTTCCTGTTATTTTGCATACCATTATTCTTGGTGAAAATAGTGTTTTGGCCTCAGGAGAAATATTGCAATTGAATGCACAGCAATATGTTTTTGGTATGGGGCCACGGTACTGCAACTTAATTTTTTTTTTCTTTCCTTTAAAAAATCTCAGCAGTCAAGACAACAGAGGCAGGACACAAAAATGCAAAGAGGTGGTAAAAAATGACATATTTTCAATGTTTATTTGCAAATAAAATGTGTTAAGTGAAAGGAGAGAAGGAACTGCCTTTTTCTGACCAGCATGGTTACATTGACGGTCTACAAATGTTTCTGGAAATGGGATTACATAGTTTTAATATAAGTAGTTATTTTTGGAAACAGGTGGGCTGAGTAAAAATTATTGCTATTAAGTTGATTGAAATGTTGAGGATTAGCACAACGAATAAAAATTAAACTGGTTTAAACTATATGCTGTATTTTTTGCCAACAGATTATGTCATGTCATTGCAAAGGCGTGATTCATCGTATTCTATTCCAGTTTCCTCATGTAGCAAAATGAATCATAATTATCACTAATGACAATGTTAAATCTAGTAATTTGAGTGACTGCTAATAGAAAGTATCCAACCCACAGAAATCTATACCGTTACCTATTAAAGGTTATATATACTAGGCTCATCTAGAATATGATCAAACAAGCAAAGTTTCATATTAAATTGAACTGAAAAAAAATGTCCCATTAAGTCTTGAAACAAGAAAATGAAGAAATTAAAATTCTTCAACATGCAATATTTCCATTGTAAGATCTCAAAGTATATTCTGTGGAACACTGAGTGTCCCAATTCATACAAAATTTGAATCTCCAAGCATTCCCATGCTCAGAACTTAAGCATATCACCATGTTGTTACTTACTTTTTGGAAGCCGCACTCTTTCAGACAAGAACCAATTATCTGTGGTGAAATTAGTGGGAATTATTCACCTATGTCAGTATTCAGTATGAGTAGAATGCAAATGCTTGCCAGTCATATACATGCTTAAAATGCCATTCTGCTAATGTTCATAAGTATACTAAATAAGGTTTTCATCTCCTTTCATTCCACTAGCAAATGACCAGCCATCTTTTGGTAAGACAGCTTGAGTTTGCTGAGTCACTTAATCATGAGATCCTGCTTTGAATAAGAGATAGTAACAGTTACATTGTTATGGATGAGGTCAGCTCTTCACTAGAAAATATGTGAAAAGCAGCACTAATTGTATGTAGATCTCAGGAAACCATTTGACGCAAAAAAAAGATTGGGTGCAATTGATTTGGAAGCATAAGCTCTATCTCCTATTACCAATCTTCCAAACAATTCCTTTCTTCTGCAGCTTCTTCAGTAAAATACTCTATTTATTTTGTCCATGATGTGGAAAAGACCACTGTGTTATTTTCCCCCAAAATCTACATATTGGACTTTAGACCATTTTCAAATTCGCTTCAAAGCTTACAACATACTGTTGTATGACACTCTTGATTGAACATATACATCTCAGAAGTAAAGTCACTTCATGTAGTGCTTGTAAAGTTTACTGGAGTTTCACAGAAAAGACTGGAAATTGCAATAGAATGATAGAACCATGGAATCATTAAGGTTGAAAAAGACTTCCAAGACTCTTGAGTCCAACTTTTAAACCAGTGCCACTGTGTTCACCTCTAAATCATATTACCAAGGACCACATCCAAAACCAGGTTGAATGCTTCCAGGAGTGTTGATTCCACTACTTCCCTGGGCAGCCTGTTTGAATGCCTGACCATCCTTTCAATAAACAAATTTTTCCTAATATTTTTCCTAAAGTTTTTCCTAAAATGTTTCATTCTAAACCTCTCCTGGTGCATTTTGATGCCATTTCCTCTCATCTTGTCACTTTTTTCTTGGGAGAAGAGACCAATAACCCGCACATCACTAGGACCTCCATTCAGGTAGCTGTAGACAGTGACAAGGTCCCACTGAGTCTCTTTTTCTCCGGGCTAGCAATCCTGGCTCATTTGGCTGGGGTTAAGGTACAAAAACTGCTTGAATCCTGAAGATCTTCTAAGAGAATTGCATTCTTTTTCATATATTTCCATAGGAATATGTTGTACAAACAACATATCCCATATTTGATTCATTAGATATATCCAATATATCTAATTCACATTTATTTTCAGTGTACATCTCGAGACAATTAATAACTTGCACAGGCAAAACCACAATTTCAAACACAAAATCAGCGTCAACAATCTGACCTGCAGGTAACTAGCTGTAATCAGGATATATGTCTTTGAGCTCTATACAAAGAGGAGCAAGGGCAGAAGGATATCAACTTGCTCGAGACTTTTTCTTCTTATCACAGCTTTGTCACACACATCCTGCAATAAAATACCCAGAAACTTTCCTCAAATGGCAAAATGGAACTTCTATTAAGAAGGAATATTGAATGACCAAGGATAAACAAATAAATCAGACTGGATAAAAATGTTGGAGAACTTTCTGCACAGCTAGAGGAAAACACAGATTATTGGAACGTAAAAGTGAATGAACTTAGATGTGAAATATACCACACTCATTTAACTTAAACAAAAAATAGGAAATGATTTGGCAAAGGCTGTAAAACCAAGAAGAAAGTTTTGGTCTGCTTCGTTCTTTTCTTATTTTACTGGTTTTTGGTTTCTAGTTAATCCATTCGGTATTAAGTTCTTAAATTATTGCCTTGTACCTTTTTAATACCAAGGAATAAAAGTATGTTAGAGAGTTTTTTCACATCCCATATCATACGCCTGAAGTATTTGTTCAAGAAATATCTAAAAAAGCTTTGAAATAACTAAAATGAATCCCATATGGTTTGTTTAAATATACTAAAAGAGAGCTTTTTTTCCCAATCGAAGAGAACATCTGTACTTTATAATAGTTTTGTGTGTGTGTGATACCAGGCTGTTTTTCATGTTTTTCATACAAAATTGTTGGTCCAGCATTATATTGTATATTCTTTAACTGTAGTAATGCATTTCAAATTATTTTGTTGAAAATAGCCTTAAATTGATGGCTTTCTTTTTGTTCTTTTTATGTTTGTGTTTAATTTTTTCCAATAATTCTTGAAGATCAGTGTGCATTAATAGCTGCGGGGCATAAAGAGACTAGAGGAAATTAGCTGTCACCCACAGCCAGTGATTCTGTGTTCTTATAAACATAAAGGACTAAATTGTCTTTTATGTTGACCATGCATGCAGATCATATCATTTTCATTAAAAATTAGACATCATGCATATATAGTACTATTGTTGATAGAGATGTTTGAATTAATATGGTTTTAAAACAAAGACAAAACTCCTTTTGGTTTTGTTCTATTCAAGTTTGGATTTTATTACTGAAATATGCGGTTGCATATGAATTTAAATTGAATATTCAGTTATATATTTTTTCATGTATTTACTATATTTCTGCAAATCTTTTAGTGTTCTGTGTTCACAATATGAATTAAGTAATTTATAAACCGATAGAGGCTGGTTTTAATAAACTTTCTATTACATTTATTTACTTTGGGTTTATTTGTTACTGTTCGAGTTTTGGTCTTAAATTGACAATCAAACGTCAATTAAGTGCTTACTAGTACAGACATATTAATAAGTTACTGTAATCAGCTATAATTGCCTTAAGCATTCAAGTAAGTGCTACGTGATTATTTTGCTTTGTATCAAATTGTAGCATGATTATATCTTTGTCTACACATCACTAGCAGGATGGCACTATGTAATACAGAATTTCCTCCAGCTCTGCTGTCTTCTGTTGATATTGTCACTTCACTTTGTGTCATTCCTCCCCTAGTGTTTTCTTTGCCCAGCAGCTGATTACTTTGCTGGTAGTTGGTCCTTTAGAAACATCTTGTCCAAATTATCATCCTTGTTGTCTTGTGTCTGTCTAGAAAACATCTTTTACACCTCAAGGCATTAAAACATGCTTTCACTGATCATTCTTATCATAGCACAAGAAAACTATATTAGCTGGATTAAGAAAGAAGGAAAAAAGGAAATACCTCACACAGTCCTCAGTACTGACCTTTTTGTTCTATTGTCCAACTTTTACAGTGAGGTTTGACTACAGATCTTACTTAAATCTAGGTGAAGCTTTAGTTTTTACAGCTATAGAACTGCTCCACAATTGCCAGGTCTCATAAATGATTAAGCCACTCTGTTTCATACAGATGTCTGCAATATTCTTGATTACATCCTGCCTAGAGTTTTTGTCAGTCAACACTCAAGCAGCACAGATATGCATTTATAGAACTATTTCGGGACGACAGAGTGATTTGGAGATTATATGGCAGTGCATATACTCATACCATTACACTTATTGTACACTTTTTTTCTGAATTACATCAGGCATCTGCTTGCTCTTAACACTTTAACAGATTATAAGATAAAATTTAATTAAAAATTGTAACAATTGCTGCAAATTGTACCATGAAATATATATATATATTTACATAAGTGACCAGCACATCTACCAAGCAGAGGTGGTCTGTTGCTCCACTAGCCCTTTTAGCTTCTAGATTCCCAGTGGGGTTTAATCAATGTCCATCATCCTTACAAATAGTACTTGAAGCAGCTGTTGACTTTTACTCAGTAGCATGGAGGTTACCAGACAACCAGACACTCTCCACCTGACATCCATACTGTTTCCTAGAGGCAGAAGTTGACTGACTGACTGTCTTCATCAAAGCCAAGTTACAGAACCTTATTAGGCTCTATCAGTTGCCTTTGCAAAAGCTATTGTACAGGAATTACGTACCTTTACATACATTTGCATTGGAATGGGATATCTTAACCTAAAATACTTAACATAACAATAAACTAAACCCACTCTTTTTCATTCTGTAAAGTAATTTTCAAATAAATATTAGCTCCTTATGCAGCTAAGGACTGACTTATTTCATGGTTCATACCTGGCAGAAAGGCAGCCTGACTATTGGCTTTCTAGCCTTCCGAGGGTAGCCTCCTGTCTGACTGTCCATTACTGGCTGGCCCTGCCTCCTTTTTGCACACTTAACAATTGTCTTCGTAAGCCACAGAAGGGTATGGTTCAGCTTTTTTAGTGTCGTTTATGCAGAGTCAGGAGTTGGAAGAAAATTGGGTACTAATATTTTTTTACTGTAATAGAAATCTACCTAGCTCTTGACCTAAATTCCCATAT
The DNA here is from genome assembly GCA_013397175.1 of Platysteira castanea. NCBI lineage: Eukaryota > Metazoa > Chordata > Aves > Passeriformes > Platysteira > Platysteira castanea. Next base: position 87,326 of record VYXC01002710.1, on the reverse strand, counting down.
TTCTTCCTAGGGGAAAGGTGAATGGGTAGGTAAAAATATTCCTTCAGGCCTGCAAGTAATAAATACTAGTAGCATAACAGAGTTCTAACAATTACAAAGTCATTAAAGTACTGACAATATTTTTGTGTGATTCAGACTGAGTTCATAGTGTCTTTTCACGACTAACCTTTGAGATATAAAAATTCTGTCATTATAAAATGACCCATTTTTATAAAATAATCAATCCACATTATGAGGCATTGATGCAAATAAGGCACCATTTCAGTATTTACATCTGTTTCATAATGAGTTTTGAAGTTTAAGATCATTTTGATATATTAATAACTTTTAATTGGAAAAATAGAAAGGGCAACATCATTCTGATTAAATTAGTACCTAATGAATGTGCTGAAATCAATTTATGTTGGCAGTTCAGAGAAGAGTGTTAGAAAAAATTCTGATAAGGTAACCTGTAGAAAAACAGACACCAACTTTTAATTAGTGGATTATTGTGAAAAAATAAATCTGAAATCATAGAATGTTTTGGGTTGGAAGGCACTTTAAAGATCATCTACCTCCAAAACTCCTGCCATGGGCAAGATGTCACCCATTAGCTAATGTTGCTCAGGCCCCCATCTGGCCTAGACTTGAACTTCCAAGAATTGGAAGATTTCAAAATATGTCAAAAAATTCTTTTCTGAGGAATCTTTTAGAAAATATAAAAACAGTGATGAAAACAAATATAAAGTATGAGTAAAACCATGTGTGTGATTAGAAAATTACAGTTTTAATAAGACCTGTTCTGTTACAGTACTGGAAGGTATTTTCACTGGGAACTGAAGATGCTGTAAATCTCAGGTTAGGCTAAGGTATTCAAAATGGTGAAAAGCAACTAGCTCTGTACTGTGTGAAACTGCTATAATTAAGCTCCGGCATACCTCAAACCTAGGTAGGAGTATTGTCAACAAAAATACTAAAAGGCAAATTGTATAAATATGGAATCCATTCAATATCCACTGATGTAAACAAATATTAAGATTTTTTTTTTTTTTCATTTAAAAAAGTGCACCAAATTAATATTTTTCTTTGTGTCTGGGAAAGTTGGAATTAGCAATCAGGTAAAAACTAAAGGTCTGCCTCTGAGAGATCCTCTCTACCACTGAATCTTTACTCATGTAGGGCTGGGCTACTTAGGGAAGTGGTCCTGAGAGGAACAGAAATAAATATGCACTAATATTTTAAAACTCTAGTAGTCAGCTTTTTTTTCCAAAAATATTTTGTGAAGCATTAGCCATCTGAAGTCTTTGACCAACTAATGGATTGCTCTCAACACCCAGATATTTATTTGCAAAACATGTTCTGGAAATACTTATGATCCTAGTTTATAAATAGTTCTAACTAATACTTAGCAATGCCGAAAATCAAATCATAGAAAAGTGAGGGAAGTCTCAAGATAATAATCATGAGGTATATTCTCTCTTATGAGATAATCATAACTCTGTTATTGCTAATATTTAGTAGGTCCTCTCTTAGGTTTCAAATTTGTCGTATTTACTAAAAAGGACTTTTTTTAAACTCCTGTTTTCTCTCTGAGGTGGAAAGACTAACCCATAATAAACATCTACTGTTTTGGCTACATGGTACTTTGATTTTTCATCTGTAAAAACCTGACAATATTGAACTGCTTCGATATCAGTCAAACAGTTCTAATGTTTCTGATGCTAAAAATGATAGGAAATTTTCTATTGTAGCTTTTTTTTTTTTTTTTTTTTACCACAAAGACATTGTATTTGATAGAAAGGAATTGTCAAATAATGGTTTTAGATATTATTGTTTCTAGAAAAATCTTCCCAAATTTCAAAAATTTTCAAACCTCTGAAAAACACTTTGAGGTTACCACTTTACATTGAAGGAGCTTTAAATGACAGCCTTATATGCAGTTTAGAAGTTTATCTCTGTCCTGAGAATACTGGGTAGCTCAGCTGTTCTTGCTTTTCTTCTGATAGATCTTCAAGTCTTTTCCATAGTAGATAAATACACAATCCTTGCTGCATCTGTGACATCTGAGGAAGGTTATAATTTATTGAGTATTTACAACTGAATTCTACCTTACCACACATTGTTTTGCTAGCTCCATTGTTCTTGTAATAGCTTCCTCATCTATCTAAATCAAAATGTTCTAGATTACCTAATTAATTTACAAGATTGTACCAGCTGGATTTTGTCAGAAATGTGTGAAGGAAATGTGTGAGCATCTATGTAGATGGTTTGGTCTGACAATAATCCAGAGAAGCACCTTTTCCAGTGATACAGCAGCTGCAGAAGGACTGTGTTGAGCCTGGAGACTTGGACTAAAAATTAAACTAGATTTAGACCTCCTTAGACTGTGGTTATGTAGGACATTAAAATAATTTGCATTTAGTGAGGGAGCTGGAATCTGAAGAGCAGCTGAGTGACCATCGCATTTGCCTCTCTCTCCTACATCTGGTAAGTGTCTTTCAAGGATGTAAGCAGTGCTTTAGATGGTTGTGTCTGCAAACCCAACATGGGCAGATCCCATCTTCAGGCACAGCAGTGGGCAACAAGCCTCAAGAACAAGGCATGTATTACAGACAATCTGCACCATATAGTCCTCTGAGGCTCATGAGCAGAAGGTATCTTGATGACCAGAGGTATTGTAATTCTTGAGGTTCCAAAACTTAAGCAGCTGCCTAAATTAGCTTTTGTTTATTCTGAAATCCATATATCACCTACCAAGTACACAAGTCTTGTCCTGAGTATCAAATCCCACTGAGCTATACTGAGCTATACTTTTGAGAGGAAACCATGATAGAAACTCAAATTAATGAGATTATATATGAGAAATGTTATATCAAAAGTCTGCCTTTTGGCGGGTCTGGTGACCTTGTTCTTTAAGAAGACTTTTTATCAATGCTCAGTACTTGTGGTCCTTGGAGTTTTAAACTAGATCTTGAAAAATAGAACCAAAATAAACCTTAAATGTTGAAAAATTGTGCACACAGCCAAGTGCTAGGGAAAAGTTATCATCCCATCTCATACGACTGCCATAGCTAATCCTTCTCAGGTGGTTCTGTCTGAGGTCCTTCCTTGCCTTCCATTTGTTTTATCCAAGCACAGGAAGAGATCTGGATATGTGAAAGTGCAGCAAAATATTAATGAGATGGAGGCAGAATAATAAGTTCTGATCCATTCAATTCAGGTCAAGTTTGACCCTTTTTTTAGATGAAGTGAAAGACTGTTAGAAGTTCTCTGGTGAGGGAAGGCTTCTGTCACTGTTGTAGTGCTATAACACTAAAAGATCCTCTCCAAGATGTAAGTCTGGAAGCTTCTGCAAACTAACAGCCTATCTGGGAGGAATAGCTCCTGAAAGCAAAAAGGAAATTCAGTGTTCTTTCTCATGTAATCATTAGCCTTCCCTGCCAAGACTTCCACTACTCTGCCCACAATCACTCCTTGTGATACTGCTACTTATAACACAAGTCACTCAACAGCCGTCAGAGGATAATTATTCTCATGTACACATGACAGATCTGAACTGGCAGCCATGACATGAAATTCACTATCTTGTGTCACCAATCCCCCAAGCAGGCCATTTCTGGCTACAGACTAATGATACTACTAAAGAAGGGGGGAAAAAAGGTTTTTATTATTATTTTTGTGACGGTTTTTTCCTGAAAAACAAATTTCAGCACTTGGCTTATAAACCTCTGAAATCTGAGTTTATCATATGCAAATAACAGTATTACCTCTCATGCAGGTAGGTTACTGCTTTTTTTTTTTTTAATCCATTTCAATTACTGAGAAAGTGTTTATGAGCATTTCTTTCTAAAGCACAATGTCACATAGCAGTCATTCTCTTCATCAAATTAATTTATATTGTTCTGTGTCTTGGGTCTAATCCATGGGACTCCCACACAGCTGACCTGATAACAGTGATACTGAAAATATTGAAATATTTCAGATATTTTTTAACAACTTGCTTTGAAGGCCAGTCCATATGCTGCCTCTATTAATCTGCACCAAACACAAAATGATTTCTCATTGCAACACATCAGATCACAGAGCATATATGATATTCCAGGCTCTATACCCAGTTCTTGCAGAATTATTCTTTGAAATTTATAAAAGGAAATCCAATTCTCTAAAGTGGATTTATTTCATATGTGGATTTATTTCATATGTGGAAAACAGCATAAATTCCCCCCTTTTTGCCATTTATTTGGCTGGGAGATGAGTCTACTTCCTCTAGTGCTTTTTCTTTTTCTTTTTTTTTAATAACAGAGTTAGCATTTTTGAAACAAAAACTGCAACTCTGATTTTCCATCTCTTTATGGTAATTATAGCTAATGAAACTGTTGAGTTCTACTGGGTTCTTTTTTTTTTTTTTTTAAACTTGTGTGGTCTCCTGGAAAATAAGAGTTTCTGTTATGCCAAAAATGTCAGTTCACTGTTTTGACTGGTTCAGAATTATAATTTTTTTCCAGGGTAATAAGTAAATTCAGCCCAAAAACATGTTAATAATTGTAGTAATCACCAAAAAAGAAAACTGCTTTACTTCAGTATTAAAATTCATCTTCAGCTGCTTTGTTGTGTAATAACTAGGTCATCAGTTTAGGTGCTCCTGCTTAAAATGCGTTTAGCATCCATATGTATTCCCTCACCTAGAGGCTTGATATTTTTAATGAGATTATATCAAGGAATGTGAAGACTGGAGAGCGGTAACATCATTTTCGTGTGTAATTCCCAGAACTCTGATCCATTTCAGGGAGGCAATTAAGACTGCTGACTACAATAAATGATACTAAGAGATTATGGAGGGTTTTTTTCCGCATGAATGCGTAGTTTAAAAAATAATTTAGGTTTATTTAACATAAAAAACACCTCCAGAGGGGGGATTTTTTTTTCCAATTTCAGTGATTGTAGGGAATATCTCTTCCGTCATTTATCTGTAAGGATCCATGATGTATTCTTGCAATAAAGGATAACTTTGAGATACTTTGACAAAATATGTTTTTTTCAGTTTTATATAATTTCCTTTGTGTTGCTCATTTCAAAATATCCACTTAGTACTGGAGGAATTGAGTGTCTGTGTTATGTATTTGGTGGGGGAGGGGGGCTGTGTGTTTATTTGTGAAGGGTTTTTTTCATTTTGGTTTTTTTTTCCCTCTGTGGAGGCCAATAGTCTGAAGTAGCATTTAGATCAAAAGCTTCGTGGGGATTAACCCTTGTCTTGTTACTGCTGACCACAAAAACTACATACAGAAGAATACAGAAGAATTGCTAAAAACAAATACACTGGAATCAAAAGTTTGTTGTCTTGAAGAGTTAATTCTGGCAGAGAGGTGACCTTTATCCCTACGTACTCACTCATTTTTTTTTTTTTATCAAACCTCTCCAAAGGGACTCATCATATGCGGGGCTCTATGAAGAGAAAAAGAAGAGCATTGTCCTTATCACCTCCTTCCAGAAAGTGGCAGAGTAATAGGACTTTGTAAGGCGAAATGAAGCCCAGTCTGATGGCTGCTGATTAAAAATTGACTCTGCCACATCAAAGAAGAGTTGAAGGTGAAAATGATGATCACTTCCCTCTCCCAGGGACCCTGCACCATTTCTTTTATTCAACCTTGAAAGGTTCTTTCTGAATAAGATAATATCCCTCGAGTCCATTCTGGCTAGGCGGCATGGGAAAATGTAGATCAGTATGCCTATTCTCTATGAAAAAATGGGATTTTGTTAATGACATAGCACTCTAAAGTGATGGCTTGTATATGGTAAATGCTGAGAAATTAATTATAAAATGCCTCTTAGACTATAGATCAAATTAATTGCTAGTATACATCTACTAAAAAGACCAGTGTAAACTCAAACTGCATTTCCTGCCTTGTTGCTGGAGATTTCTGTAGTTGAAATACTGTCTATCCTCCACTGTCTTTTTTGTTTTCACTTATTTTATAACAAAATTTTTAGTAGAGGTGCCATCAGTGATATAATATCATTGAGATATGAAATTTTGTGGTGGGACTAATATATGTGAATATCTGTTTTCTGATGTATACATATATACAGAGAGAAAGAGACTGTAGCTCAGGTATATGAACTATGCAGGGAGTATGTAGGCAGGGAGAATAAAAAATGCAAGTATACACACACATGAATGCTCAGAAAGATACGTATTTGTGAGGTAGTGCATTAGACTTTATTTCCCCTAGTTAATGTGTCTGGCAGGCAGAGGTAGAAAATTTACAGAGAAGATTATGTGAAAAATATTCCTCTCTATTTTAGGTTTTGGTTTTATACCTTATGCCAGCAATTCTAGAGAAATGCAAACCTTTTAATTCAGGACACCAACTGCTCATGCATATATCTAAGTAGACCAACAGGCTGCTCAATAGACAGCACAGCATCCCGAAATACATAGCTTGAATAACAATAGCAAGAAAGGTCTTCCATGAAAAAGAACCTGTACAAAAAACAGTTTTACACATATGCCCACTCCCCCCCTGCACTTCCCACTGGTCTGCTGCTCTTGAGAATCCACAGAAAAAGAGTAGAAGTAATGTTTCAGCCTGAAAAGAGTGTGTTAAAACCTGGACAAAAGTAGAATAACGTAGTCTGCTCATAAGAAAAGGTTCATCCCATGACCAGCAATGCCCATTATTTTCATATATACCTAATTATCGACACCTAAGTATATCTATCTGTCAAATACATTAAAAAAAAAAAAAGAGTTTCTGCAATAGGATAATGCATACATTGAATGCTATAATGTGTAAAAGCTTTATTGTATGTATGTTTGACATGTATGAATTACACAGTAAAACATAAGTTATTTATTCATGCCAATGAATGACACAAATATCATCCTGTTGAGATTGGTGCAATTAGAACAAACAAGTGATTATGTCAGAACAATGGAAATAACATGGTAATGACATCAAAACAGTAAGAATAGCAATAACACCTTCCCCTCATCACTGTCATCTGTCTTCTGCTGTTTCTTAGAAGAAAAGATTTTACTAATACATTGCTTTCTCAGTATTTCTGCTTTTATTTCCTGCTGTAACTATGCAGTTGTCTATTGAATACAAGGTGAAATGTATAGAGAAAAATTAAAGCGTTTTTTGCTTTCTTTTTCCAGTGGGGTTTATTACAGAGTACATCCAATTTGAACAAAGCAGAAAATCAAGTACAGTGGAGAGAATTAATGATCAAGAGATTGTTTATTACAAATTAAATTTGCTGTACAAAGATAATGATTTTTACCTTAGTGAGTTCCCAATGTTTTAATAATCTTTACTGTAATGAATATGAGCTCATATTCTTAAAAATTCCTTTTCCCTTTTACTAATTTAATCAACATTTTAAAATGTTCAGATGTCCCAATCACCTAGGGCTACATTATTAGCATGGTACTTACTTTAAACAGCTTCTCTAAAATGATTGAAGAAAACAATCTGTACAAGTGTTGCCTTTAATAAGAATAGAAAAACAAGCCTAGCTTGTTTGCCTCATTAAGGCCAACTTTTGATCTTCAAGTTTTATAAATAGAGTGTATATCATGCAGTTCAACAGTCTCTGTCATGTACATGCGAGCCCTACTAATGCTAATGTGGAAGTTTCATGCATACATTAGGGGAGAAGGGAGAACTTTATCTATGAGTTATTTATAAAAGCAACAGATGTTTAATAAGGCATGTGTTAGATCAATAAAGAAGTAAAAATTTTTGCTGGGTTATTATGTTTCTATTACATGGCTAAGTGTAGTAGTTCCAAAATCTCCTGCTTTTGCTTAATGAGTGTTCCTATGTGTGTGAGCAACTTGATGAGGCCTGGGTTATACAAGATCTGTGGATTTACAAGGGTACATGCAACCTTCTTTGTCACTGGCAGTGTAAGAGATAATGTTGATAGATGCACTGAAAAATCTTTTAAGATATCAGCTGGCGGGACTATTTTTTAAATTCAAGCTTGTTTAAATAAGCAGTGAAGCAATCTTCTCAAGGAATCAGACGGGAACATTTCAAAAGTCCGATTGTTATAGATGAGCATGTGGAACTATTTATTTAAATAAGTTGAATATTAAAAATAAAATAATTGAAGGAAGAATTATGACAAAGTAAAAATTTTAAATAATCTCTGACATACCTTTGCCAATTCTTATATTTTAGGTCTAAGGACATTTTGCTCATACTGGGTTACTGTGGCTTTTGAATAAGATGTTCAGTCCATAGTATGCAATCTTTTGAAGAGATAAAGTCATTCAGCACTTTCCAGAATCATATCTATTTTCAGGAAGAAAGTTGTTCAATATCCATGTACAGGAAAGTTTATATTCCTGTATAATTAATCCCTTGAGCTCTGAGGTACTGAGTTGATTTTATTTCTGAGAAAGAGGTAGTCCCTTACTCTCTCGCTTTGGGCGTTTTCTTTCCTGGAAAATATGTATGGCAAATGTTTCTTTTGGAAATGTACACAAACCACATAAAATTTCAGGCTACCTGAGGTTTTATATTGAAGATTTTCCTGGTTTTAATTGGGATAGAGTTAATTTTCTTCTTAGTAGCTGGTGCAATGTTGTGTTTTAGATTCAAAATGCAATAAAAATACAGTTACAAGGTTTTGACACAACTTCAAATTTAGTGGGACGTTTCTATTTTTAGCTGCCATGGGTTTAGCTATTAGGAGGGCAGAATGAACTTCCCTTTTATAGGACACAAATATAAAAATATGTCAGCGTCCCTGTATCTAAGCAGTGTCTGATACATTGGAAAATGCTGCATTTGCCCTTCATGCTGTTAAAGCAACAACCCAGTAAACCTTTGATAATTTCCTTTCTAAATAAACCAATTTTTTTTCAATGAAATGGGAACCTAAGTTTTCCAACTGGTTTAATTTTAAATACCATATCTGTTTTAGGAATCCATCATCATTCATCTTGTTCCATCAACATTCCATCACAGCACATTGAGCTACCCACCATATTCCTTCCTCCTCATGCTCTCTTCCTTCACTCCAAGGTAAGCAGAAGTCAGAAATGGGAAGTGAGAGAAGCTGAGCCAATGTCTAAGATGTTAAACAGAAGTTGTTTAATGAGCCAGCAAAACCTATGAGTCTACAGGATGATTGGGCCCTTGGGAAACTTGCAAACATATGAAGGGTTAATATTTAAATAGACTACAGAAGTTCACTGTGTATAACATAATATGTTATATAACAAGGCAGATTTGCAGACTCTGCTTCTTTGCAGTTTCATCACATTTGTCTGCCAAGTAGCTTGTCATCCTTATTTCATCATTAATTATTAATTTTCATTTTATTTCACTTTTTCCAAATTGCTAAAATTAAATTTGGCTATTTGCTGAAATAATCAATTCTAGATTAAAAGTTATTTAATTCACAGACTATCTTGATCTCAAATTTAAAAAAAAATGAAAAATACTGCTAAATAATGTTTTCTTTAAGCACTACTTTGTGGCAGGGAATGGTTGAGGTTGTCACGAGTTTCACAGCTTTTTATAAATGCAAACAAATGCCAGTACTGTCTGACAGCACTATGACATCTGCAGTACAGACAAGGTGGTTAGGTTGGGTACCTACAACAACATCTTGCTGTGTACCTGTAAGAGCCTTCTTGGTTTGTTGGCTTGTGTACCTGGTCATGAGACTGCCACAGACTATGGAAGGTATATGCTCCTGAGCATGCACCTCTATGGCCATCTGTGGCATATTTTTGTTGAGGATGGGGAAGAGAGAAGACTGGAGGAAGAGCTTTATGAAACAGAAGAAACTGCTACAGATGCTCATATACATTGCAATCCCTGAATAGACTGAAAAAAAAAAATCAAAAAGAAATCAGATGTTTAGATATTTTGATTGAATATAGAGAGCAGGGAAGAGTTTAGGTTTTTTTTTTCCACCTGTACTTTCACATTTATGTTTTTATTTTGTTACAAAATACTACTACATTAGATATAACTAAATGATTAGCTGGATTAGAAAGCTATAACCAACATTATGTGAAATATGGCAGGAAATAGAACATCAATAGAATCAGTCCTAGGCTGGTAAAATCAATTTATACGTGACATTAAAATATACACAACTCTCAACTAAAGCTGTACAAGCAGGGTTTTCTTTTAGTTTTCCACAAGATGATAAATTAGGTTGGTGTCTTTACTGCTATCAAGTGATCTTCTTCTCTACATACAGATCATTCACAGTTATCAGATTTAACATAGTTTGGATCTCAAATGTGGACTAGGTAAAAGCTCAAGTTTGGTACTCATCTCTCTAAGACAGCTGTGTGTATGCAAGCTGGAAAATCGCAAAGGTCTGTGTCTTAGAGCACACAGCTACAACACAGCTCTCTCACAGCAAGGCTAGAACACTTCTGTCTGTCTGTGGGAATCAGTCGTTGCCATCTCCTGAAACCATAACAGCAGTCATCCAATGGTGAGGACTGTGCTGTGTTACAGATGTCTCAGCTGTCTTCATTAGAGGTTGGAACTGTGTCTCAGGAAAGCCTTGGAATAGCCACACTGCAGAACAAGAAAACTGCCTCCCCCACCTCCCCTTCTTGTCTCTCACAGATCACTGTGAACAATGCAAATTGTTTCTATCTGCCCTTCTCTCAATCAGCCACAGACTACAGTAAAAAATGCAACTGTATTTGCAGATCTACTCTGGAAAAAATGTCTGCCTTTAAGAGATAATTTTTTGTTGTTGGTTGTTGGTTTGGGTTGTTGTGGGCTTTTCTTTTCTGAGTGTGGGTTCATGGTCCTTGAAGTTGCAACTCTTTTTCAAGGCAAATTTTGAATTAATCTCCCTATTTTCAAAAGCAATCCGCTTTTAATTTCAGAGTAAGAATATTCACTCCAGACAGATAATCCATGCTGCAACAAAATGTTTTGAAACTGTAAAAAAGACAGTGAAAATAAACTTTCTATAGCCATCATTTTTACCATAAAATGTGTTCTTTAATAAATAATTTGCTGTCATGTGGTTTCACCCTTACATAACAAATTTGTGAGCAAGGACCCCATGCCAGGCAGACGTAGCCATAAAAGCTGTGTCTAAACTTGTCGGTATTGTCTTTTCCAGCTTGGTTCCACTGTTCACCCAGGCAGCCTGCACAGCACTGAATACTGTGAATGCATTTAATTACAATCTGACATGTGTATTCCTGAGAAACAAAAGGCTGTGAACTGAGGGTGATGATTAACTGTTCTACCAGATAATTGCTTAAACTACTACTTATATTATGCTGCATTATCTCTTTTGAACAAAGTGATTATTGGCCTTTTGTGTAGCGATTATACAATGTAAGTGCAATCTTGCTGTTTTAAATGTTGGAGTTTATGTTTAATGTACTTATGTTTGTAATGAGGGGTGCAACTTCAGATTNATTGCAAAAAGTGCAACAACAGCAACAGCTTTGAGTCTTCAAAGTAGTTGAAATATAATTGCAATTGATGAGGAGATTGCAGCCCCCCCCTCCACAGTCAGTTTGCAGATGACAGCAAGTTAGGTAGGAGTGTTGATCTTCTGAAGGTAGGAAGGCTTTGCAGAGGGTTCTGGGCAGGCTGGATGGATGGGCTGAGGCCAGTTGTATGAGGTTCAACAAGACAAAGGGCAGATCCTGCACTTGGGTCACGACAACCCCAGGCAGCACTACACACTTGGAGCAGAGAGGCTGGAAAGCTGCCCAGAGGAAAAGGACCTGGGGGTGCTGGTCAACACTGGCTGAACATGAGCCAATAGAGTGCCNTATACAATGTAAGTGCAATCTTGCTGTTTTAAATGTTGGAGTTTATGTTTAATGTACTTATGTTTGTAATGAGGGGTGCAACTTCAGATTTTCTAAGGATTATTCTCACAATTGAAAAAAAAAGAAAAAAAGCATGCCTCAATTTCTTAGGTTGGTCCAATATTAAAACATCTCTGAGGGGCTTAATGTTGCTGGGAAAGGTGACATCCTCTATTTCTGAGGAGGTCCATTGGTAGCCAAATACTGTAAAGTCCAGGAAAATTCCAGTAAAACAGGTAGAGTTTCTATTTCTACAATAAAGAGAGGGGAGAAGGTACAGAANGTGCCCAACAGAGGCAGCCAAAAAGGTCAATGGCATCCTGGCTTGTAGCAGAAACAGTGTGGCCAGCAGGATCAGGGTGGTGATTGTTCCCCTGTACACTGCACTGGTGAGGCCACACCTCAAATCCTGTGTTCACTTCTGGGCCTTTCAGTACAAGAGAGATACGGAGGCACTGGAGAGTGTCCAGAAAAGGGCAGCAAAGCTGGGGAAAGGTCTGGAACACAAGACCTTATGAGGAGCAGCTGATGGAACTTGGGTTGTTTAGCCTGGAGTAAGAGAGGCTCAGGGGGACATTATTGCTCTCTGCAACTACCGAAAAAGAGGTTGTAGCCACATGAGGATCAGCTGCTTCTCCCAAGTAATGAAAAAGGACAGAGGAAATGGCTTCACGTTGCACAAGGGGAGGTTTGGGTTGAATATTAGGAAGAGTTTCTTCACCAAAAGGGTGGTCAAGTAATGGAACAAGCTGCCCAGAGAAGTGGTGCCATCACCATCCCTGGAGGTATGTAAAAGATGTGTAGATGTAGCACTTGGGGACGCGGTTTAGTAGTGAACTGGGCAGTTCTGGATTAATGCTTGAACTCAACATTAGAGGTCTTTTCCAACACGAACAATTCTATGATTCTATGAAAAGATTGAAATATGCTATCTTTTTCCCCATATACAATTTTTTTTTGAGAAAAAATCATACTTAAGGAAGGACCTGCACCTTTACATACTATGGAAATGAAGAGGCCTTTTCATTTTAGACATCACCATTGTATAAAAGAAACTTCAAATTTTCTGCAATGAGTAAAGATACAAAAAAACACAGAGAAAACAGAAATGAGTGACAGTGACCAAATAAATTTTAGAAAGTACAGGGTTTTCTACTTATGCTGGAAGAAAACAGGGTACTGTTTTTGTAAGTTCATAAGCATGAAGAAAAGATCATCCTAGAGCTATGAGGACCGAAGTTTCAGCACTCCTCTTAATGTGAGCCCTGGTCTCCAACTTATTTTCTTTTGGAAACAGAGAGATTAGTACCTACTCTTCTGAGAATAGATATTCCTACCATACCCACCTAGTTTCTATGTGCTTTGAGATCACTAAGATTTTCTGAAAGCCGTGACAAGTGAAAAATTACACTCCTCCTAAAAACTGTGCAAAAGATATAATTTTTTAGGACATTTAGAAGCCTTTTTTACTTGCCTTCAGAGAACAGCAGGACCCTCTTGATCATGAAAGGCTAATCTTTCTACTTATCAGAGAAAACAGGTAGGGTAGGAATCATCATGGAGACTCAGTTAAATGATGAGCATATCCCTGCCCATTGCAAGCAAGAATGGCAGCAGCCACAGTGGCTTTTTTTGTATGTATAGCAGCATTCCAGGAAGATAGAAACATTTCTCAGTATTTAACCACAACACTTTGAAGCAGAATGACACTGAGTTCTGGGAAGCCAGGCAGTATTTCATATTTGAGAAAAATGTCCTTAGTCATTTGCTATCCCCCATTGTTCCAGATGTTCCCAGATGACTGGCAACCAGTATGAATGCTTATGAAACTAAACTGTCAACCTAAAAGAGGTCCCTTGGGAAAAATGTGCAGTGATGAGACACAATATATAATCCCTATGCAATCAAGGCTGGTGTTAAAAGACATCTTTCCTAAATTCTTCCATCTTGTACTGTTTTCCACTCTTACCTCCTTTAACCTGAAAACTCATTTGATGCATGCCAGGTTATCACCAGCATACATAGTCCTAACCTTTCTTGTTTTCTTCCATATTTTGTGACAGACACCATTTTAAGTGGAGTTCCACACCATCTAAGCTATAACTGTTGTACAAATACACACATTGGGCAATTCCCTTCTCTGTTCATCACATTGTGTCTGCCAAAGAAAAACTTTACTTCCCTTCTCCCCCACTATGGCTGATGCAGATACTCCCCAGGTCATCATAATCCCTGCAGACCAGAAGGATCCTTACTGTGTCCTGATTAGCACAAAATGGGTACTACATGCTCTGAGAAAACAGACACCATGTACTGTGCTCTAAGGACACATTATTATATATTGCAATAGAAAGTCAAAGGCTGAAGGCATTATTTCACAATCAAGATACCTTTTTGATCCCGTGGGTGACATGATTACTCAGCTACACACTGGCAGAAAAATCAACCACTACTCATTAATTTTATTACACTTTTCTATTATATTTTTCTTAAAATGAGGTGCGTAAATCTTACTTGACTGTGCTATATCCTGCCTTGTAGTTTACCATTGAGATACCTATTAATATTTGTTAACACATTAAACAGCAGTAATGAGTACTTCTAGAAAGCACACATTAAAAGGAAGATCAGCAAAAGGATCAGAAGTGAGAAGGTAAAAAAAAAAAAGCAGACAAGAGAGTAATGACTGCAGCTATAATGAACTGTCCATGACCTTAAACTCTCCAGTTTTCAGATTCTTTTGAGCCTTCGAATTGTGTTACACTCTGTGGTGCTTTTTGTTCTATAGAGAAAATCCAGATGTGTGCCATCAGTTGTGTGCAGTTATGACTATTGAATGTGTATAAAGTCAATCTGAATCCATTTTTGCTCACATTCAAATAGTTTTTTCTAAAAATAGAGACATATATTCCTACAGGAATTTAAGCTTCTGGCTTCCCTGAAAGATTTTTTGTCTTGTTCATGTCTCCTTGAATTTTCCATCCACATCTAAACTCCCAAAGAGCTTCAAAATTATGATAATCTAGACGAATTAACTTCATATTACTCTCCAGTTAATTCTTATCTTCTTTGAGTACATCTTTCCAAAAAGTAACTTCAAATTTGCTGAACTAAAAAATCTTTGTTGAGCAAGGAAACACAGTTTCCTTGTTCATTGTTAGGCAATGATGGTTACTATTCTAGCATCAATCCAATTAAAAAAAAAAAAAAGGTGTATATATATTTGGCTTCATTTTGCCTCAACTAATGCACAAAGTATTATTACGCCTGAGTTGCATATAAATTCCACTGTCTAATGAAATGATTAATTAAAAAAAAATAGAGAATGTAAATATTATTTACTGCTTCCCAGTATTTGTGAGCATAACTCTTGGGACAACACACAAGGAATATTCAGGAAACAGACAGGTTTATACATTGTTCTTCAGCCTCTGTTTTTCCTTGAATAATTAAGTCTTTGGCTGTGATGGTGCAAGGTAAATCTTCCAAACAAGAACTTGGTGAAACCAAGGCAGCAATATCTAGCATAGTTTGCCAAGAGCCTGAAAACAACCGTTATGTAAAATGTCATGTCTTCTTGCTAGGGTAGATTAGATGTAGAAAGAATTTACAATAAAATGAAAAGGTCTTGAAAGAAGACCTGAAGATAGAACTTAACTGATTTTGCTTTCCTAGAGGAGAGCGTGACTTCCAAAAGTTTTGAAAATAGTTCTGGTGATGGTTGCCAGATATTTGCTCATAATACGAGCTTAATAGAGGAAAAATTGCAAAGAGGCAAAACTTTGAAATGGTCTGGATAAGTAAGACTCCTAAACATTTAGGTCCAAAGAAAGTGACATATGAACATGATGTGCTGCACTGACAGAAGGGCCTCAGTCACCAGCAAGAGGCAACTGCTGTCAAAATATAAAAGTTTTCATTTCTTTATGAACTCTGTAAATCACATAAAGGAACTTATTTTTTTAAATGAGATGCATAAGCATAGATGTATTAACCAAAAAAACTTCTAATAATTTTGCTTTTTCTGGACTTTGTTAAGATTTTTAAGATTATGGGTAGATGTTGGCATTTTTTTAATTCAAATATCCACCAAAATAGAAAAAAAATTATAATATTCAAAGAAGTAGTGTCTCTCTCTGTCAAAAATGCATTCCTTTATATGAGCATGAAAAGAACATTTACCTGATGGGTCCAACACATGAAACATATTACATAAATAGTGGAGATTGCAGGCATTATGACGTGTAGCTGTTCTTCCTCCTATCCCACTGGAGGTTACTGCTTTATAGCAAAAGTGATGAAACAGACATGGTTATGTTTATGCACCAAAATATGAGGGACAAATATTAGTTATAGAATCATAGAAGTATAGAGTGCTTTGGGTTGGAAGGAACCTTAAAGATTCTCTAGTTTCAATCCCTCTGCCAGGGGCAGGCACACCTTTCCAGGTGTCCCTTGACCAGGTTATTCAGAGCTCCATCCAGCCTGGCCTTGAGAATTTCCAGGGATGAGGATTCTGCAGCCTCTGAGCTCAACATGTTCCAGTGCTTCACCACTCTCTGAGTAAAGACTTTCTTACTAATATCTAACCTAAAGTGTTCCTCTTTCAGTTTAAATCCATTGTCCCTTGTCCTGTCACTATCTGCCTGTATAAAAAGTTTCTCAATTTTCATATGTCCTCTATAAGTACTGTAAGGCGACAATGAGGTCTCCCCAAGGCCTTCTCTTTTCCATGATGAACAAACCCAGCTCTCTCAGCCTATCATCATAGAAGACACGCTCCAGCCCTCTGATCATCTTTGTGGACTCCTCTGGACCTACAGCTCCATGTCTTTCTTGTGCTGAGAACCCCAGAGCTGGATGTAGGGCTCCAGGTGGATTCTCACAAGGGCAGAGTAGAGGGACAGAATCACTTCCCTCGACCTGCTGGACACTTCTCTTTCGATGCAGCCCAGGATGCATTTTTGGCCTTCTGAGATGTGAGCCCATGGTGGCGCATGTCCTGTTTGTCATTCACAAGCACCCCCAAGCCTTTCTGGGCAGGGCTGCCCTCAATGACTTCTTCTCTCAGCCTGGACTCATATCTGAGATTGTCCTGACCCAGCTGCAGCACCTTGCACTTGGACTTGTTGAACTTCATAAGGTTCATGACAGGCACTTCTTGAGTTTGTCCAGATCCCTCTGCATGGCATCTTGTCCTTCTGTAGTGTCACCTGCACTGCTCAGCCTTGTGTCATCTGCAAAGTTGCTGAGGGTGTTCTTGATCCCACTGTGTGTCTTGTTTATGAAGATATTGATGAGCACTGGTCTCTAAACAGAGTCCTGAGGGACACCACTCATCACAGGCCTCCACCTACACATAGAGCCTTTGCCCACAGCTCTTTGTCTATGTCCATCCAGCTAATTCCTTATGCACTGAGTGGTCCATCCATGAAATCCATGCCTCTGGAACTGGAATATACAAATGTCAGGTGGGACCACATTGAAGGCCTTACAGAAGTCTAGATAGATGACATCTGTTGGTCTTCCTTTATCAACTGTCAGTCTCTGGCTAAGAGATTAATGCCATAATCTGGGTAGGCCCACATCAAAGTATTTGACTGCAGATCTTTCTCTGGACTTCCTGTTAGTTCCTTGTACTTCTACAGTCAAACTCACCTTTCATTCATTGTGGGGATTGTGCACATTTATGTGTATGCTCCCAGTATTTCAGAAATCATGTGGATTGTGTTTCAAGCCATCAGAATGGTGGTTTGGAGCATGAAGAAACCAGTCATATATGCTTTGTCCCTGAGAGCAGGACTTCCGGAGTGCTGAAGTGTTCAGAGCCTGCAGGACAGTACTGGAGAAACACAGGGGGTGAAGGAAGCATAACCTGTTACAGTCTTGTCCATACTGTTTATTGGGCATGGACTTTGGTGCACATTATTCACACAAATCATACCCTGGTATTAATTAATTCAGACATTGCAATTTGACATGGGCCATGGTTCTGCCAGGAATAACCATTTACAATTGATATGTGCAGGGAAACACTGATCCAGCACTTATCACAGAATCACAGAATCATAGAATAAGCTGAGTTGGAAAGAACCCATCAAGATAATCAAAACCAACTCCTGGCCCTATGCAGGACACCCCAAGAATCACATCAGGTTCCTGAGAGCATTGTCCAAACACTTATTGAGCTTTGTCTGGCTGGATTCTGTGACCACTTTCTCGGGAGTTCCAGTGCTCAACAACCCTCAGGATGAAAAACATTTTCCTGACATCAAACTCAAACCTCCCCTGACTCAGATGCATGTTATTTCCTTAAATCCTGTCAATAGTCTTAAGAGGGAAGAGATCAGTACCTGTTCCTCCAGTTCCACTGATGAATTGGAGCTCTCTTCCTCACACTCTCACATGTAACAAAATACATGTAGACAGTATGAATACATGTAGACCTTATACTCATTTCTCTAAACCTGTTTCTCACCAGCATTTCAAGTTGACCTTAAAAGCAGGCTTGTAATTTGAGTATCTGATAAGATGGAGAGCTATCTGAATATCCTGTAAGATTTTGCTGCTAAATATGAGAGAAATGTAAGTCAGAACCATTAGTGACTGTGATATAATTTTAATGCCAAAGAGAGCAACTTTTTAAGATAAGTAAGATAGTAACCTACCCCTTCCACTTCACCCCATGGAGTGTGAGATGGCAAAGGAAAATTATTCACTGGGAAGAATTTATTCTTCATTAAAAATTTGGAAATTAGCAAAAGTTATTAATCTGATTCTTCTAGCATTCTATAGGAAAATTAGGACATTTATGAGAAAGGGAAGCAAAAGCTATTTGTCTTTATCTTAAAAAATAATCTAACCTCTAGTATTTCTACCTACTCGTTAAAAACCCCAATATTTGAAATCTTAATTATTTTTATATTTAATATAGCAGCTATGAAAAATATTTTAAAATTTTTTTGGTATTATTTAAGATGCTCCAAAGATGGTTTGACTTACTTTAATAGATGTGTATATGTTTATTCCCAAAACTACTGGAAGCTATGACAAAGCCTCAACAAGGGTCACCATTTTGTAGCAAAGAAATTTAGCCAGCGGTTCTGTGAAAAAAATGTTGCTGTTCTGTCTAGAGAAAATCCATTGACTATTTCCTTATTAATAACGAAGATGGCGAAGATCGTTCAGTGGCTCTGAAGAGAACTGCTAAACAGAAACTATCCAAAGAGTTAAATTGTCCTATTTCCCCCCAGTTTAAAATCTCCCTATTGGGCCTAGTTTCTAGACCGTGAAACCAACTGAACCATGCTGAAACATTGTCAGAGAGCCCTCAGAGGCCCAGGCCAAAATGATGCCAGGAAATATACTGGCCATTTAACACTGTGGGGGATCACAGGCTGGGAAGTGGGCCTTTGCTGTTTCATTTACTTGTATATGCATGTAGGAAAAGAGGTGGGATAAAGTAGCAGGGTTTAGTCCTCCTGAAAAGATCCAGTCTTGCAAGAGCTTCAAGGATGTTGAAAGGAGTATGAAGAACACACAGGCTCAGTGAAATGCTTTTAATTTTTAATAATGAAGGAATGAAAATAGACTGGGTCACAAAGACAAAGTATGCAAAAGTTAAAACAAAGTAAAATGTGGTAGAAGGCCAAAAAGAATGGAAAATGATGCTGATGGATAACACGTATGTGTTACAAAGTTTCTATTGCAGTCTTCTGACAGACAGTATACATAAAACATTCTTGTCCCAAGTGAAAAAGTGAAATTCGGGATATCCTTATTTGATGTTTTTTCAGTATATCTAGCTATAAAAACATCAAATGAAGTTAATGTTTCATTTGATGTTTTTAACATTACAGCAATCACTGAGAAATGTTACATCAAGCTTTATTCATTTTATTACTTTATTAATTTATAAAGGGCCCATCTCATGACAGAATCTGTGAGAAAACGAGCCAAAGTGAGGTCAATGCATAAAGACATGGCAGAAAAAAACCCCAAAAGCTGTCTAAAAGTTGACTTCTAAACAAGGAGATTTTTCAGAAAAAAAGGAAGAGCAAAACCGAATGATGTTCAGTGATTCATATGAAGAAAGCTTGTATTGCATCTTTAAGGTATCCAGAGGGTATTTTTGTCATTCTCTAAATAAAAAGAATTTCCTGAAATGTGCAGAAGCTTAAGTAGAAAAACATTGGGTCAGATAAACCCCGAACAACCAAAACCAGCTGGCTCATTCCCACTCTTTTTGAGGAAGATATACAATTGTTCAAGAAGGGCATGAAAATAAGAGGTTTCCAAAAATAAGCACCTTTATACTCATATACATCTGCGTATATACACACACATGCTTACTTGTGCACAGAGGCACATATAAAGATAAACAACGCTAAAGGACCAAATAGTACAGAGATGTCAAGCACTCAAAAATGCTGGAACTCAAAGAGAAACTGTGCCCTCTTTTCAGTCTGCAGCTTTGTACCTGTTCACTGCAACGTAATTTTTAATTAAGTGTCGTGGCGTGTGCTGATGGGAGGTGCCACGACCTTCCCGAAAGCATCTCCGCAGGGCAAGCCGCTTTAGTGGGGCCGCTACGCCCCAGCTGGTGAGCGCGGATGCACCAATAGCTCCCGGCCTTTCCGCTTGTTGAGCCTCCATAGAAGGGTGGGCTCCCAGAAGGAGCAGCCCAAAAGGGGTCATAGGAGCGAAGGCAGGCAGCATCCATCTCAGCCACCAAAGCAGCCGGCACTCACACACTCGCAGGCAGACAACAAAGCCAGGAAGAGTCCTGGCATGGTGTTCCACATGAGGGTTTATTGCAGCGTCATCATGGAGGGTACCAGGGGCCAAGGACAAAATGGGGGACAGGGTTTGGGATTTATATATGGGGCTCGGGGGGCAGACAGAGCATCGGGACCGATGGTATAAGGGCACAGGGTGGTACAGAGATGGGACTAGGGCAAGGGAACCAATAGGGATACCGCGAGGGAGGGACTAAGGTACGAGGGCTAACGGGGAAGCAGGGAAGGGAAAACATACATATAGGGGATAAAGGGGCAGGGAGAACAGCAAATCAATCAAAGGAACAGAACTGGGGTACATTAGCATAATGTGTCCTAGGAGAAGCCTGTCACTCAGGCCTGGGGGAGGATTTCCTGCCACAGCCCCTTAGTCAGCTGGGTCACCACAACAATTAAGCATTCTGAAGAATGTTTTGTTTTTCTATTCTGCCTGCCTTGCCACTCTGTTCTGTGTCTATTACAGGTCCAGCAATGCTTTGCTTGAGAGGTACTGTGTTACAGCTTTTTCTCTGGGTAATGAAGGACCCTGTCATGCATGTGACCATGTACCTGGCCGGTGCAGGAGGGACAGGCAGGCAGACAGGGTGTGCTGTAAGGACAGAAGCACAACTGCAGCACTGAGAAACTTGTGTAGGCTCAGGAATAAGAGAGCAACATCAGCCGCAGTAAAGGTTTCCTAGTCAGGAGACGGAAATTGCACAAATGGTGTAACAATGTCAGAGCTGGGGAGAAAAAGAGTTCTTTTGCAGAAAGCTTGAAATCTGTTTAGGTAAAAATTCCTACCAGACTTCTGTTTGGCTGATTTAATTTATGTATGTATAGTTATATATTTATTGGTACATACATTTCTACAAAATGCAGTGCTGAAAGTATTTTCATATATAACTAGATGCTTTCCGACATCAGATGAAGAAAATTCCTCACTTACACTTATTAAATGTCAGAGTGATCATAAAAGCATTAAAGGAAGGATTATACTAAAATGTCTTTACAAGAACATCTGAAAAACACCAATACTGATGTAATCTAACACTTAAATTTATAGTTATACACTTAAAGACAGCCATGCACAAAGTGGTTCATATGACATTTTTCTCAGAACAGTGTAATTGTTAAAAACATCATTTTAAGATATTTCTAACTTTGACGGTTTTACTCTTAATCATGGCCTTAAAAACATCGAATGAGGGATAATTCTTCATTTGCAGATATTAAAAATTGCTATAAGCATAAAAATGTCATTTAAGGATGATTCTCTTTCGGCCTTTTTTTAAAAATATCTGTGCTCTTTTCCCCCTTCTTTGGAACATAGTGAAAAAATTCTTTTAATGAAACTTCAAAGTTATTAAATTCCCAAGTAAATTCCTATATGCACCACAGTTTCCAAAAAAAAGGCTACTTATTTTATATGTATCATTTAAGGTCCATGATGAAAAAATGTTAGAGACATGCCTGTCAAATTGAATTTCCATCCCTGAAAATTAAATATCCCTATCATGTTTCAATGAGGACTTCAAAAAATCCAAAGTTTTTGAGGTAATTTGATAATTGTGAAAATCTTTGTCTTAGGCATGAACCACAGGGATGAGGATCCAGCTCCTTTTGTGTGAAGGGAAAATGTTGAATCTTTCCCATTAGAACTATTTCTTGGTTTATACAAATTTCTATAAAGGAAAGAGAACCTCCATCCTCCATCCTGGCATGGTGCTGACCAGTTGCAAGAGCCAAAATTCCATTTGAATCCCTTATCTGCTGACAGCTGTGTGTCTGGGAAGACACAATAAAGACGCTCTCAGACCTGCCAGGTTCAGCAGAAAGGAAGGAATTGACCTTTATTGTTTACATTATCTCATTCTTATACACGTCCCAACTCCACAAGGGATTGGAGAGTATGCCACTTCCTTCTCCATCCCACTGGAGAAGAAAGGTGCTCATCAAAGCTCTCATATCACAAAAGGAATGAAAAACAGAAAATACCGTTAAGTAAACATTGGCTATTATTTACATGAATCTGTGTGAAAGAATCTGACTCCAAGGTTAAAAACAGAAGGCTTACAAAAACCAGGGCAACACAGCTGTGCTCAAGAGCAGGTCTTCGCCTTTCTGCAACCTTCTAAGTAGACATTCATTAAAAGGCAGAAGGAAACACTAGAAGGACAAGCTCAGCTGAAAACTGGCCTCCTGGAGAGGGCCAGTGCCATAATGTACCCTGAGACCCAGGACCCAGCAAGCTGACTTTTGGGACTATTGTGTGGCAAAGGGTGATTTAATTGTTTGTATATTAATGAAATATCCCCATCTGACCATTCACATGACTCCCTTGCTGTCACCCTCCCAGTGCCAGGGACTTTCACTGCTGAGCCAAAGCCCCTCCACAGTGGGCAGCTCCAGTGAGCTGGATGGGTGCCCTACTTGACACCCTGAACACCCCACCCTCACACAATCAGACCAGGCTTCCTTAAGTGGTTCAACCCCAGGTTTCCCATGGCAGAGTCACAGATGTCTAAGTTCTGTAAAAGTAATTTATTCATGGTGCAGTTACACAGAAACAGCTTGAGCTGGTGCATCCAAGGACTCCCAACAAAGAAACTCCCTGGATTTTATACCTTTACAGTCTGCGCAAGTCTTGCTCTTCCTCCTGAGTCCTCCTCTCCTGCTGTGTCTCCCAGTGTCCACACCCCGGCTGGTGCCACAGGTCTTCTTGTCCTTTGTTAACCAAAGTGTTGCCAGTTCACTGCCTCTTATCTTGGGATTCTACCGAGACCTCAATTTTCATCTCAATCTGCAACTTGCAGGCCAAGCTACCTGCTCCAGATGTATTCCTCAATATGTGCTAGCAGTAGAAACTGTGAACAGAGTCAGATAGAGGCACTTCCATTTGTCTCAGTGAAAAATGCAGATGTTTGATATATTCCTTACATATGTGCAGCCACTCTTAAGCATTGAAAGTGAAATTTCTTTAATTAGGAAGTTAAATTCATGGCTCTTTCTGTTTCCTTATATAACTTATTTGTTAATATTTGTACAGAAACACTAATTCGAGTTTTGGAAAATTACAATAGGATATCTGCAGTATTGCAGTATTTCTGACCCACATGAGTACTAAAACAATTCAGTTTTATTCATGTTCCAACAGTGAGTACTAAAGACAATAACAGTAATTATATCACTTTTGACAAAGTGTTGCCAAACATTTAGGACATGCTGTTCATCAGAATTTGAATAAATTACATCACACAAACACTGCTCAATTAAAACTACAGCACTAATTAGTATAACTCTTATTCAAAAAACTCTTATTTAAATCAAATTATGGTTGTGCTGATGACATACTCTAAGTATTCATTGCAAAAAGGAGGATTTATGCTGGTTTTGTTTACTGTATACACTGAGGTGTTCTAAGAATATTTTTTGACAAATTGCACAGATTTCTGCTGACATACTTACGAGAACATCAAAGTTATCTTTGTGAAGTTATATCACAAGCTGCTAAAATGTAGCTTAAAACAACATGCTTTATTAAACAGCCCTCGAAAGCCCAATCTGACTTAATTCTCTTTCAGTTCTTTCTTTGTTGGTACACTGAGATCGAGAAGTGCACCTTGAAAGGAATATCTTAAATGAAGGGAAATGCCCATTGTGTGAAGCAGGTAAACTGAAATACTGAAAAATTTTAAAAAGCACATAAGGGTGGAGGATTTGGGAAAGACCAGAGGAAAATAGAGAACTGATGCCCAGATAAGAAAGAAAAGTACATATGTATTGAAATAAAAGAAAAAATGCCTATTCTAATTCAGCACGGAAAGCCATCCACTGCCCTCAAGTGGTAGAGCCATAGTGTTTTAAGGGTGAAGGCACTTTTGTTTGGAATACAAACACCAGGAAAAAAGATAGTAGAAAACCGGAGAATGGAGAAATTGGTACTGGCTTGTACACCTCTTACTGGTCCTGTTCTTAGAAATACTGATGAACATTAAATACATGGGATTTAGTATGACTTCTAAATCTAAATGAATTTTTATTTTCGAGAGTACTACTTCATCTTTTGCAATATTGATTTAAAGGTGTTCTGTGAATATGGAAAAACTTCCTCAAAACTAAAAGTACCATTTGCTACACCAGAGCCAGGAGCCAACAGTGTTTATTTGAAATGCAAATGAAGACTTTCCACCCAGAAATGTATGTTACATTTGACATTTGTCTCTAATCAGAAGTCCCTATGAATAATGTAGTTTGATACCAATAGCCTCATTAAGCAAGGTTTCCCTTAATACCCTTTCTGATTGTAATCTCTTCATTATACTTCGTTTTCTCATTTCTTCTGACCCTATTCGTCATTATCAATATGCCCAGGTCTTCAGTAGTGTTGCTAATATGTATTTTACATTGTATAGGCCATTTTAGGTGGGAATTAATAGCACTAATGCACAGGTGTTCTTTAACTGTAGGACTTTCTTATCCCAACTATGTTTTTCTTAGGAACTGTAGATATTCTGCCTCTCATGACTAGAGTTTTCTAGGTTGGGTCACAAGTGAAAATGAATTTGTTGGTTTCATCCTAGTCCCCATTTGAGCACTTGAAATGATGGCGCCATTTTACGTGATTGTAAATTTCTGCTGAAAAGAGCTTTGGGACTGAAATAGTGGAGCTGTTGTGGGTCAAGACTGAGGTGGACTGGCCAAGCCACATGAGAAATGTCTGCTTGAAGTCTTTGTGAGAATTTGTTGCAGACCAGGACATCTCATTCACAAACTCTAAACTGGCGCACAAATTGAAGATACAAAGCAGTGGTTACTATAAAACCTCCACTCTGTCCTGATTTCCTGTAAATAGCATGCACCCCTTAAAAAACTGGGGCTATGTTTCAGGAAAATAGCAGGTTTCGCTGTGGGAAAGGCCAATGTCCCAAAGGCAGTGAGTAACAAGAGGTTTCCATTTCAGTTAGGGATCAGATTCCATTTATTTTCTTCTTTCATAACCACAGTAGACATAAAATGTAGAGCTGATCCAGAGATTCCTCCATAAAGTGATGCTGCCAGTTACCAATTTTCAATAAATCACCATTAAATTGTCCCATAATTTTTCTGCCTTTCCTTTCCCAGCATGTTGATTGCTCTGATGTGTTTTCTGTGATTAGAGGAAGGGTTGATCTTTGAATTCCTTAAAGACTAAGTGGAAGGGGCCCTCTTGCAATGTAAAGAGAAACTCTGCTTTCATGGAGTGAAAAATAAAAGTAGGTCTGTACCTTTTTTGCCGTTTTGTGAGACAAAAGTGTTGATATAAGCTGACATGCAAGGTCAAAAGGGACAGGCAGCCAAACCCCACCTTGGGCAGGGAGAAAAAGATGGAAGGATCCAGAGAGCTTACCTACTAGGTATGGCATACATGAGGGTTTTTTATCATAAAACGAGCGTGGGATTCTCAAAAAATCATATTTCCTCCTCTACCAAATATCTTTCAAGATTTGTGCTAACTCTAGGCTAGGATCAATTACAGTCATGGAGAGGGTCAGCAATAAACTCCAAAATCACATTAATATTTCTGCAAACATATGACCAGGATTTTTATAAATATACCACACATACCACCCAAACCTATTTCCCCCAGGCTAGAATCAAGGAGTGATTTCAAGACTCAACTTTTTCTAATAAAAAGTTCAGTGAACAATCAGAGGGGGAAAAAAAATCCTTAGTATCCCAGAAACAGGAACAAACATAGGCTTTCTTTCAAAGCTATGGTAGATCAGGTCATGTGCTTTTCCCTAGTACTAGTTGTTGACTCTGGAAATTTCATCTAGTCATCCTTCAAATCCTTCTGTATGGGAGGGATTCGCAGGACTTTATAGTGTACCCCAAGAAGGGATCTGAAGGGCTGTCCAGCTGGAATGTGTTAGGTCTAGGCAGAGTGGTCGTGTACTGAGATGAACCTTTCCATATGCACAAGGGATACCAGTGCTTTGTGCATTTTGCTTCTGAGAAGAGACCAAACTTGGCATTAATGTGGTAGGTCCTGTAGCTACCATGGGGTTGGGGAGGAAGGGAGACAAGGGAGACAAGGGAGACAAGGGAGGGGAGGGAGAGGAGAGAGAGGAGGGATGAAAGGAGTGAGGGAGTGAGGGAGGGAGGGACGGAGGAAGGAAGGAAAGGAGGAAGGAGGGAAGGAAACCATAAAAAAATTTTCACAGAATACCAAGGAGAACTTCAGCAGCTGACGTCCCTGCAAATGTGTATCCTTGGGGAGTGAAGAGAAAGAAGCATGGAGTGTCCTATCAGCTGTGGTGCTCTTGATGTACTTAAGTGACACAAAAATCTATGCCTGAACCGAATCTCTCATGTGATATTACTATGGCAATGTTAATCAAAACACTCAGGTTTTTTAGACTAAATACTTTCCTGGAAAGTCAATGTTTTCGTAGAGTCTGAAAAAATTTTAAAATTATTACCTGTGTTTGGAAGACAGGGGCTAGCTAGGCAATCCTTTCCTCATTTTTATGGCTGGTTCTACTATCATATCCCCAAGAGATTGTTTTTATATGTGATAAGATAACAGGTTTATTGTTGCATGACTGTTTTATTTAATCACTGAAAAATAATTTACCAAGTATAGGAATGATGGTTATGAATCACATCACTACCGATTAGACAGCATTTTGCAAGATTGGTCTATTCTCCTTCCAGTAAGCATCTGTATCTTACATTAGCCTTAATGGAACTTAAATTTGTGCATCAAGTGGAGAAGAAAGCCTTCTGGGTGGTTATAGATGCATGACCTTGAGCCTTGTGACTCACAACGCAATCTGCATGCAGGAGTATTAGACAGTATCTGTCAGCATCTGTCAGGTCTGATTGTTTAAACATTACTTTGTCACCCACACACACATGCACAAATTTTATCCAATTCTAGATTAAATATTAAACTGACCTTTTAAAGGGGAACTACTGTAAAATTTAAATAAAGTTTATTGTGCTCCTTTTTACAATTAAAAAATTATAATGAGAAAAATTAATCTCTGGTGTAACTTAACTGGATTCCTGGCCACTGTGTCAGACAATTTTTAGAAGAATAATTAGAACTTGAAGACCAGATTTCTCTTCACTGAAAATATAATAAGTAATCACCTTGAGCCAACTCTCCTGTAATATCACTACAATTCCCATTGCAATAACTGTAATGCAAGTTGCATCAATGTAGCAGGAGAATATTTGACATATATAGAAAACATATAAATAGATTTTTGTAAGGTAAATGTGTTTACCATGTCAGAACAAAAAGGAAAAAAAATTGTATTCAGTCAGCTGAGAGTGATACGGTCAGCAGGAAAGATAAGCATGCAAGTTTTGTCATTTTAGTACTATGCTAATTAAAAGAACTTCTCAATTCTTCAGATTTTGGGGGTATTTTTCTCCATCGGAGATGAGCCAGTTTGTTTTCGTTATATCTTCCACTGAACACTTTTTGGTCTCAATAGGCCCTGTCAGTACCTCTGGTCATTGGCCTGCGACAACCACATGTCCAGTACTTCATCCGGGGAACTTGTGTCTTTAGGGAGATGATGGAGCACTTCTGCAGAACTGGGCTGGGCTTTCCAGCAGGGCCCTGCAGTTGGATGCAAGCTCAGGTGGTCAGATCCATAGCAAAATGCAAGAACTCCTTTCTTGCTGAGCCCTGCTGCCTCTGCTGCCACTTCTGCTCCTGGAGGGGATCCTACAGGTGCTAAACTTGCTGATGAAATGACTAATTAAATAATCAGTGGAACTAAGCAAAGCTTCACTATGAATAATTTAGCTGACAAATATCCTCTCCCCTTTTCTGAATTTTTCATGACTGATTCATAATTATCTTGATATTTATATATTGTTCAAAAATTTATAGTAAGTTGTTGCACAAAAAATTATATTCAGATTTATGAAGAATATATTTTTTATAAAATTGATTTTATAAATAGCTCATGCTTGACACCTTTTCCCTTGTGTAGGCTAGCATTCATGACATTCATTAATTTTTAAGAAACAGCATTTTCTTTTGAAATGTTTCTGATTTCATGATATTTGTTTGTCTTTGGCCATTGGGTTTCTCCTTTTTTAATCTAACAGTGCATTAGGGTGTCATAGGATATACATTATATTATACAGAGTTGTTTGAGACTGTATGGATAACCATATTATTGAGGAATTTTAACAAATTTTATTTTTATGAGCACATAATATTAATGTATATGCTTATTCCATCTCTAATTCTCCATGGTGATCCTGCAGAAAAGTCTGACCTTGTTTCAACTGGTTGTCATGATAGATCCAAAGACAACCATAATTTGAAAAAAATCCTTAGTAATCAGTAAAATATACTTTCATGAATTATATCATATGCATGAGTTTAACATTCCAATTAATTTAAAAATCGTGTCCCAGCTATGTAGGACCAGGTCTGCTAGCATAGAGGAAATACAGTGGCACAGACACCAGATTGCAGCTATAGAGCTCGCAAATTATAATATATGTTCCTGAAGTGCACTCTATCCATGTTTAAAAAGCACAGTTTTTATGCATCTTAAGATGTTTGTGAGTGGGCCTTAAATACCACTGCTTACAATAGTAACTTGATCTGTGACCCTGCAGTGAGCTCCGCACAGGCAGGCAGGAACCAGTGGGACTCCACAGGAACCCCTTCCTCCTAAACCCATGGCAGGATCAGGCCATAGGTTTTAACAACCTGAGACAGAGTCTCTGTCTTTTATGTTTTGTGGCTACTTTGTACATTCTGACTGCTAGGGGAAATAAATATTAAATGGCTGTACATATGTAGTGCCTATAGAAAAGAGACAAGGATGATCTGGTCTGTATATAGTGGCTATACTCAGACACACACAAAATGTATAGTGGTTTTCGTTACAATATTTACATTGTACCCTGAAGGAAAAAAAGAGAAGTTATTGAAATCCAGACATTCTGAGTTATAGAACTGAAAAACAAGCTGGTGTTATGACAGTTTTGAAATGAGTCTGCTTTTGCCAGCCAGTTATGTGCTTTAAAGAGCCTTTAGCTGATTTATGCAGTTCTTGTCCCAAAACTGCTGTATTGTATTACTTCAATATTTTATTCCTAACCATTTAAAGAGGGTTTGATCTTACATCAATAGCACTCAAAAAATATTAAAATCAAAGAAATTTCTTTTCAAAGAATTTATGCAAAACAAACCCTATATTTTTCCTGATCTTGAAGACTAAAATAAAAAAAAAAAAAAAGAAAAAAATATTACTTCTGTAGCGAAAACTCCAGATAGTTATGGTAGCTGTTGCATATTCTAAAACTCAGAAGGGAAAAAGAGTTTTTTTAAATGTAAACTGCTGAAGTCTTGGAGCTTTCATGACAAAATAGCTTCTAGTCACAGACAAAAAGCAGAAATGAGGATTAGAAGTGTTATCATTTATCTTTTTTTAATGCATTCAATGTTAACTGCCACTACTTCGAGTGAGTAAACAGGAAGCTTTTCTCTGCAGTGGGACCCTTAAAAGTACAATTTAATAGTTTTGAAGAGCATTTTGGTATATGCCTCAGTTCTTTTCTTCTCTTTACTTAGCTGTGTGTTACACAAGACTTTTATGAGTTCAATATGTACAGTATCTGTTGACACTTCGTATATAAACAAAAATGATTTCATTTAGAAGCAAGGGAATTAAAGTACCTATAATGAAAAACAATTGTTCTAAAATGCTGTCAATTTGGATTGTGGAAGGAATTTCAAGGATTGATCCTGTAAAATGCAGAGAAACTTCAATTTTTATTGACATCACTGTTTTACAGAAGCAACTCTTAGATGAAATAATGTTTACTGTTTTTACATATATCTTTTAGTTTCCAATTCTGAAGCTCTTTCATGATACATGAAAATGTTATTTCCCTCTCCAGCTTTGGAGAAGGTAAAGGAGAGCTAATTGGCCATTTTTAGTCACTGATATAATGAGTTGAAGTATTATAGCAGTCTTCTTACATGCTTGGAACTTGTACAACCTATGTTATTGTTCTGGGTTGATCCTGGCTGGATGCCATGTGCCATGTACCAAAGCCACTCTATTACTCTGCTCCTCAGCTGAACAGGGAATACAACAAAAGGCTCATGGGTTGTGGTAAAGGCAGGGAGGATCACTCGCCAGATACAGTCATGGGCAAGACAGTCTCAACTTGAATTTATTAACAATCAAATCAGAGTAGGATAATGAGAAATAAAGCCAAATCTTAAAAGCACCTTCCCTCTTCCCCTCCCTTCTTCCTGGGCTTAACTTCACTCGTGAATTCTCTCCATTCTCTTCCTCTGCAGGGCACAGGTACAAGGAATGGGAGTTGTGGTCAGTTGATCACATGTTGTTTTTGCTGCTCTTTCCTCCTCAGGGGAGGACTCCTCACTCTCTTTCCTGGCTCCAGGGTGGGGTCTCTCCTGTGGGACGCAGTCTTTCAGGAACAGACTGATCCAGCATGGCTTTCCCACAGGGTCAAAACCTTCTTTGGGCATCCACCTCTTCCAGTGCGGGGTTCTCCATGGGCTACAGGTGAGTATCTGCTTCACATGAACTACCATGGGCTGCAGGGGATCTCTGCTCTGGTGCCTGAAGCATCTCTTCTTCCTTCTTCTTCACTGACGTTGTTGTCTGCAGAGTTGCTCCTTTCACACATCTCACTCCTCTCTGAAATCTGTTAAACATTCCCCTTCTTAAATCTGTTATCCCAGAGGCGCTGCCACAGTCACTCACGGCCTCGAACTTGCCCAGTGGTGGGTCCATCTTGGAATCAGCTGGCATTGGCTCTATTGGAAACTGGGGAAGCTTCTAACAACTTCTCCCGGAAGAACACACATTCTTCCATTACCTTCCCTGCTACGAAAACCCAGCCACATAAGCCCAGCACAGTCATACATGACCACCTGTTTTTTTTCCAATCTGTTGACTCACATATGTCTGCAACAATTCAGTAGTGTGAAGCTACTTAACTCACAGCAAAGTTCTCCCTCATTATTGCTCTCAAGATTGGAATATGAAAAAAATCACTTAGAAGAACATAGACTGCAGGATAATTATTTTCTCTCTATTCATAGTCCATAGCCCTATGCAACAATAAAATGCATGAAATATGGAATGGAGGTACTTACTCCGAATAAATTGTTATGGGAGATAAGAACTATACTCTCAAAGCAGAAATTTATTTCAGTTCCATTCAGTTGCCTTGAAACATGAGCTTAGGGCCTTCTTAATTCAGTATCCTTGGTTCAATGAAAACTATCCATGAGACCTCTCCAAATGGGAGACAGCTGGGCCCTACTTCTGCTGGTTCTCAAACAAGTTTTTGTCACTCTCCTTTCCTGTGGTAGTTCAGTATTTTGTATTTATGCCTAATGGAGGAGTTCGCACCATTCTGGCTACTGCATCAAAGATTATTGTCCTTCGATATAGGCATTTACCCATGAATCTTACTTTCACACATTTATTTGTATTGAAAAGAGTTTCAAAAACTTAAAATTAATCCCAAAGCAATCAACAGTTCTCTGATCTTGCCATGTGACTCTGAGTGGTTAAGACTTAAAATGACACAGAACAATTTCATTTTTGAATTTCAGGATCATTAAATGAAATCTTTCAGAAAGGTGGAAGTTACGTGCAAAATTAAAAGAAAATTTTTAAAATCTACTCACAGTCTGTTGCTTTTAAGAAGTGCCTTCAGATCCTTCTGTCAAGAAAAAAAAAATCTATGTATAGGGAGCAAATGAAAAGGATAAAATAAGGCCAAGAAACATAGCTTGTGCAACTGCAAATTTTAAAAGATTGCTCCGTTTAGGAAGAACGAAATATAATAATATTTTTATAATACTGTTTATGTCAGACCATTAACAACATTTCACAATGGCAAATAAGCATTCTTTTCTCTGTTTACACATGGCACACAGATTACTTTTTCAACAGTAGCAAAAGTCAGTAGCATAACTGGGCCTAAGAACCCAGAGTTCTTAGTGGTAAAATCCAGACCATATAATGTTGCAGATTTTTTCCTTACTCTCAGAGTGAGGTCAAGTGGGATATAAGCACAGAGACCTCCAACATAAGTATTTTATGTATTCCCTCTCAGATACTGCTTGAATGACAGTCAATGTGTTCACAGTGCACTAAGGTGCAGTCTTGTTCCAAGTATTTCTTGGAAACGTGGATACAGTGCATTTGGCTCCTTGCGTGTTTGGTGAGTTCTTATCATTTTACCTGGTGGATTTGAACTTCTGAGAGGATGTGCATCTGCTTTCTCCACCTGCAGAATGACATAGGATTCTGGTGTATCTGGTCTGTCTCTTAGGTTAGACATGAAGTTTTATCAAGTACCGTACCCTGAATGGTACAAGGTTCATGTTTGGAAAAACATGTGCTAAATTTCTACCCAGAAGAAATACTTGACAATGATAGACTTTGAATGCACATAGATGTACAGCATACTCCTTGTGCTTGCGTGTCTTTCTGTCATGTGTAAAATTTTCTTTTGCTCAGCTCATTTAGTTGCCTATAGTATGGAGAAGAGATTATGTTACTCATTACTATAAACTTCTGTATGGTGTGCAGTATCCTTACCTTGTGGTGAAATTAAGGGAAATGAGAATACCTGTGCCTTCAGCCGTTTTTAAGTACTGTGTAACCTGGGAGAAATGGATAAGGAAGTAGGAGAATAACTGATTCCTACAGTTTCTTGGACAAACTTCCAAGTTTTGTTTGCATTCTGATACAACATGATTCTGTATAATTTCTAAGTAAATTTCTAACATATAATTTCTAAGTAAAACACAGATACAGTAGTTCAGTTTTTAAATTAGGTGAAAAATTAACCATTCAGACCAAGCCAGAAATTAGAGGAAGACAATTTTTATTACTCAGTTAGTTATTTTCTCCCTTTTAACACCCTGTTTCTCACTTTCAGGGTGTTTTGTGAACATCAATCACAATTCCAAGTCAAAATATCATTGAAAGAAATTGGACTTCCTGCTCTGGAGGCTTGTGAATGTATTTGTTTCAGAGCTACAGACTCTCTTTTTATTTTCTTGCTGACAGCGTGACTATTTTAAATGCAAAGAATGATCTTAATGAGCTGATCTTTCTTCTTTCTGAAGAAAATTCTGGAAAACGGGGATAGCCATGATGATGCTGAGTAATAATGCAATGTACACATAGAACATTCATTTCACAGCATAAGAACAAAAGAATTAATGACTTTGTGATGCTTTTGGCTTTCCAAACCGCCCTAAGAGCCAGTGACTACCACTTCCTTTGGGATATTTACTTCAGTTTATGTGCTGCATTGCAGCACATCTGCTTTTTTGCAGAATGTCAATATTGCACAGAATGAGTGCCATGTTTGAAACTTGAGATGAGGGGTTCGCTGCCTGCCAGGAGCTCATGGCAGCTACTGCACAGAGCTGTGAGCCTCAGCTGCCTTGAATGACAGCCTGCTATGGAGTTGATCTTGCCGGGTCTGCATCCTAGGCTAGTTTAGGAACTTGAAATTGACTGGAATTCACACAACTGGAATCCCTAAGATAATTATTGGGTAGTTTTGACTCATCCCAGAAAGTGGATTGAATAGGGTCCTACATGATGTGTGTGTGCCTCTTCTATTTCCTCACTGACTTGCTGTCTGCCAGTCTCTTTGGACAGCAAGGACTCAGCAGACATGGCCAAGGTGGGGAAAAGGCAAGGACTAGCCAGTGATCCCGGCTTCTCTGTGATGCAGTCCCATGTGATCTTCCCAATTCTGACTGTGGCTCTCCAGCAATCTCTGTGTATAACTCCTACCTGTCTCTGATTCCTACTCCTGCCCTTTTCCCAGCACCAGATCATTTGTCCTGCGCTATTGCACTCTTACCTTACTGCTCATCCTGACCCAACCAAATTATTTGTTTTCTGAATACAGTCTGGTTTCTGACTATGATTTAACCTCGTCCTTTCCTTTGAGATAACTACATAAGTTAAATGGTTGACTTGATTTATCTCTTAGTGTGCCTCCTTTCTCTAGTATTTTGGGACTGTCGTGGGCTACTACCTACATTCTAGTTATTTCTTCTAACATCAGCAAATACACTCCACATCCATGGAGGAAGGAGAAGGACTATCTTTGCTTCATTTTCTCACCCCCAAAAAATCTGTTTGATATTAAGAAGTCTTATCCAATATACGATTAGATAATTGTTGGAATGAAATACAGGCTGTAAAGGGTTTCTAGAACAGAGCATGCAAAGGTCTAAATCTAGCCACTCTTGGCCTTCCCCCAAAGCAGAGACATGGACCTGTCTTGTAGAGGTCACCTCCATACCAATATTTCAGTGATTGTTTTCAACATATCATATTTAACCCTTTTGTACCTGAGGGCACATCTTTCTACATCATTAAGCAGTAATGAAGGAAAGAGACAGTGATGTATGAATGGTACCACAATATTGCTCTATCATCTAAAAATGAAGCAAATATGCTTTTGGACATATGCTGTGTCTCATATATTTATGAGAACATCAGGTTTTATTATTATTTTCCATGCACCTATGTTAAAAGAGGAAAAGTTGTCTAGCAACTGTAAAGCACAAGGAGTGGCATAGAAAAAATGTCAGTGCTTCATATTACTCCATGTCTACACATACCCTTTCCATCGACCATCAACCGTGGATCTGAGTCAGCTGTGGTCTGGAAGCCATTTAACTGTATTCACATCCAACTTGAACTAACATGACCTTCTGTTGGTGTCATCCTAATGAGATATGCTTTCCAGAACAGAGCTGGTTTGTATTGCTTGGCCACAATGCTGTGTCAAAGGAATTGTTTTTTGCATCTAATCAACAGAAATGTGCTCTAAATCACAGTCACTGAATTTTAATACCTTACGGGTTTTGTAATACCTTGAGCCAATTTGAGCCTGATTTACAAAATGCTGATCATCCAACACCCAAGGAGAGCAAAATGAAAAAGTAAAGTCTGGTCTGCAACTCTCCAACCCACCAGATTTCCTACATGAGCAGAGCAAACAATATACATCTTAATGACATTAGGTTAATTAGTGTTTACAAAATATGCAGAAATAATCAAACGGCTAGCACTGTGTGTGAATTGTACCTTCATAATGAAGTGTAATTAAAAGTTATCATTATTTCTATATGAACATGTTGGATTTTTCCCTTTCTCAGAAACAAAGAAAAGAGAGTTTGTTTTCATTTGTATCTGCAGTTTTACTCATCTGAGTGGTTTGCAATTCTGAATAGGATACAGAATAACAATTCTGCTATCTCCCAGCTGATTGTGCTAGAAAGGAACTTTTTTCCATTAATTGCACATACACACAGTGTATAAGCAATTCTGTCAACACTTTTAATTAAAAAGACTGTATGCAAAAAATGAAAAAACATTTCCCCAAAAAACAGGAGTTTTTGCTTTCATGGGCAGAATCAGACACAGGCTCTCAGTTTGAAAAACTTTCATTTTTTTAGAACAATATCATTTGACTTCAACCACAGAAATGTTCCTGAAACAAAAGGGAAAACAGAAGCAGACATCCCACTCCTGTTGCATAAAAAGCTAGCTGAAACTGGAAAGATAAACACTCACAGCCCTAAGAGGAGGTGTCTCCAGCAAGTTCTCTCTGACGCCCTGGGATGAGATGCTAACCACAAGCGGGGAGATGCTGACGCGTATACAACCTGATACTGGTGTGATTAGAGGACGCCCAGCATCTTGCAGGATTAGCTGTAATGTATTGCACCGTGCTTTTTGTTCATCAAACAGCAGCTGCTAAGAGATGCAGCCTTCAAGAGTATACAGCTGATCCCACCTGCTAACATTTCGCATCGACATGTAGTTAATGGCCTAGATGTGCTGTATCTTTGAGATATTTTATGATTTGTCTGTCCCAGACTCCAAGCAGAATGCTTTTATTGAATCTTCAATTAAAGTTTATATGGGATTTTACTTTTAAAATACACGGTACCAAAAATGTGCTTGTGCGTAAAGTAGAAACAATTTTCTCCCACCACAGCTCATTCTTGAAGACTGTGTTTCAATTACTTAGAGAAGCTTTGCGGAATTCTCTGTAATGTCCTTCTCCATAGTTTATCTTTACTTATGTTTACTAAAGCTGTTCACAGGTTTAAAGGTTTGTTTAATATGCAAAGCATTTTGATGTGCAGTAATGAATTAATTCATACAATTATATGTAATGTTTTAAAAAATCCTAAAATTAAATGTGACCACTGCTAAAAGATGTAATGCAGAAGCATAAAATATGTATGAAATTATGTAAATACACTGGAAAACGTCTTCCAGCTAAACTTGTCTACCAGTTTTCTGAAGGCTTGCCAAACTTGAAATAAAAGCCACATTGAGCAGAATGTTTAGACATCTGGATACCTTTCCTTTAAATTCCAGGAAAATATTCTGTATCTAGTTTGAACTACAGCTACCTAAGTCGCTATTTCCACTACAGTCAAAATAGTTATTCTTTGTAATTTCCTGTTTGTCATATTACTTCTTTTCAGCCAGCTGATCAAAGATACTCTTGATATTTTTGTAACTGTTTTTTCTGTCTAATTTTCTAGTTAGTATTTTAACAGGCTCAAGATTGCAAGCCAATCTTTTTTTCTTTGACCTGTTCAGGCTTTCTGTCTTCAGACTTTGGACTTCATTCCACTGCTAGTGCTGTGCAATTTATTAAAATAATTGAACACTGCAAAAAATATTAACAAAGTTCAGCAGTTCACCAAATTTAATGTTGAAAATTATTTCTGCAGTCATGTTCATGTCACAGGAAATTCCTTGAATACTGAATCTCTCTCAGGCAATTTTAACCAGTAATAAAGCTAGGAAGCAGGTCTTGTGCCACGCTGTGGTACTTTTTGTTTTAAAGGTGGCGAACAGGCTGGTGAAAAAAAAAATGTCTAATTCAGCTTAGTCACATAACAAATACTTGATCTTATCACAACTTCATTAAAAACCTTCCAGACTGAGCTTAGGTTTTGTTAAACTTTACTTAAATTTACATAAATAAAGCACAAACAAGTATGTTAGTTCAGCACGCCTACTACATGGTGCCACAGAGTTTTCTTAGGTTCTACACTTCTTACAAATCAGAAAGCACACTTGACAAAAATCA
Organism: Platysteira castanea; assembly: GCA_013397175.1. Taxonomy (NCBI): domain Eukaryota; kingdom Metazoa; phylum Chordata; class Aves; order Passeriformes; genus Platysteira; species Platysteira castanea. Next base: position 49,571 of record VYXC01002710.1, on the reverse strand, counting down.
GTGAGGTATAGTAGCAAGAATATGAAGATTAATGGTTTTTTACCCCTCGTACACTGCTCTCCTACGTATCAAAAGATCAGCAAGAAATTAACTTTAAATTCATCAATAAATGATAAACGATTTCAAGATAATACAGAAACTAGCTACATTAACTGCCAGTGCCCCATGCAAAACTTCTAATAGAGCAGGTTCAGTTTCTCATTTCAGAGCATTTTCTCTTAGCAGAGAAATAAATCTATCACAAAATATGTAAAATCATGTGAAAATTTCATTCTAGGTGGAAAGTCCTCAAATAAGTAGAGTAGTATTTATTGAAAAAATTGTTAGTTTGAATTCACCTTTTACACGTCACCCTGTGAGCTGGAAGCCAGTATGCTGCATTACATTTGAAAGTAATATATCAAATTTAATTTTTTCTAAAAAAATCACATAGAAAAAAAAAGTGTTACCTTTCCCTTGAAGATCTATATCCAAAATTAAATTTGTAAAGGTCTTCACTCTATTTGGCCTGCTTTTCTTCCATAAAAACATATTTGAACTTTCCATGCTAGTGATGCACCTGTGAGTTATGTAGCTCAGATCCGTTCTAGTGAACGCACACTAGTGCAGCCTTGGAAGTCCAGTAATGATGAGTGATCACCACCCATGTGAAAAGTCATTCTGACATAAGACAGGTTTCTTCGGGTGTATCTTTACTGTGTGAACAGGGCCTCATTAGAGGTCTGTGAGGGTCTCTATTTCATTGCACAGAACGTGCTTAAGGATTGTGAAATTGTCCCTGAAGTCCTTGGAGCTACCTAATCCTGGTGTGTCCTAGACTTCTGAGCATGCTTGGGTGAGGCAGCTCTGTGATGTGGACACAGACTTGTTCTAGTAGTGTTGACTTACTCTCACCCAGTTTGAATATGGCAAAAATGGCTTATCATGGATATAACCCCGTGCTAGACAAAGCTATGAACCGTTCATGTGCAGTATACAGTGCAGGACCACAATGTGGTTTTTCATTTAAGAAGTTACTTTACACTAAAAATATAAGACATCAAAACACATGGAGGTTTTTGGACCATAAGGATCTCACTGAGATCTAATGGTCTTGATTCTCTCACAAACAGGAGGAGCTGATGTCTCTTTTATTGCATACAACATATTTGCAAATGTGATTGACAAGAAAAAAAAAAGTAAAGCAGTTAACAACTAAACACAAATTCTCTTTTTAGTTAGAAACTGTCTATTTAGAAATACTTACCAGATGATAGAAAAAGTAAATTACTTGTGGGTTATAGAGTTGTCTGACCTACCAATTAACAAAGAAAATCAGGTCAAATGTACAGCATGTAAATTAATTACCTGAATATGACTAGCTGACATTTGACAAAATAGCATGTCACATTGATAGGGAATCCAATCCTGTCAACAAGGCTGCAGATGCTAAAAAAANAAGGAAAAAAAAAAAAGAAGAAATAAACACAGTAAATGCAGTAAATGTAAAGACAAGCAGAGACAAGCAGAGACAAGCAGAGACAAGCAGAGACAAGCAGAGCAGGAGGGAGAAATTTGCTTAAGAGCACTACTTTTTCTTTTCCTCTATGGCTTTCCTTGAACATAAAGAAAGCAGAATGTATTGAGCAGTTGTTATGGATCAATAGTGTTAAAAATACACATTACATGTGGAAAAAAAAAGTAATGAAAGACTTAACTACTTAACATGAAAGACTTCAACTACTTCATGTCAGGGTTCTTCTAGCAGCGTTATATGAGTCACGTTGCACGTACGTGTAGCTTTTTTTATCCTTCTTTTCTGTGTCATATATTGGATGAAGGGCATGGACATCATAGGTTGTACAAGAGGATTAAATTAAAATTTGAAATCTTGATCTATATAATTATTACGGAGTTGATTTTGTCGAGGTCTCTATTTCTGTCAGGTTGGTCAGGGAAAAATCCTTATTCTGTTGTCATGAATTACGGTGAGTGCTGAACTGCTTGATGCACACTCATAGAAGTTCTTTAAAAGACCTCTGAGTCTGGGGGTTGTCAGTGGATTTTTTTCTCATAGAAATATATGAAAATGTGTTAATTTCATGTAATGAGCAAGTGAGTAGTGGGTCAAAATGACCTGCTTGAGGTCACAGTAACAAGCTCAAACAATGTTATTTAAAACAAATTCAAACCACATCACCAACACTAAAGCTTGAGGTATCTACTTGGGTCAAAATAGGGCCACAATGCTTTGCTCCTGTGGTCACTTATCTATTGATTATGGCAGCTAGTTCTCTTCCCTCTGTTTTCTTCAAAGCCTGGAGGTATGTGCCTTCTCCCTTTGCAAATGCTGCTCAGCTTGAAAAGCAGCACAGTTGATCCCTAAGAATTTCCTCCACAACGTTTTTCATATTTGCGTAAGAGGAAAGACCAGAAGATAAAGAGAGCAAAAGAATTTTAAATCCCAGAGAAGCCAGGCTGCTCTTCAGAAGGTGCATCATGCTGGCCCCAGGGCAGCCTGAGCAGCAGCCCTGGCACATGGCAAGGGCAAGTACCAGAATATGTTTCTGACAGTCAGTGCTGGTTGATCTGATACAACAGAGAGAGCCAGCAGAAACAACTATTGCCCATGATTGTGTGTCTGCTTCTGTCAGGAGAAGAGGTGTCAACTGGGTCTGGTTTTTTTAGGTTTGGGGTTTTTTTTTTTCATCCTTTTCCATTATTTTTCAGAGATTTGTTCCAGACTAGTAGCCTATGGGCTGGGAGATGAGAATTCAGTCAGATATAGAGCACACAAAAAAGTGTGATAAATTGCAATGACAAGGTTGTGTTAGTAGCTTATGATGTAGTGAAATGAAATCCTGAACCAGGGAACACAGACAGTGGTGTGCTATGTGCTATAGGCATCCAAGTTCAGAGAGAGGGGAAGGATTGTGCAGCAGGGGTAGGAGTACTGAGCCAGTAAAATCACCACTGACTTTACTGCCAGCCTGTAACATGCTGCTCATCAACAAATTAAGTCATTTTTCTTGCACTCAATATCAAGGAGTAGAGTGATGCAGTTGGTATTTAAACATCATGAAATATGTTATTAGACACGCACAGCTGGAAGTAAAGAAATACAATGTTTTGGTCAGAAGCTTTCAAGCCTGTTGGCTGAAACATTTAACATTTTACTTCCATCTGTGTGTGTCTTACAGAGCTGGCTTGAACGTAATACTTCACACTGAACATGCAAGAACTTTGGGGGAAACACTCACTTTAAAAAAATATTCTGTCCACACTACCCCTCCATTTTATCTTTCTCTATAATAGTCATGAAAGGAATTTTTCACAATCCTTGCAAAAAAGGTTGAGCTAGATTCATCATTTCCTCTTAGCTAGTAACCAAAACTATTCTGATACTAACCATTACTGTGTCTGAGCATCTTAGGTGCTGACTACCTTCTTAGACTTTATCCTTGCAACCAGTCCGACAGAGAGCCGTTGACCCCATTGTTCAGATGGGGAACTGAGACATGCAGTTGACTAAAAAGCTTGGCAAAGTTCCTTTAGTCTGTGCCTGGCCTACGAATAGGACCCATGCTTCTTTCAGTGCTCTCTCACCTAAGCTAATCCTCCTAAATTTCCAGAACCTCAGGGAGAAGCAGTTGTAAAGGCCAAACAATCCGAATCACTAAGCATATCCTGCCCAGAAAATGCCTTACAGGGATAGTACAGATCCCTGGTACTTACTGATAGTTATATTTTTTTTGGCCCAAGAATTTTTCTGTGCTATGCACTGTATTAACATGAACAAAGGCAAGATCCCTATTTTAACATGCACTTCTTTGGCATTTGTTGATATCCAGTCTATCCCCAACTTTTACAGACTCCTCAATAAAGAAACCTTGATAATTCTTTTAATGACCCAATCCCCCAAATAATGATGGATTTATTGATTTCTAATAACTTTACCATGAAAAAGATCTTTTCACTATGTTCTCATGACATATCTCAAACCTAATTTCTTAAAATTTGTCTTTTCATATTTCCTATATTAATGACTAAATGATCATGCTTAACCAAGCAAAATTTCCAATATTTAATGTCACCTCACAGGTACCGATTCTTCTTTTCAAAACTAAATATAGAATAAAGAATCAGTATTCATGTTTTGATAAACTGACTTACATGTATGTCCCCATAGAAAAGTAAAAAGAAGGTAGTAATATATCTCATACTCTCACAAAACTTCCTCATTCTGCTTTCTGAATTTACTTCCACATCAGTAGAATGTATTTTCTCGGCAATCAGCAGGGTGTCAAGTTTCTGATTTGAAGAAGCAGATGCACAGAGAACTCTTATCAAAAAAGAGTATGAGAACCTGACATGATTAGCTAAATAAGTACAGTCCTGGGGAGAAAATGCCAGATAATGGAATACTACAGTCCTGGGCAGCAAATGCCAGGTGAGAGCGTACCTTTTAATTTGGGAGAGAAAAGTTCTAACCAAACAGGAATCAATAATTGGAAACTGAGGCCATCCATCTCCAAATTGGAGTTAAGGCACAAATTTTAAACAGTAGGAATATCTAACGTTCTCCATCTGTTCATCACTGGGTATTTTGAAATAAGTTGTACTCAGGGAGAAATTAGCATACTTTCTATGAGGGTAACTTGGTAGAAATCTGAGACAAGATAAACTAAAGATGCTTTGCTGGTTGCAAGATCCTCATTAAAGAGGTGCTGTACCTTAACTAACAGAAACAGTAATATTAACACAGGAAATTAAAGAGCAATCCAGGCTTTCCAGTACACAAATATGTCTTTTTGTGTAGCTAATGCTAAAGGTTCCCTTATCAGTAGTCATGATACTAAAAACAGAGATTGGGAGGATTACCTCCGTCAATCATAAGCTCATGAAACAAAACCAAATATTTGAGCCTGAAATTAATCCTAACACAGAGAAAGTGAAAATGCAGATAGATTGTTAACAGGAATCATTCTGGGTAGCTACAGAATCAGCACATGAGTTGTGTTTCATAATTTCCAGTTTTAAACTGCCCAGTACTCATTTAGAAAAATAAAAAATCTTCTATCCTTACATCTTAAGAATGAGATCCTCTGTCCATATGGAAAAGGACTGAGACTTTATAAATGTGTCAAAATTGTATAATCAAAATTCCTGTCAAAAGTTCTTCTAAAATCAGCTCAGGTTCTAGGGTTAGATAAAAGCAGAACAAAGAAGTAAATGAAAGTCTGACAATTTTCCAGCATGAGATAGAAATCCAAACTAAGTTACAATAAACTTTTTCCAAGAGTGGTAAGGGTGCAGAACGCCAGCTGATTTATTCTGTTTTGATGTAGAGGTAACCTAACCAGGTATGTGGGGAGAGAAAGGGGATCAGAAAATTGGACACAGTGGTTCTGATATTCATAATAGGTGTGTATTACAGGTGTGGTCCTGTAAATGGGGTTATAACCACACATTTCTGGCAGATTCTTGATATTAATTTGAAAAGAAACTTTCATCCTAACACCATTGATATATTTGTAAGAGTCCTTCATACTGCCTAATTTACAAGTTGAGTTTGGATATTTTGTTCAAGGTAATTCTTTCCTGGAGGAAAAAATAGTTAAGGACATTCTTAATCTTTTTTTAATTTAAAAGTGTGTCAATTATTAAACCACAAAAGTCGGGGTTAGTTTGCCTTCAACTTTAATACGTTTTTCTGAGGCTCCTGATGATTAAGGACTGGGAACATCAACTACACTGAGAAAGACTTGAGGGAGCAGTCTGTCTTACAAAGAGGAATATCAATGTAGTCAACTGACTGGTGTCAAGGAGGGTGATATAGCAGAACTGTGCACATCTCAGGCCTGCTGATGGGTATAGGAAAAACCTGGGGTATTACAACTGATAGAGATGCCAGATTGGATGTACTATCAGACGAGGGGAGAGGGAAACGGTTAAAAGAGAAGATGCTACAGAAAGTTGGTTTGTTTGAATTCATCAGGAGCTTAATTAATTTTGAAGGGGAAGTTTGTGGTATTATTTACTTCAGCTTCTGTACTGTGAACCCTTTATATGTGCATTTTAGATATATTAATTGAATAAGTTAGACATCTTGCATAAAAAGCATGTAGTTCTTTTGAGTTTTGTCTATAAAAGAGGCTTCTTCTTTGGCACAGCAAATGTAAGCAAAATGTTCATTGGTTTAGGTTTTATAAGAGACCTGGGGAGCATTTTCTCAAGAAAACAATGTTGGGATAAAGTGCTAAAGATTTTTATTTTTTTCCCCCCCAAAATACCAAGAAATTAAAGGCTGACAGACCAGGTTTTTACAGTATCATATATTAACTCATTGATCACATCCTCTTTCTCTGAAAAAAATTATGTTTTCCTATTAATTCTGGATTCAAACTTTAGCCTCTATTTTCCCCTCTTAATTTTCTATTTTCACTATTTTTTCATTGTTATTGTCACTATAGCCTGATGTCCTTTATATAGTGATCTCATGGACAGGTTCATTTTTTTACAGTTTAAGAATCCAGGCACTTTCTGTTTTGTGTGAACTAACAGATTTGTCTACAACAAGAAATTTGTGCTTTTCAGGTATTAATTAATATCTGCATAAGTCTAATGTACTTCAGTTTTCACCACAACTAAACAGAAAAAAGAGTTAAGTGTAAAGCAAATTTCACTGCTCTCACAGTCTAGATTTCACTATGTGCAATGCAGATAATAAGGCAATTTATTATAAATATAATTTACCTTCTAATGTACATGGCCTATATATTCCAGTTAATGTTTACCATTACCCTGCTCTAGTTAACAAGTAAAGGACTGAATAGAATCAGCTTACTGTATACTTTTCCTATAAATTACACTAGAGGACTCTTTTCACTGACCTACACAGTAATATAAGTACTCAATAATGAAAACATTAAATGTATTCAATAAATGGACTTCTAATGTATAAAAGAATGTATATTGCCTGAAAAGCTTAGACATACAGGGAAAGTATCTTTCAAGAATGTGATTAAGTCTTTAGAATTAGCTCATAGGCAAAGATGGAGCTAACGTTTCTTACAGTTCTTCCCATGAAATCCTCTCAAAATGTAACAGCAAAGCTTTGAGATTTTAGTTGCACTTCCAGGCCTTTTTATTTCTTAACCCAGTTTTTAAGTCTCCACATTTTGGACATGTGACATGAGAAGGGAAAAAGTTATGGGAGAGGGGCTGTATGATGCAAGGCAGGCTTGGGAACAAAGACAAGGCTATCATATCAGGCTGTATCTAAGAGCTCAAATTCAGAGAGCTCCGAGTGCTGCAGTGCTAGCAGAGCTCTGGGTGTCAGATGCAGCCAGCTGGTGAGCCCATCAGCTGTGCCTGGCCCTGGGCCATGGCATGGTCCTGGGAATGTCTCAGTCGTCAGATGTCTACAGCATGAGATCCGACAGATCCTCTCCTCCTGAGATGATGCTGTTTCATACTTCAGAGATCAATCTTGCATCTACTACCATCTGCATTTATTTATTCATCCATTCATTTATGCATTTGCTGACTCTAACTTCAGTGGAATGAGAGTTGAACATTAATTTCTCATCTGAAGAATTCAAATGAGAACTCTTAAGTGTACCTCCTTTTCCACTGTTCAAGTAAAATATTGCTTATCAAGAAACTGGGAATAAATATATCATCAGACAGAACTGCACGTGGTGGGAATCCAGAAGGATGGCAGGCTGTCTAGAGTCCTCTTCCCGCCCTCTTTACTGGCTAAGGCTGCCAAATGCAATAGCCAGTAAAAACAAGACATTAAAATGCTATCACTGACTTAGAAGTTCTATCAAACCCATACAGTGCACTCTTTGCACAAACTCATTTTCCACAGACAGGAAAATCAAAGAATCCAATAATAATGGAAAAATCATCTGGGAGAAGGGGAGGAAAGGGAGACACAAAAGCAGAGAAGGTCCTCTGCTAGAAAGCAGAGAGAAGTTGGATTCAGTCATAAGTAGCCACAGTCCCTTGGTAGAAACAAAGTAGATCAGGCTAATTCCTCTCCCTGTGCAGAGTCAGGCATTCAGAGACACAAAGGAACCTGAAATAACTTCCTTACCAGAATTTTTGAAAGGTGAAATAGATAAAATTCCGGTGTCCTTTGTTGTCCCCTCACTCTTCTTGGTCAAAGTACCATAAAAAAAAAAACCTACTTGGTCTGTGGAACAATCACAGTCCACTTCTCTTTTTGCAAATTACATGAATAGATAAATTGAGGGAGGGAATGACTAAGACTGTAATTTGCTCTTTAGTCATCAGCTACTTCATGAGAGTCTGGACTGCAACAGAGTTTCCTTTTATGTTAGGGAAGCAGCATCATATACACAATACCTATGCATCATCCTTTTTAGAGGAGACAGAAAGCTTGTTAGGTTTGGTGTATCTTGCACCTTAAGGGAGGGCAGAGCTGTTGTGGAACGGATTGGAGCTCTGCTGTCCCTCGGAGAGTTCATTTACACTATTGCTTCAATGATGTTAGCTTCCTGAAGACACAGTCTGTGCATAATTTTGCCCATTTTATTTGGCATAATATTAAACTTCTGAGTGTCCTGCTTGTGCTTGCTGAAGCCTGTGCTGGTCTTTCTTCACAAAGCACCAGCTACATCTCAGAACACCGATGCTTGCCTTCATGGTCAGAGGGGCAACTGATGAGCTGCTGAAAACATCCAGAGATGTCCTAAAAACAGCAGTGCAGGCAGGGTATACAGTGAGGGTGCTGTGAGAGCAACTGGAATGTATCAACCTCTACCCAGAGAGAATGTATCTTCTCTGAACAAATGTGTTGAGAGCTTAAGGGTAAGAATTAAGGGACAGGCTTATATATGTGACACTGTTGGGAGTGTTTACTAGAGGCCACCCGCTCAGGGGGAGGAAGTTGATGAGACTTTCTCTGGGCAGCTGGAAATAGCCTCATGTTCACAGGCCCTCGTTCTCCTGCAGGACTTCAACCACCCTGGTTTTGTAGGAGAGACAACACAGCTCGGCACACACAGTCCAGGAGGTTCTTGAAGAGTTTTTGATGTAAGTGATGGAGAAACCAACAAGGAGAGATGTGTTGCTGGACCTCACATTAACAAACCAAGAGGGACTGGTTGAAGACGTGAGGGTTGGGGACAGCCTTGGCTATAGTGACCATGAGATGGTGGAACTCTGGATCCTGCATGGACAAAGCAAAGCTGTAAACAGAACTAGAATCCTAAACGTCAGGAGAGCTAACTTTGGCCTCTCCAAAGATCTACTTAGGGGAATCCCATAGCTTAGATCTCTAGAAAAGAAGGGGACCCAAGGTAGCTGGTCAATATTCAAGAACCATTTTCTTCAAACTCAAGGCCAGTGTATCCCCATGATCAAGAAATCAGGCAAAAGGGACAGGACCTGCATGGATGAGCAGGGAGCTTTGAATAAATCTCAAATGGAAGAAAGAAATGTATGGGATGTGGAAAAAGGGACAAGCCACATAGAAGGACTGTGGGAATATCGGAGCATATAGGGAGATGAATAGGAAGGCCAAGGCCCACTTGGAATTGAGTCTGTCAGGGGATATCAAGGACAACAAGAAGGGCTTCTACAAGTACATCAGCAGGAAAAGTAAGGTTAGAAAAAATATAGGGCTGATGCTGAATCAGACAGGTGTGCTGGTGACAGAAGACACAGAGAAGATGGAATTACTGAATGCCTTCTTTGCCTCAGTCTGTGCTGCTGAGGATGACTTTCAGGAGTCTGAGACCTCTAAGGCAAGAGAAGACGGCTTAAGAAAGGAAGACTTCCCTTCGGTCATAGAGGATCGGGTTAGAGATCAGCTAGATAGATTTAATACCCATAAATCCGTGAGCCGTGATGGGATGCACCCAGAGGTGTTGAGGGAGTTGGCAGATACTGTTGCTAAGCCACACTCCATCACTGAAAAATCATGAAGAATGGGAGAGATGCCTGATGACTGGAGGAAGGACAATGTTACTCTCGTCTTCAAACAGGGCAAGAAGGAGGACCCAGGAAACTATTGGTCAGTCAGCCTCACATCCATCCCTGGAAAGGTGATGGAACAGATCATTCTGGAGGTCATCACCAAGCATGTAGAAAAAAGGAAAGTCACAGGAGTGGTCAGCCATGATTCACCAAGGGGAAATCATGCTTTACCAGTCTGATGGCCTTATACAATGACACGGCAGGATAGATGGACAAGGGGGGAGCAGTGGATGTTGTCTCCTTCAACTTCAGCATGGCTTTTGACATGGTCTCCCATAGCAACCTTCTAAGTAAGCTCAGGAAATATGGGTCAGATGAATGGACAGTGAGGTGGATCAAGAACTGGCTAAATGGCAGAGCTCCGAGGGTCATGATCAGCAAAGCAGAATCAGCTTGGAGGTCTGTAGTCAGTGGTGTTCCTCAGGGATCAGTACTGGGTCCACCCTTATTCAACTTGTTTATCAATGACCTGGACAAAAGAATGAAATGTACCCTCGGCAGGTTTGCTGATGATATGAAACTGCAGGAGTGGCTGATCCACCTGAAGGCTGTGCTGACATTCAGCAGGACCTTGGCAGGCTGGAGAACTGGGCAGAAGGAAACTTAATGAGATTCAACAAGGGCAGGTGCTTGGTACTGCACCAGGAGAGGAATAACCCCAAACACCAGCACAGGCTGGGGGCTGACCTACTAGAGAGCAGCTCTGTGGAGAAGGACCTGGAGGTCTTGGATGACAAGGTGACCCTGAGCTGGCAGGGTGTCCTTGTGGCCAGAAGGGCCAATGATATCCTGGGGTGCCCCAGGAAGAGTGTGGCCAGCAGGTCAAGGGAGGTGATCCTTCCCCTCTGCTCAGCCCTAGCGAGGCCACATCTGGAATTCTGTGGTCACTTCTGGGCTCCACAGTACAAGGAAGACAAGGAGTTACTGGAGAGGGTCTGGCAGAGGCCACAAGGGTGATGAGGGGTCTGGAGCTTCTCTCTTATGAGGAGAGACTGTGGGAGCTGGGCCTGTTTAGTCTGGGGAAGACTGAGAAGAATCTCATGAATACATATAAATACCTCCAAGAGGAGGGTGCCAAGAGGATTGTGCCAGACTGTTTTGAGTGGTGCTCAGCGACAGGAGCAATGGCTGTAAATTAAAACACAAGAAGTTCCACCTCAACATGAGGAAGAACCTCTTTACACTGAGGGAGGCAGAGCACCGTAACAGGCTGCCCAAGGAGACATTCAAAACCCACCTGGATGAGTTTCTATGTAACCTGATCCATATGACCCCGCCTTGGCAGGGGGCTTGGACTAGATCTCCAGAGGTCCCTTCCAATCCTAACAATTCTGTGATTCTGTCATCTCCTAGACATGTGTGAGAGGACCTCAAGCTTGATTTTCTAACAAAATGAAGAAAAATTTGGTTCCCTCAAATCCAAAATCCTCGTACTGCATTCAGAAACTTTCAAAGCTCTGATAAGAATAAAAACTTGATAATGAACATTTGTATCCATATCAAGCTGTTCATTCCAAAAGAACCATTTTTCTGTATAGAGAGAAGAATTAGTTAAATGAAATGAAATACAGCTACTTTCTGCAATGGAGTGAAACAAATGCAAAACTCTATACAATAGCTGAGGATAGGCAGTAAGGAAGGGTATTATGTCCAGCTGAAGAAGTGTTCTCAGATTCATGAATATAGTTAAAGTTGCGTTCCTTTTATGTGGCCCTAGTTTCCCTATCCATGCAGCTGGTGCATGATAGTAAAATTCTGCCTTCACTTTTAATCACAAAGGCACTTTAGTTTCAATCAGAAAGGCATTTTATTTTTCCAACAAAAAATAAGAAAGCATTGACATTCTCAAAATGCACATTTTGTATCACAAAATGGTTGCAGAATCATGTACTTTGTTGTTAGAGCGCTTTCATCTTTTAAATGTTTCTAAGAAACTGCTTTCATTTTAGTTTTGGGTGCAAGAGCATATAAACCTGCAGATATGGTGCTGCTCAGGCTGAGGTCTGGTACAGGAAGCACCTGCTTTTAGCAAAAGTTCAAGCTGGAGATGAGAAGGTAAAGATCACCCTGGCTTCTAGCAGCTTTTATCCAGTCATAGACAGGCTTTTCTTAGCCCAAGTTAATAATTATTATTAAAGCATGACAACCTCAGATAATTTTGCTTCCTTGCAGTAAATCTTCCTTGCATCTTGTGATACGGCAGCTCCTGTATCTGGGTCGTTATTCATTGTTATACAGCATAATGCCACTGAAGGATTAAGATGATATTAGCAAATGCATTATGAAGCCACAAGTAATCAAGCTTAATGTAGAGTGAGATTTGGAAGTAGAAAATATTCAGACTAAGATGTTAACAGTGTGTTATGGAAATGGTTTAATCTCTGGTTATAAGTAGCTAATATATGCTGAATTTTAACATCAGTGTGCAACTTCGATTAGAATCTCCTAAATACATAATCCCCATAGCAATCCTACTAAAAAATGGGAGCTTAATTGTCGCCTTACAGTCTAGTACCTTTCACCTTCACATAATGCTACCATGATGGCTTTTCAAAACAGCAAGAAGGAGAAGAAGAAAGAGAGAAGAAAATCAACCAGAAGAATTTGTCGGCAAGACACTTTAACATCCGTTTCAAAAGTCATAGATTACAATTTAAAATGGAAGTCCCCTTTTGAACAAAGAAGGAAAGGTTATGAGAAAATACAGTTTGAAATTATTGATGTCTAAAGCCATACATGATTGCATCTGTCCTATAGCTCCCCCAAATGCACCAAATGGATATTGCTGAAACCTCATGGAAATAAGCACAAGAGATTTAACTATAGTGATTGTCATTACTGCTTAGAATGCTGGTTGATGTGTCTCAAATGGAATATCTGCTTTTCTCACGCAAGCCTACTTTATAGACTGTGTGTCAGATGGGCTGTATGTGTTCTGCTCAGATAACCTTGGAAACATGTAACAGTCATGCAAATTATAATTCTAGAAAAAGAAATAAAGTAAATTGACCATTGATAGTTCTTTTTCTTCCTTTATCCTGCTCTCTTGTATAAGCATCCAAGTGTAATGATTGTGAACTCAAAGAATTTCTGTTCCAATGCACTTTATCTTTGCAGGCAATGAAGTTAGTGGGTTCAGCTTTATTCTTTATGGGGTTTTGTGTTGTTTTATTTTTTTTCTCCCAGGAAGGGCTATTTAAAACTGGTGCAGTGATTATCTCTTTTCTAGCATCAAAGTTTCCGTCTCTGCAGATATTTACTCAATGTTACACCAGAGCAGGAAGCAACTGACCAAAAACTCTGAAGCAATAAACAAAAGCTTTAACTCGTCTAGAACAGTAGTGAAGCATATGAGACACTCCATTTATTATTACAAACAGGCTCATACCTTGATCAGATACTGTTAATCACAGTAAATTCACTTCTGCAATTCACATGTTGGTCTTGTCAGAACAAAAAAAAAGCGCAATATAACTTCCCACTCCCACTTCTACTTCAAGGCCTTTTTGGCTTCAAACGAATCAGTCCTTTTATTAAATTACCTGCTCTGAGATTCTCAGAGAAATATCTTGTGCTTCCTTCATACAGTTTTGCAGAGTCAGGGTGCTGATGGCACTCAGAAATCTCTTGCTATCTTTACAGATTATTTCTTCTTTCTTGATTCTGTATGTCAGAATTGATTCTCAAATATATTTATCTACATTTTGTTAATTGTAATTTAAAATTGTATTCTAAAGGGTATACATTTAGACCATAGTAATTTTGAAGGCAAGCAGTTATTTCATTGGGTTGTCACTCCTTCCAGAAATCAAACCCTCCCTGTCATATATAAATAGATTGCTTGATATACATGCAATATCCTGTCGGTGTCATGCACTCTTTTCTTTAATCTGACTGACATAGCACATAATAAAATGCTCACTTCAATATATGTCTGTTGCATTTTGCCTAATTCTGGGCTTAGTTTAATATTAGTCATGAATATTTCCTACAACTGGATATGAATTTGAATATATAAAAGGCACATTTTATGTTCATGCTGCTGCACTTGCTACTCCCGTATATTTTATTGCTTTCCTTGCTTGTGATGAATTAAGCCATCTGAAGAAAAGAAGAACTGGAAGCAACAGGGACATTGAGCCCGTTATCTTTATCCACAACCCAGGTGTAGCATGTGAGAGGGAGAATTGCATTCTTTGCACTTTATTTTCCATGAGTAAGTCACAGCAGAGAGCTGGAGGGAGCCACATTCTCCAGTGGCCATGGCAAAAGGAAATACAAAATTCCAGCACATTAAATCTCCGACATTTTTCATATAAAACTACCTGATCACACTATATCAGCAATTTTATTCCATATAATTTATACAGCTTGTTTTCCAGGGGAGGCAGAAATTGGATTGACATTTTGTTTCACTTCTGTTCTGCTGCACATCTAAAGAAATATCTTCTTTGGGTAAAAAGCTGTTTTTGATCAGTGCCCTGGATGCTTAGGTTTTTGTCTGGGTTTCTTTATGAGTGGAAATTACTATAATGAACAGAAAAATGTTGTGACTTTTTCAATATTCCTGCCAATACACACATTCAGTTTTCCTTTAAGGAAGATTCAGTTGTGGATAACTAGTGAGGAAATCTTAATTCTTCTACGTTATATAAAATCTGTCTTGCACAATAATTACTTTTAACTGAAAAGTTGATGGGAATATCCTGAAGATATCTTTTTGTTGTTGTTTGTTTGTTTGCTTTTTTGTTTTTGGGTAAGAATTCATTTAACAGAATATCTTCAGGAAAATAAAATTATTGAATGTATTTTACTTCTGTTACTGGATTAGATACTTCTGCATCTACTGTTATAGCTGAGAAAGAAGAATTAGGCAGCATGTTTAGAGATGCTTTTTTATCAATTTGTGATGTTTTCACCTTTTGGTATTGGTCACCTGAAACACATTGGTTATTTGGTTACCTGAAACACATACGAGCTCAGGTGGTTTTAGCGTCTTGCTTTTTAAAGACCAGGAAATGAATTTTATGAAAACAAAAAGAAGCGATGACTGTCATTTCTGTGCTCCAGCATGTCAAAAATGTTTAAAATACTATGGCATTTCTGGATTGCTATGCCACCTACCAAGACCTCCATGTAACCTTTTGCTGTTAGAAAGTCCATTTCACCACTTGGCAATAGAGTGAACTTTTTCACAATGCTTGAAATGGAATACAGTTTCAGACTCTTTCAAAATGGCCCATGTTACCCTGGTTTTATTTTTCATGCAGAAGTACAGTCTATTCTGTCTACATATTGTGTGACCTTGCCTCCCTATGGATAGAAATGATGGAAAAAATGAACCACTGTCTAAAACAGATTAGATGCCAAACCTAGTTAGATCTTGCCTAATCCTATAAAAGTATGTCAGTTAGGGACTTACTTGACCTACAGAAAAAAAAAAGGTCTGAAAACACTATCCTGGCTGGTTACTGATTCAGTTTGATTACACTGCAGCCATGGCTTTATTACAGCAGACAAAGTATGGTCATGCAAAGTTAGCCCACCCTATGGCATCCACCCAGCAAGTTAAAATGTACTTTTATTCAACAGTGCAACCAACATACAGCAGATTAATTGCCAGAGCAACACAGTGAAATCCAAACAGAAATTACTCCCTAGTTAGATAAGGCTTTTGAAACAGTGGCCCACATTGTTCTTGCTGAGAGATTCTGACATGCTTGAGAAGTTTTATGGCACTAATGATACTATTATAGTTGTTCTGCAAATTTTGACTTACTTTTTTTCCTATTGTCTTAATACCAAAGACTTTTTATATATAATTATTTTCAACATGTATCTGTCAAGATAATTAAATAATTTTTAGATCATTCTTTTTTCCTTTCTTTCTTTTAGAAGACAAATGATCAAATGCGTGTGTGCACAGAAACCATATGAAACTTTGAAGGAAGATTTCTCTCTCTAGCAGTAAACATATTGGATGTTACACACTGGATTCAGTGTTATTTTGGTGAATGCTCTAACAGCCAAATTAGCTAACCCAAAGGGAATGAAAAAGGTGTTTAGAACTAGTGACAGTACTTCAAAAAATGAGGCTGGGTCAAGCACTATATGAGCACTAAAGCGAGTGTGGAGTATAATAAAGCAACTTGTTTTTTTGAATAGCTGGGCACAGTATAGGTAAGCCTATTGTTCCCCAAAGGCTGCTTGCAGTTACTGTTAACGCACTTCTGTGCTTTTACCAGAGCCTTCAGTAGCTGTGACAGTGCTTGCAAATGTGATGCTCATGACAAGTCTGTCTGCTTCTAAAGCATGTGAAGAAAGCCGAACACTTTTAATAATACTAATGGAGAGATTATCTTTAGCTTCTGATTTTTTTCCTTTTGAAAATAAAAGTGGGAGGTTTGTTTTAACACTCTGCCCTTTTCAGAAAGGTTGTAAGAAGCAATTGAGCCCCCTCTGCAAAAAGCTTCCCTTTTCAAGTTTTCCACTTAATTAAAATACCACATTTTAGCTCACTAGAAGGGAAGTCTTCACCACTACCTTTTAGAGAAATAAAAAAATAAATAATAGCAGCAATCCTCTGTCAGTATAAGAGTGTTTCTGTTAGTTTCTATGCACAAAGGGATAATTATATACTTTTAAAGTCCCCATTAAAGAGCCAAAAACTGTTCTACAGCTTCTTTATTAAAGATATCTGAATACTGCAGATAGCATTAAAGGCTACAAAAGTAGCCAATTAGACTGTATTAATATGCAAATTTCTGCAAAAAAGAATGTGTAAAATGTTTTGAGATTATTTAGGAGTGTAAAAAAAAGACTGGACTCCTGGTCTACAAAGATGCTATTATGCACTTACAGATGCACATATGTATGTTACCTCCAAAGCTCTAACAACACTCATTTTTGTTGCTATATTTAAAAAAAAAAAGGGTAATAAAGATATCATGATTGCTTTTTTTCAAGGATAATAAGTTATCCTGAGAAAAAAGGAATTATTTAAAATTCCAAAATAATAAGGATTTCGCAGTGATTCACAAGACGGATCAAATTTTCCAGACATCTCCTAATGCTTTGGTATACCGCTACCCGGTAAAATGCATAGCAGACCATGATTACCACTCCCTCCTATATAATACCAGTCAATTTGCACTTGTTCTTTCCTGTATTTTGCATTTCTCTGCAATATTTTAACCTGTATGCATGTTCTGTTTAACAAATTATTTAAAATTTATGACAAACTGTATCTAGTGTATCAGATGTAAACCCAAAATTTCCATTTTACTCATACAACTGTGTTGGAAAACAAAAGATAAGGATGTTGGACACTTTTTATAGATTTTCATCAAATATTGAAAACCAGTTGTGAATGTGTGACTGTGTGTCTCTGTCTATGTGTTTATGCTGCTTTTGTGCTCTTGCCACTGAGTTCAGCACGTTGTTCTTTAAAACTGAGCCCCACTGAGCTCTGTGCTACACTATGCAACATACAATCCAACACAACTTATCACGCTGTGACAGCTAATATTTAAAAAACACATGCGTATTTTGAGGTTTGATAACTGCTATCAATCTTGATAATGGGTATGGAATCCAAAATTCTGACAGGTACCTAGTGGAAGGAACATCCACTGTGAACAGCTAATGCTGAAGAAAATGAACAAGAGAGGCAGATAGTCTGCGTAGCTAATTACAGATAAAACAAATAAATAGTACAGAAAAAGCAATTAAAAATATCTACTGAGGTTTGCAAATTCAGAAAGGCTGTAAGTCTACCAAGGCCACCTAGCTGGCTTTAATTGGACATTTTGTTATTGAAGGGTTTGGATTTTTCCTTATGGATTTTTTTTTTATGGTTATATTTTCAGGACTCCCAGTACAATTCAACACAGCACCTTAGTTTCAAAGAAACTGCCAACAAGGAATAGAGTAAAATGTGTAAATGCAGGGCTTTGATGCTTTGGAAAGGCACTCTTAAGAGAGAGTTAATCAAGTTAGAGTGACCTCCAAAAGCAAAATTGCAGCACAAAGCATAATGGGTAATGCTATGTAAATTGCCATGTATGCAATCGGGATGTTATTATAGCAAGACCAAAAGGTGCTAGCTAATGACCTCTACATTTGATCTCTGCTTTTCCTAGGGGCTGACAGTGTCTCTGGCTGAGACAATAGCCGCAGCCCACTGATGAGCATGGAGAAGGGTAGGACACCTGTCCACAGCTGCCTTTGCAGCCTCAGTGGACCAGATCTAGGTGCTGCTAACTGACAGTGGGAATCACTGCTATGAAGTCATCCCTTAAATCAACACCATCTTAACCAAAATGGCTTATTATTATTATTATTATTATTAATTATTTCAAATTGGGTTACAATTATTCAAAAATTTATATTCTCTTCCTAGCAAGATTTGTTTTTCAGAGTGCATGTGAACACACATAGGCTGCTTGGAGAAAAAAAAAAAAAAA
>VYXC01002710.1:709-31098 GCA_013397175.1 Platysteira castanea | reverse complement strand
CTTGGAGAAAAAAAAAAAAAACAAACCAGCACTTATTTAGTTTTGCTGCTTTGATTTTAATTCCAGAAATTTTGGGATTAGCCAATAACTAATTCAAGTCATTTACATAATTTTACATTGAAACAACCATTCCAGGACTTTGATTTCTTCTGCACATAATGTATCAATTAGGGAAATAAAAGGAAAAATATTTTTTNCCCAGTACAATTCAACACAGCACCTTAGTTTCAAAGAAACTGCCAACAAGGAATAGAGTAAAATGTGTAAATGCAGGGCTTTGATGCTTTGGAAAGGCACTCTTAAGAGAGAGTTAATCAAGTTAGAGTGACCTCCAAAAGCAAAATTGCAGCACAAAGCATAATGGGTAATGCTATGTAAATTGCCATGTATGCAATCGGGATGTTATTATAGCAAGACCAAAAGGTGCTAGCTAATGACCTCTACATTTGATCTCTGCTTTTCCTAGGGGCTGACAGTGTCTCTGGCTGAGACAATAGCCGCAGCCCACTGATGAGCATGGAGAAGGGTAGGACACCTGTCCACAGCTGCCTTTGCAGCCTCAGTGGACCAGATCTAGGTGCTGCTAACTGACAGTGGGAATCACTGCTATGAAGTCATCCCTTAAATCAACACCATCTTAACCAAAATGGCTTATTATTATTATTATTATTATTAATTATTTCAAATTGGGTTACAATTATTCAAAAATTTATATTCTCTTCCTAGCAAGATTTGTTTTTCAGAGTGCATGTGAACACACATAGGCTGCTTGGAGAAAAAAAAAAAAAACAAACCAGCACTTATTTAGTTTTGCTGCTTTGATTTTAATTCCAGAAATTTTGGGATTAGCCAATAACTAATTCAAGTCATTTACATAATTTTACATTGAAACAACCATTCCAGGACTTTGATTTCTTCTGCACATAATGTATCAATTAAGGAAATAAAAGGAAAAATATTTTTTATTTTATTTCTTCATTCTTTGTAAAAGTCTTTGGATAAAATTTTCTAGATGAAATCAAATGTCTTACATTATTTCCTATTTGATTGCTTAACTTCTGTTATTAGAAAGATTTCGTCTGGTATGTATATTTGACTATACACACATACATATACATAAATTATTAAACTACCAGAGATAATTATCAGAAAACAATTCATGTCTTTTGACAAAGGAAGTTAATAATGTTGATGGTCTTTCAATAATGGTCCTATTTATCCATAAAAATTGGTGAAGAAGTTCCATTTTACTTACTGTAACTGCTTTAGACACAAAAAGAATTGCTACACAAACAAAACATTTCATTTACCTTTTAATTTTAAAATAAATAAGAAATTCTAGGGTATTTAGTAAATTGTATTATTAAAAAAATTGCTATAATAATTATGCATTCTGTACTTGGGTTACGCTAGCAATTTTTTTATGCACTGTGGCATGGATTTTCTCTTTGAGGAAACCGATGCAAGGGCCCAATTCTGCTTCCATTTAAAGAAATTGCCTCAAAAAGGAACATGATTTGATCTTGTAAGATGTAATATTATAGATGAAGGATTTCACTTTTAAGATCTGTGTTGACTTATATTATGTATGCAAGCCTAGATTTATTTTATACCTCACTATTGGTTTAGCTCATGACAAAATGAATTAAACAACGAATAGGTTACAGATATTTCCCTCGGGATGAGGGTATTTGATCTTTTTCTCTATTTTCTACATAATATTAAAATCAACATCTCCTGAAACATGATAAATGCGTTGTTTGCTTCAATATTTTTATTTTTGAAGAAATGCACTATGTAGCAAGGTAGTGCCGAAGATGAAGACCCTTTAATTAAACATGTTTACACATTAACATTTTATTTAAATCATTTTTAGGCACTATAACCCATGTGTATTTGTGCAGCCCTGATAATCCTCCTACACACAGTCAGAGAGAGACTGTAACAAAGGAATAGCAATACAAAACAGAGAACAATTCTGCTTGATTTTCCATTGCAGTCATTTTATCAGGGACAGGGAATATTTTACAGTCGTGTGCAGATGAAGGTTGCATGCATTCCCCAGCATTAAATTGTGGTAGAAAATGAAAAACCTAATAGCATTTTGATGTATTCCAGTTAGGTTTTCCATTAAGAGAAAAAGGTGATATGTTCACACCATTTGTCAGAAAAAGAAGAAATGAAGAAAATGTTGACAATTTCATTACACTCTGGTTATAGGGTGATCTGAACTTACCTATTACAAGATAAAAAAAAAAACAAAACTATTCAAGATATTATTAGTCGAAAACATTACTGTTTATACTTACTTTAACTTCTGCTACAACTGTAGTTGATATAGCAGTATGAGCTGCAGATTTTAAAAGAGAGATTTCATATCATTCACAGACTTGATAAAAAAATCTTGTATCCCTTTGAATGACGTAGCATCAAACCAGTCCCATACTGTTGAGCAGTTCTCTGATAAACCTAGTCCTTCACAAATGTAACAGATGGTATAAAAAGTGCTTCTAAGTTTATTGCTCTTTTTTAAGCTTGTATTTTTCAAAAAATATTTTCTCTTCTCTTCTCTTCTCTTCTCTTCTCTTCTCTTCTCTTCTCTTCTCTTCTCTTCTCTTCTCTTCCCTTCCCTTCCCTTCCCTTCCCTTCCCTTCCCTTCCCTTCGATTTTCAGATTTTGTGCTGAGAATATTTTCTCAGAGGAAACAGCGGCTGGACATTTCACACCAAAGTTAAAAAACTAAATGTGTATCTGCAGGGTGCAAGGGAGTTAAGCTGTAACTTCAATCTGCCCAACTGGAAAAAACTATTGTATGAAGTATCTTTAATTAGGTTTTACTATAAGTTCCATAGAACTTCATATTACATGTAATAAAATTAAGAAGACCTATTTGGGTGGAGTGGTGTTTACAGCTGAGCTCAGTGGTATTTCTATAATTATGTATCAGAAATTGTTCTTTAAGAAAATATATCTCTTTAAGAAAATACATCTTGGAGACAAACATATAATGACATTAACACAATGTATTCTGTAATTTCTTAACAGCAAGATTTCTAAAACTTGGTGAAGATTTTGTCTCACTCTTACACCACAAAAGTCACACTGAACACATACTGTCACTTTTATACTTAAAATTGGTGCGCATTAATCTAGTCCTAAAGCACATAGAAACCTGAAGGTAGTGAGACCCCTGCTGTAGAGGCTCCACATCTCTTTTCTCTGTCTATGCTACCCTTCTTTCCCTTCTTTGAGAACGAAGTCAGTTTGTGGGGAATTTTTTTTCTGTGTTTAGAAAAGCATGAGTTTCTCTTACTGCTCTACTAAACTAACATCACTGATAATGCAAAACCAACCAAAACCAATGATAATTTCAATGAATCCAGCATTTGAATTTAACTTTGTAGTTGAACATAGCACAAAAATTAAATGTAATGACTGTTTCTTCATATTTCTTTATGTGAAGAATCAGAAGATTTTCTTTGCTAGCTGTGCATAGAGAATTTGTTCCAAAATCCACAGAAGTCAGTGATAAGTGGAAGGGCCCCATTTGATTTCTTGTGTTTTTTTATAAAGTTCTGGCAGGAGATAAACATCTTTGCATGTTAAGCATATGAAGAAACTAGGAGAATGGTATGCTCCCATCTTTCCCTTATTCTTATTCTTTTGAACAAACTTAGGGTGTAAGTGCACTCCAAGGAATTATTTTCTTGGTGGAAACCATTTCATTTTAGAGGCAAACTACCAACAATACAGCATTTGATGAGATAAAATTACTGACTAAAAAATTGCTAATAAAATGATTCACCCCTAATATTTACTTGTTCTAATTTCTTGCTGCTTACTGGACGTGGTCGCATCTGGACACAATTCAAGAAAAAATATTTGTACAAGAAACTGGAAAAGAGAGAAAATTATGCTGCCCAGTGACTATCCCTCTTTGGTTTGACAAGAAGGTGGGAAGGGGAGTTGCATCTGAAAGCTATGGACCTAGAGGCAGGCATACTTTAACAAAGAAACACTGGAAAGCACTTGTCATATCATGCTACTAATCCTTAAAGCATTAAATATAGGCTGCTAAAGGAGACAGCAGAAATCTGCATTACTAAAATCTTTCATGCATTTCTACAGATGTAGGTGGAACCAGTTGTAACAGTCATTGTATAGTAAAACAGATGTGATTAATAATGTAAGAAAATAATTTATAGGTAACTCTTGAGAGATATGCATATGGATTGACACCCAGTCTATTTGTGAAAAGACTGTGAGTCTTTGGAAAAATAAAAAATATGGAATTATGTTTTCTTCCTTTCCTTTAGTAGGCCAAAAATGATACACCAAGGAATTCCAAAGATCAGTGTTTCTGTCTTCATAAAATCAACCTGCATTGTAATTTTCAAAAAAGGCTTAGTTAAGCCAAAGTTAGGCAGTTTGTTATAAAAACATCTATCACCAAGCAACACCCACACATTTTCCTTTCTAAAAGAACCCTCTAAGATAATAGTAACAAAATCCCTGCATTAAGAAAACAGTACAACCACAGAACCAACAGCTATCCAATACCGAAGTTAAAGACTTTAATTAGCCTCACAGTCACATACTTTCTTTTCACAAACAGCCATTGCCTCATTGAGAGATCAGGATTGACCAGGCTTTAGGGATGAATCAAGATTATGTTGTAAGCAAGAATTTAGCAACCCAGCAGATCTGTGGAAAGAAGTTAATAGTCTTTGGTGAAGGCAACTGAATGTAGCTCCTGGATAATTAGATTCCTTTCTCAGCAATGGGAAGGCTACAGAAGCAGGAAACTTGTTTCTTCTGCAGTCTACATTGTCTGCAAACACCTACAAACTCTCATACAACACTTCCCTCTGTTAACAAACCTTGAGGTTGTAAATGGAAACACATGAAAGACTGGAAATATTGGAAATGCCATTTCATCGGCTAATTTAACTCTGGCATTCCTGTTTATACTGTTAGTGTAAAAAACCTATTCATAATTTTTGGTAAAGAAATGTAATTTCCTGCTACGTTTCCAAACAGGAATTTATGTTGTGTTAGTGTGCACAGAGTTCATCACCACAGAGAGCTTTCAGATTACATGAGCACTGTTATCTGCCATTTGACCTAAAGTACCTAACCACCAGCAGCAGTATATTTTTAGCCTCTACTTCATAAAGCAATTCATGCAGAGAACTAGTACTTGCTTTGCCATGTTTCAAAATATGGGGATTGCAGTTCGTGGTTCAATGGGCAGTTTCTTTCTTCCATTTTCCAGCTCAGAAAGAGCTGATTCAGTAGCTTCTTGTTTCTTTCCAGCCTGTCCCTTTTCTTGTCTTGACCATCTTCCTGCCAGCCAGTGCCCATGTCAGGTTCAGTTACCATTGCAGGTTCCTGGCTTCAGCAGGGACATCAGCTTGTTATCCCAAACACTACTGCCAGCACTCCATGGTATTCTCTTTCAAGGACTGTTGCCCTCTCTTGGCTCTTCCAACCTTGTGTTGTTCCAACCTTTGCCTTTTGTTACGTTCATTCTCATCCTAAAATCTCCTTATCTCATATTCTTTTTTTTCCTTGTTCTTCAACAAACTGTGGTTTCTTTTTATTTTTTCTTTTTGTCTCTCAGTGAGAATCTTTTCTTCTTCAAATCTGTGGAAAGCTAGCAAGGTAGGTACAGAAGAGATGTTGCATCTACTTTTACTTCTGAGTTTCAGCAACATAGTAGCTTGCAGCAATCTGAAACAAGTTGCTAGGACATTTATTCAATCTAGCAATTGCAAGGTGGAGTCTAACAATTACAAACCATATTTTCAGAGAATTTTGCAGATAAAGTCTAACAAGTCCTCCTGACCATGTGTAAAGTGAGTTTTACATGCCTTCAGAAAAGACACATTATGGACAGCAAATCCTCCTATGCTAAATTTAAGTTCTTTTCTCAGAAATATAAGTACTACACATATATTGTGGATATCCTTAATGGAAAAATTGCAGCTTTCAATACATAAATCTAACATGTTTTCTCCAATTTTATTCTGAAATTAATCAACTAGGTTGTGCTGAATGTTTAAGAGAATTTGAATGCAAAACTGATTTTTGTCATTAAAAAAATTATCTTGCAGACTTAGTTTGGCAAAGTTCTAGCTAAGTGAAAACGGCAGCCTTTAATGGCAGGTTTTTCCTTCGCTATCAGTTTGACAGATCCTGTGTTATCTCTTCCAACTATTCCAACCACGCTCTAAATATCAGACCACTTTTCCTGAGCCTGTGTAGAAAAAGGTTTTTTTCAATGAGTGCAGATTGGCCTGAGCCTCAACAAGGTGTTTGTATTGCATGTTGTTTCCTCTCCTCCCTGTGAAGGTTTTGGTTGTCCTTCCCCTCAGCTGAAGTCCTCGGGGCAGGTTTTTTGTGGGAGTGGGTTCAAACCCTCTTTGGGAAGACACTCAAACTGAAAAATAGCCTTGTGACAGTTGCACCAGCAGTTAAGCAATTTAATCTGCATCTCAATGGATTAAACAACTCAAATTAAAGCATGGAAATGATCAACAATGATATTACAGGAATTATCACATCTAAAGCCATGTTTTTTATTCATTAAAGCACCTTGGATATTCTTTCTTTACTCTGTCAGTCCTTATACAATGGAACCTTTTCTAATATGTGTGATGGGGTATTTATCCACTGTAGGAGTCCACTGTGGTTGTTATGTATATTTGCATCCTGAATGCATCTGGCTACCCCATAAAGAAAATAAAAAATGGATTTGTCTTCTTTTGCTTCCTTGAGACTAGCAGGATAACGGCCACTGTTTCCTGCCTCTGAGCTTTTTCTTCCTCTTTGCGTGTTTGTGGGTGATTGCTAGGCTAAAAGGTGATGTTATGCTGTATTCTCAGGGCTGGGATATTTGCAGTACTGATGCTGGCTCAGACCTGAAACATGGACTGGATAAGCTTTTGATAACTCTCTGATATTTGACTGGAAGGTTATGTAGGGAAAGCAGTAGCAACCAGTCACCACCTTTTCACTTGTAGGATATAATTCCCCAAGCAGACATCAATAAAGCAGGATATGTGTTCTGGGTTGGGTTTTTCAGGGGAATTTTTCCCATCTCTCATCTGCAAAAGATGCTGGGAGAAGAAGGAGGTGATGCCCAGGGAGGATGAACAGGAGGTAATTGAGTTAACAAAAGATGGCCGCTAAAGAGTGGCCGAGTGCCTTGGCACACCACTGGAATGGTTCTGGGACAGCAGGGGGAAGCAGAGTTGTTTTGGCAGATTCTTAGCTGAGGGGCAGGCAGTCTTTGCCTGGCTTGGAGAGGAGATGGTTGTGGTGTTTGGTGCTGGACTTCTGCCCAGGGGGACTTGCTCCTGCAGAGGACCTTTCCTTACAACTGGCGGGCTAGCTGCTCATGGGAGCAACTGGTGGACTGGGACATTTTCAGCGCCCACCGTGTCCAGGAGAGACCCTCACCATGTGCATGGGTGTTTCAGGGGAGAACTGGGGCCCCACCTCCCCATCTCTGCAGAGGGAACATGTGTCTGGGAAAACACAATAAGACACTGTCACACCTGCCAGGTTCAGCAGAAAGGAGGGGAAAAGACTTTATTATTTACATATGTCACATTCTTATACAACTCCCAACTCAACAAGGGATTGGAGGACATGTCACTTCCTTCTCAATCCCACTGGAGAAGAAAGATGCTCATCAAAGTTCTCTTATCACAAAAGGAATGAAAACCAGAAAATACCATTAAGTAAACATTGGCTATTATTTACATGAAACTGTGTGAAAGAATCTGACTCCAAGGTTAAAAACAGAAGGCTTAGCAAAAACCAGGGCAACAGGAACATCTGCTGGCTGCTGACTGGGACCTTGGCTGCTGCTGCTGCCATCGCCAGGATTCCGCACCACACCCGTGAGAGCCAGGGGAAACCAACTCCCCCGTGCCCCTCCCCGAGGCTGTCAGGGCTTGCTTCAGCCACCCTTTGGAGCCGCCTGAGCCACCAGTGCCCCTGCAGCCCCGGGAGAGTCACTGCACCCCCTCAGCCTCTACATGTGATGCCATCAGAGCCCCGGCCAGTTGCGGTCATAACTACGCCAAAGGGGGAATTGCTTGATGGGAGAAAAAAGTCTGCTATTGCTTTTTTCCAGGGTTTTTTTTCTGTTGTTTGCTCTTGTTGTTGTTTGTATGTCTTGTTTTATATATATATTCCCACATCTTTTCCTGAGATGATTTTCCGAAATAAATAATTTCAAATATATTAATATTTGAATATTATAATTCCTATAATTTCAAAGTTATAATAATTTGGAGGGAGTGGGTAATTTTTTCCATTCCAAGAAGGTTCCCACCTTCCTCGGCAGACATCTGTCTTTTAAACTGGGACAGTATGCTATGTATATTTTTTCATACACTATCAAGATTAAGGACCCAGTTTTGGCTCTGGGCATGTATATGACTTTGACAAGAGACCAAGTAAGTGAAACCCATCATAATGCTTAGGTTGATTTCTACATCTGTTGAAGTTCACCAAGAGCTTAAGCTTTAGGAACATCAATTTCTTAATCTGCATCTCAAAGAAATTGTTAGATACTGCTCCTTAAATAGATAATTTAATCAGAAAAATAAACTTGTTTTGCCTGGTAATGCAGGGTATATGAAAAATGTATGAGGAGAAATTATCTTTCTGCAAAACTTCAAACTTGAATAAACCTAGAAATTTCTTCTTCATTCTCTACTATATTTTTTTCTCTTTTAACTAGACCTTTGCAACTAGAAAGCAAAGAAAATTTCATCTATGTGTATTTTAAGACCCCACATGGAAATGTGAAAAAAATCACCCACTTAACTGTTATTTATGAAAAATGACTTTGTGGTGTCTTAATGCTTCTTTTTAGGGAACCATTTGGATTATTAGCTCACACTTAGTGTTTTATTTGCCATGTACACCTCAGCATCAACTAATCAGACTTTATTCTTGAACACTCTGAATTGCCTGTAGCACTTCATTTCAGCAGGCAAACTGACTCACGCTGACAGGAAACAATATGAGGCTTTCCCCGAAGGGACCATCCCATAATATCAATACGAGTATGTAGTCATTAGCCAGTCAGGGAACATCTAACAATTACATTAGTCAAAGCACTTTACAACATTTAGTTTTGTAGAAAATCTGAGATTCCAGCTCTGAAGCTATGCTGAGCATAACAACTAAACATAACAACACTGTTTTGTTGTAAAAAATAATAATTTGGGGGAAATCAGGTTGTCGAACAAGATAAACCTATTTTAAAATTTTTCTTACCAATATTTGTCTCATAAAAAAGCCATTTTAGCATGGTTTTTCCTTTTTGATTCTAAAGGAAAAATAGGTTACTAATGACAAAGGAGCAACCTGAGTGAGGATGGATAAAATTTTTTGCATAAAAAAGGATAAACAGTAACAGGGATCCATAAACATCTTACTTCACCATAGCAGTAGTTACTTCCTACAAATGCTCAGTGAGTTAGTAAAGAACAGTGTTTTTATACAAAATAGTCTGAGAATAAGCATGTATAGAAACATTAATATTTAAATTTCAATAGCAGCATGTATTATTAAGCATTTCTAGTCTTTCTGATGGAAGGCCTTAGAGGCTTCATGCCACTGAAAAAAAAAAAAAACATGATCTCAGGCCTTCAGTCAGGAACTTGTGCAGCAGCCTGAAGCCTCGTCATGACCCAGAAGACCCTGGAGCCAAACAGGTGGTGTTGGGAGAAACTGAAGGAAGTTTAAATGTCTCCAGGAACCACGAGTGCCCCAGAAGGTGGCACTTCAGTGAGGGTGTGACATGTCAGTGAGGGATTGGCACCTCAATTTGCACAGCAGTTCACATAGCAGGGTGTGCAGGAAAGGCTCCTCTTTGGCCATCCAGGAGGAGCCAATAGAGGCAACAGATTCGGTAGCTGGTAAGGAAGAACAAAGAGAGTTTTTTAGCCCTGGTCCTATTAGTGTATTAGTTTAACCTTCCTTCGTTATGGTGTTGACGTGCACTCACGCTTAATCCCCTGTAGCTGAGGGAGTCACTGAACCAGCCGAGTCAGAGGCCCCCAGCCAGCCAGACCTGCTGTTGGTAGATGTATCTCTCCAGCTCACAGGCTGCCAGGAGTGCCCAATGCCTCTCTGCAAGGCTGGGTCAATAGGCAGTTGTTTTACAGGTGTGCTGTGGCTGAAGGGCTGTGTTGCCAGGTGAAGCAACTACAGGAAGAAGTGAACAGGCTAAATAGTATACAAGCAAAGGAACTGGCTATTTTGAAAGATGCTACAGTCTCAATCTGGAAATCTGGAGTGCTCTCCTGGATGGGTTACAGGCTCTTCAGGTGGGATGGGCAAGGCAGAAGCAGGGGGCAGCACTGTGTGTAATAAAAGGGTTAGAATGTATGGAGTTTACAGCTGACAATGGCACAACTGAGTGCCTCTGGATAAGAACCAAGTGGCAAACAAATAATGTGGATGTCATTGTGGGAGTCTACTATAGACGTCCTACCCGGGACAATTATGCCAGTTCTTTGAGGAACTAAAGGATATTTTCAGGTCAACTGCCTTTGTCCTTATGGGGGACTTCAACTTGCCAGATATTAACTGGGGGCATCACACAGCTGGTAAACCCGTGCCAGAAGATTCCTAAAAAACCTGGATGACAACTTTATAGAATAGGTTATAAAGAAGCCAACTCAGAAAGATGCTCTCCTTGATCTCCTGCTTCTTGACAGAGTGGATCTTGTGAGCAAAGTTGAGATTGGCAGCTGTCTTGGCCACAGCAGCCCTGAAGTGATTGAGTTTAAAATCCTGGTTGACAGAAGGAAGAGTGCCTGCAAAACCTAGTCTTTGGACATGAGGAGAGCAGACTTCAGACTGCTCAGGAAATTAGTAAGGTCCCCTGAGAAAATGTTTTTGCAGATGCTGGGGTCCCTTAGTGCTGATCACTTTTTAAACATCACCTCCTTAGGGCACAGGAGCAAGCAATTCCCAAAGTGGGAAGTCAAGCAGGTGAGGCAGAAGGCCAGCTTGTCTGAACAGGAATATTCTTTTGGAAATAAGGCAAGAAAGAGCAGTGTATGCCCAGTGAAAGCAAGGTCAGGTGACATGGGATGAATGCAGACATGTTGCTTGCCACTGTACTGAGAAAATTCATGCAGCCAAAGCTCAGCTGGAGTTGAAGTGGGCCAGAAATGTGGGTGACAATAAAAAGAGGCTTTTTCAAATATATTAAAGACAACAGACATTGTAAAAATAACATCGGCCCATTACGGAGCGAGGATGGTTCCCTCACAAACAGGGACAGAGGCAGAGGTGCTTAACTCATTCTTTGCCTTTGTCTTCAATGTGAATGATGGACCAAGGGAGTCTCCATGTCCTGAGCTAGAAGACCATGACTGCAAGAATGATCAAAAAGAATGACCCGGTCGACCCTGAAACTGTACAGGTTCTGCTGATCCAGCTGGATCCCTACAAATCTATGAGGCCTGATGGGATTCATCCAAGAATCCTCAAAGATCTGGCTGATGTCATAGCAAAACCTCTCTTGATGATTTTTCAGCAGTCTTGGGAATCCAGAGAGGTCCCCACTGACTGGACGCTGGTGATCATTGAATATGAACCAGCAGAGCAGTGCTGCAGCAGCCAGGAGGGCCAAGCATGTCCTGGGCTGCATCAGGCACAGCATCACCAGCCGGGCAAGGGAGGAGATTGTCCTGCTCTGCTCTGCACTGGAGCGGCCTCACCTCGAGTCTTGTGTGCAGTTTTGGGCAGCACAATACAAGAAAGATATAAAGAGCAGTTAGAGAACATCCAAAGGCAATAAAAGATGGTGAATGGCCTTGAGGGGAAGCCATATGAGGAGCAGCTGAGGCCACTGGGTTTGTTCAGTTTGGAGAACAGGAGGCTGAGGGGAGACCTCATTGCAGTCTATAACTTCCTTGTGCGGACAAGAGGAGGGGCAGGCACTGATCTCTTCTCTCTGGTGACCAGGGACAGGACCCAGGCAAATGACCTGAAGCTGTGTCAGGGGAGGTTTAGGCTGGGTATTGGAAAAAGGTTCTTCATCCAGACAGTTTTTGGGCACTGGAACAGGCTCCCCAGGGATCACAACACAAAGTCTGACAGAGTTCAAGGAGTGTTTGGACAACAATTTCAGCCACATGGTGTGATTCTTGGGGATCCAGGCCAGGGATTGGACTTGATGATCCTTCTGAGTCCCTTGCAAGTCAGCATATTCTGTGATTCTGTAATACTGCTTGGCGTGAAGCCGTGTGCCTTTAGGAGATTTAACCAGTGCAAAATGTTGCAGTACATCTTGCCAACATCTCTAAACCTGGTCTCTACTCTCTACATCGATGTCCCAGATTGCTGAGACAAGGATAAGGCCTCACTCTTGTTATCTTGGCATATGATGTAATGAAAATTTCTTAAGGCTCAGGGTGGCTAAGAGTGGCCAAATAACATTCTCTGGGTTGAAAAAAAAAGATCTTTCACAAGATTTAGACCCAGGCTGTGGAAACAATCACTCAAGGACAAACATATTATTACAGACGCCACCATAGTCTGAATCAAGTGCAAGAAGTTATAGAAAATGTTTGCCTTTGCTTTCCCTTGCATAAGTACATAGCAAAAAGTTAATTTAAAAAGTCCTAGCAAAAGTTAATACTGCACTTTAGATGCAGTATTAACTGACCAAAGATGTGTTAGTGCCAGCAGCAACACTGTTGAAAATGTTAAAAATGTTGAAAATACTGCTCAGGTATTTCTTAATAAAGGCAGCAAGAAAACATGAAATGGTTTCTACTCAACAGAGAGCCATGAATCCCATAAAAGTAAGCCCTTACAAGTCAAGATCTAAATGCCCTCCTCAACTTTTCACTAAGGTGGTCTGGGACTCATATAAACTATTTAGAAATGCTGAAGACACACTCTAGTACATACTCCCATGCTAAAGCACCTACTGTAATTGGGACTAAACATTAAGCTGGAAAAGAAATCATAAGGCAACGTGTTGAGCTGACTTAGATATGCACACCACAGGCAAAATGCCTGGCGTTTCTTCACAGGTAGACATTACAGCAATTCAGGTTTTGCCAGGAACAAGTTACCACTACCATACACAGTCTTAGAAACACCTGGCAGGACTTCAGCGCTGCTGTTATCTCTTGCCTGCCTAAAGGCTCCAAAGTAGTAAAAAAATGGTCTGCCAAGCTGGTGATGAGGCATTGTAAAACCTATGATGGGTGAGTTGAAATACGTTCTTAGGCTCAGATGCAAGCTTACAGTCTGATTTAAACCACATGGAGACCATGTAGACCTATGTATTATATGATAAACCTTTAAAAATCTCAACTCTGGCATCTTGTATACCTCCAGATTCACTGGAAAATTCTTTAAAACACAAGAGTGGTACTTCAGAGAAAGAAATCTTTTCTTCAGTTTCTTGTCAAACTACTTTGAGTTTTTGCGTGTAATATTACCCATATTATTGTCTTCCTTTTTTTTAATAACAATACTGTAAATAAATCAAAACTTAATTCTACGGAATACCTTAATTTTTCAGATTTTTTTATTATTTTCAAATAAAGATGGAAGTATTAAACATTTTTAAGGGGAGATTATTGTTCCTAGAATTAGAAAATAATTTATTATGATTTATTGTTTTGCTTCTGCTTCTTCATGGTACCAAAAAGTAAGGGATTGGCAACAGAAGTAAAAGAACTACTAGTTCTTGACGAATTATAAAAGGTTCTACTTCATTTTTTTCAAGATGATCTGGTATTTCACCTGGCTATTAGTAGTTATTGCTATGTCAGTGCTACTTTAGTGTTACAGGTATCTACAAATCAGGTCTTCCCTCTGTATTTTATTTCTGGTTGTATTGTAACAAAATATTATATGACAACACTAAGTATTAATACTGAAGACCTGAACTCCTTCACACATTTGTAAAGTAGTTAATTTCAACAACCTGGCAACTTTTAGAAACTTACAGAAACACCTCACAGGTCACAAGAAGACAGACAAATTAGGTTATAAAAAAGTGCCATTTTCTGCTATCTAAAGTAGAAAGTTGCCATGTATATACCATCAATACTTTTTTTTTTTTTTTTAATGTGGGGGAAGTTAAAATGATGGGAAAACTGTTCTCTAGGATGTCTCATTTTTATCCTGATTTGCCAGTCTTTGATTGCATTTATGCTACTTTCTCTTAGCTTCTAACTTTTGCTTGCCTCATTTTATAAACTGGGAGGAAGAATGGTGACTGGTCTTTGGCTGAATGTTATATTAGGATTCTTTCCATTTGTGTTTCAAATTATTTGATTTTGTCTTCCAGAAAAAACAACCTTTCTATTCCTTCTTATAAAAAAAAGTAATGAAAAAGTAGTAATGATAAAACCTTTACCACCTCATTCCTAGATTTGCTGTTCACACATGCTGACTTTGACTAAAAAAAATCAATATATGGTACTTTTTAATGAGTGCTGAAATTCATCAATACTCTGCTTATGTCCAGTATTAATATACCAATGAAGAAAAGTCTGAGTTCTGCCCTGAACTGCTTTGGTTCTTAAAATTCACACCATAAAATTGAGCTCCTAGCCTCTCCAGAATATGTCCATTTAACCACCACAGTGAAATGTCAGAAGATAGTTGCTGAGACAAACTTCTCCTGACCAGTGGATTTTTTCTTTTCACTTTCTCTCTGGGATTCACATCAACACTTTTCAAGACAGCTAAAGGAATATACTTATTTCTTTTTACAATGAAGACATTCTTTAATTGAATGAACGTGTAAAAATAGCTCTTTAAACTCCAAGATATATTCCTTGTTCTGTTCAAGGGAATATTTTTTCTCATATCTGTTGTACTCAATGAATACATAGATACTGAGAAAGTTAAAAATGTCCATGCCCCTTCTAATTGTCTAAGTATCACCCCATGTTTTGGATTTAGATTTTTTTTTATCTGGGTCACAAAGAAAGAACCGCATGCACCCAGGAGAGAAAAAGGATAATGAATCTCATCCAGTATCCAATACTGTACAAAGGAGAAAAAAATGCACTCAGCAGATTAAAATGAAATATGCAAGAATATCCTGGAAATGATGTGTTCAGTCTTTATGTATGAATTAAAGCCTTCATCTTCTAATAGCTTATTCTAATTTCCCTGTGTGGTTAGGACGGTAGACCTTAAGCCCAAGAAATGATTAAGAGAAAAAAATCTCTTTTGCTCTAGGATGTAATCCTTCCATTTGTAGATACCAATAGATCGGTCAAGTGGCAAAGACTAAAGAAGCTATAAAAAGACTAAAGAAGGCTATAAAAAGAGTATGTAGAGGAATTTCATTTCCTCACAAGCTTGTGACATCACAGCTGTATTTTTAGTGAAGTCTTATCATTATTTCATGTCTGGAGCAAATTAACATGTCTATATCTGAACATGTGACTCTTTTGAAAAGAGATAGCAATATGTCCGTGTATCTGAAGCACAGACCACAGACCATGGCCATGGCCATCATCACAATTTCAGCAAAGGTAGGATTAAAGAAGGACCACCATTACCTCATTATAGCTGAAGATCTATAGTCATACCAATTATAATATGAAAAAGCAACTTATATTATGCTAGTAATAAAAAGAAATACAAAAGCAGTACATGATTTTAAATCTAAGTTGTATGTAGTGTGGTAAAATAAATGAATGGAAACTCGGCTACAGTTTTCAGACAGTGGCACCATAACTTTCCTGGATGCCTCCCATTTGTGTGTTCAACTTTATTATTATCTCAGAAAGAAAGGTATTATGAAAATACCCAGAAAGTTGCTTGTTCAAGCAAGCATGTAAGTGGAAAGCACAGTACCATAATATATGGGAACAGTCAGCCAGATGACAAAAAGCAACTTAAGTGCAGCCTGTTAAAAAACAGCTTTCCAATGAGTGTCCTGACACTATTTACATTAACACTATTAAAAATATTTTCATTAATGCAATAAGTAAACAACACCTAATTCAATGCAAGATCATGAAGAATGGTTTCCTTGGGTTTGAGACACCAGAGAGATTGTGAGAAAAAGATAGAGGGACAGATTAATGGCCAGCTAATTTTGCTCTAAACCTACAAAACCACAGCTTCAAGTTTCTCTGCCTTCCTTTTACCAAGTTATATCACAGCAGTTACCTTAAAATCACAGAGTTCTTGCATTTACAGGAGGAAATGTTTATATTAGATTTCTTAAAGTTGCAACATTTCATATCATTTAGGTCATCTGTGCTTTTAGGCAGTGAAGGCAGGGTGATGATGATGTGAGGAATTACAGGCACTGTTTTTTGCTGTGATGTTCATTAAGCTAATCTCCAACTTAGATTCATGTATTTCAGGGCCAGAAGAGGCCATTACTATCATCTAGCCTGACCTCTCACTATAGTAAAGGGCAAAAAATGTCAGTCTGTAATTTCAAAATCAAACCCATAACTTTGGTTTGAGATATAGTACATCTTCCAACAAGACATGCAGTCTTAATTTAGAGATTAGAGGTGATAGAAAATCCATTACTTTCACAGGTAAATTGTTCTAATGCTTCATTACTCTCAGTGCTAAAAATGTGCACTTCTCAGATGAATTTGTCTAACTTTAAACTACTGCCACTGAGAGCAACAAAAAAAGCTTTTTTCTTCTAAATTAAATTTAGTGCTTTTAAAAAAATTTCTACTTTACTAGGACATTGTCATCAAAACTGGCTCAACTTTCTTCTGGAAATGTAAATTGACTAAGTTCTTCTTCTGTTCAACTTGAATCAGTCCAATAATTTTTATTCAACTTTTCTAAAATCATCATAAAACAATAACCTAATTATGATGTTAATTTTGAAAATGTAATGCTATCTTTTTCTTCATGTCATGTCCTTTGGTTTATGTATTCAAAGATCACATTCCCCATCATAAGAAGAAGGTTAGGATGGGCTACAAGTCAATTACTTCCAGAATGTCACCTTGTAAGTGTTACCTACATGCCTTGTTCCTGGAAATGTTTGCTAAAATACATTGTAAAAAGGACCCCACCTTTTTGTGGATCTGACTCTGTCACTAGCTTTCACTCAAATATTTTTTGAACCATCTGCATATTTTGTCATAACTAATTTTGTATTCCCCTTCTGGTAACTATGTTTAACAGATTAGTTTTAAATCTAAGTTGTATGTAGTGGAATAAAATAGGATATAGAATAGTTTCTGCTAAACTATTATTTAATCTCTTTTTAAAAATTCACTTTTGTAAGCCACCCATTTTTGTCCATCCAGTACAGGTAGTATCAATGCAAACTGATTTTTTTTCAGTAATGCAGAATGCTTTCGAAAACATTTTATAAATTTATATGAATGTAGTTCATCAGACAAGTTTATTATTTTAGAAAAAACACTAAATTAGGTTCATAACACATATTTTTTGTAGAATCATGTTGGTTGATAGAAATACTTTGCTACTTCAAATTGTCAGCTAGTTTCTGTCACTATCTATATTACACAGCTATAGCAAGAAGAAATCCTATGAAGGCCATCTACGTAGCATTCTCTATGCCTATAGCATGGACATCACCATAGTAATACTATATTATATTAGCTATTGATCAGAAACTAATTTTTTTCCTCAACAGACCCTAGAGTTCATAATACCTAAAGAGTGAGAACCTCTAATGAAACTCCTTAACTCTGCTTTGCCTTTCACTTTGATTTTGACCATGTCTTACTGAAAATTATAAATTATCTGTAGTCCAAAATCTTGATTACCTTATATTGGAAGACATCTAGTCAGTAAACGAGTTTTTTTCTAAATTCTCAAGACTATGCTGCACCTTTAATCTGCATGAAAATTTTCAGATATCACCCACAGTTCTGCTGGTAGTTGAGGGCACAATCAAATCCAAGGTGGGTAACACTGCAGTTTGATGTAGGACTTGTTTATTTTTTATGTAAAAATTGTTGTATTGATTAGGATTATATGTGGCAAAAGTCAGTTTGTATATACAAAATGAATCACAGAATAGAATCAGAATATTTTAGATTGGAAAAGACCTTTCAGCTCATCATTCCCAATGGTAAACCAAACCCTGCCAAACCCACCCTTAAACCATGTCTCTAAATGCCACATCTACACATTTTTAAAATACCTCCAGGGATGGTGACTCAACCACTTTCCTGGGCAGCCTATTCCAATGCTTCATGATCCTTTCAGTGAATAAATATTTTCTAATATTCAATCTAAATCCCCCCTGGTGCAACATGAGGCCATTTCCCCTTGTCTTGATTGCGACTGGGGAGAGGAGACCAACCCCCACCCCACTAGAATCTCCTTTCAGGTGGAGAGCAATGAGGTCTCCTCATATCTTGCTTTTCTCCAGGCTAAACAAGCCCAGCTCCCTCAGCTGCTCCTCATAAGATTTGTTTTCCAGACTCTTCCCCAGCTTTGCTGCCCTTCTGGGGATGTGCTCCAGTTACAGTGAGGGGCCCCAAAGTGAACACAGGATTCGAGGTGCAGCCTCACCAGTGCCAAGTACGGGGAGGATGATCACAGCCCTGCTGGCCACACTATTTCTGATCCAAGCCAGGATGTCACTGGCCTTCTTGGCCACCTGGGCAAACTGGTGCTTCATGTTCAGCTGGCTCTTGACCAGTACCCCCAGGTTCTTTTCTGTCAGACAGCTTTCCAGCCATTAAGGGATGCCTGCCAAGGGAGCCTCTCAACCAGGCTCCTAAAAAGGTTAAAATCTTCCCTGTGGTAGTCCAAGGTGGCAGTTCTGATGATCCCCCTCCTTAATTCTCCCAGCATTGAAAACTATGTCATTCTATGACTGCTATGCCCAGGCTGGCTTCCATCCATCATATTAGCCACATGTCCTTCTCTGTTCACAAGCAACAGGTCCAGAAGAGCATATTTCCTCATTGTCTAACTCACCAGCTGTGTCAGGAATTTATCTTGAACACAATCTAGGATCCTTCTAGAAGTCCTCCTCTCTGTATTCCCAGCAGATATCTGGTAAATTGGAGTTCCCCACGAGAAGAAGTGCTAGCAATTTTGAGACTTCTTTCAACTGCTTACAGATTATATTGTCTGCCTCTTCATCATAGTTAGTTGGTCTATGTGTGATGGGGCCCTGCTCTCCTGAAGATGGCTGAACAGCTGCCTGCCTATGGGAAGCAGTGAATTAATTCCTTGTTTTGCTTTATTTGTGTGAGTGGCTTTTGGTTTCCCCATTAAACTATCTTTATCTCAACCCATGGGTTTTCTACCTTTTACCCTTCTGATTCCGTCCCCAATCCTGCTGGTAGGGGAGTGAGGAACTGTCTGCGTGATACTTCGCTACTGGCTGGGGTTAAAGCAGGACAACCTGCTAACTCCCGTGCAAAGATCCTTTCCTCCCTTTGAGACAGATGCATGCTGTCTGTTGCCAGCAGGTCTGTGTCGTGTAAACTGATCCACGATCGAAATCGCAAAATTCTGGTGGTGACACGGGGCTTGGAGTCATGTATTGATATAATGGTTCTTACTGTTCCATCTGTCCTGATTCTCTACAACTTCAAGGACAGAGGAGAACACCACTTGGGCTCCTGATCCCTTAACCGCTCATCCCAAGGCCCTGAAGTCTCTCTTGATTACCCACAGAATTCTTGTTGCTCCCTACCTTAAAAATCAATAATGGACACACTATATATTGTGACAATGACAGTGTGTTTTAGTGTCCATCTGTTCACAATGCATTCTTATTATACAAAACGTGATGATTTTCTGCAAACAGTAGGGAAATGTTGAATTCCAAATTGAGTTATATCTTTTTTAGAAGTGGCATGCTTTGGCACAGGTTCAGGGTTCTGTATTCTCATTCTAATCAGATGGGAAAACAACAATCAGCTTTAACTCACAATGGTAATACTCAATGCTGTGTTCAAAATTGAAATCCCAATCCAATAGGAGAAATGTGGTCCAAACATAGATCGTAGTTCAAGGACCCATCTCAGAGAGATGATCTGTCAAAGTAATAAGATCTGACCTTGCTAAAGTCACTACTACACACCAGTGTATACAGCCTACATTGCAGGTCATTATGCATAAGATATTCCTGAATAGGCTTATGCAACAAGATCATCATGTCCAAGAGATGCAGTGAAGATGAAATCACCTGGTCTGCTCATCTGCAATCATACAGTTGTCTGCTACAGTACTGTTTGTTTCAGTTAATTTAGATGAACTCAAGGAGATCTGAACCCCAGGATTCATTTATTTTTTTCTGGAGTTAACACTTTGTCGCAAAATCTTTTTACAGACTACATGGAGCTACTATGTTAGAAAAAAAGCATTTGGTAAATACGCTGTTTTGCTGTCTTGAGGTTGAAAGTTTGAACAGGTTAATGAATATACAATGAACAAACTTGATAAAGATGAGGTATTTGCTAGAAGTGGTATAGGTTTCATTAGGGGTGCAATCCTGGAACCATGGCAGATCACAGCAAATGAAATGGTAGTCTTTCAGGTTTTTTTGCTGTACCAGACACATTCTGTAAGTGGACCATTTCATATCCATCCTGTAAAGACTTCAAGCAGAGTGGATCCTGGGTGGATCTAACATTTGCTATATATATTGATTAATTCTTCTACAAAAGGAAAAGTTAAGGTTCTTAGTAAACTGTCTCTCAAGCAAGTGTCTGTATTACCTTGAAGGCCAGTACAGAATGGGAGTACTGAAATCAGACAGACTCAACTGCTATCTTAAGGTCCTCAGAGTATCCTACCTCTCACCATTGTCTGTATTTATTGTAGGGGACTGCTAGAGTTGCTTCATGTGACTTGGAATCGTTCCTTTGGAGACCGATGCTAAATGAGAATGGTTGGGTCCCACTGAGAATATTCCTAAAACATTGTTCTAGACATGTTGAATCACATCTGTACCATAAACCATGAACACAGTTGCTCATTGAATAGGCAACTGCCTTATCTAAATTCATACCTGCTACTGCAGC
Organism: Platysteira castanea; assembly: GCA_013397175.1. NCBI lineage: Eukaryota > Metazoa > Chordata > Aves > Passeriformes > Platysteira > Platysteira castanea. The sequence continues at coordinate 10,072 of VYXC01002710.1, read as the reverse complement.
TAATAGTACAATCCTTGTCACAGCACTAGGCTCAACAAAACTGTTGTCTTACGCTTCAGAAGAACACAAACAGCTTTCTCCTCTTATAGCTGTGTATGTCAGTACATGAATTAGACATTTTAAAGGTGGCTCATCTGTATTTCAGAGGCCTGGATCACACAGAATCTAAGCAAATACGCCTGGAAGCAACATCAAAAGATCAGCTGGCCAGTCCTGCTGCTCTTGACATGGAATCACAACACCTGAGTCATTCAGGCTGCAGCAGCATTCCACCACTTGATGTAATAGCTAAAATGACAGCCCTTGCTAATATCAAACAATAAGCTAGTCTCATACCAAAGAAATTGATTAATTCTACTGCAATAGCTTTTGTTTCTGTCACCATGTCAAAAAAAGAAATAGAATGCAATTCAGACAAATATTGAAGAGGTAGGGCCCTGCCAACCTCTCCTCTAGGAGGAAAATCTCACTTGCAGTGTACAAGAAGACATGAAGTCACTGTCTTTCCAAAAAAAAATTAAAAGATATTAAAATAAATTGATAAGATTAACCAGACATATCTGAAAGGGTTTTTTGAGGTTGGAGGAAGGACAGGAAGGAAATAATTGCTGCATATCTGTCAGGGTCCTGGCCTGCAACAAGGTAGTTTCTGAGTTAGGTTTTTGGAGTCCGAAGAGCAAGAGAGGACAGACTAGTCTCACATACCAGCTGCTTTGAAATCTGACTAGCACATATGGTATGAAAATTCTCACTTACACTTTTGTTCCTCATTCCTTTTCTTTCCCAGTGTTGATAGCACTTCACCTATGACCTTAAAACACTGAAAATATGGTTAAGTATAGTACAGTTTATCTTTATCACTTCATTTTTAGTGCCATTTAGTGGGAAAATGCATTGATAGAAGTCTTTTTCTTCAGTTCTATTATTTTGCTGCCAAAGATAGAAAATTATTATCTAAATTAAAGCACCGCTGCATATGTCTCATTTTCACATCTTAAAAAGCAAGAGTGCAGAGTATGTATCATGTGGATATTCTTAGTAACCTTGGTGATGATTTGTGTTAAGAGAAACTCTCTTTTCCTCTGACTGCCTCCAGCCTCTGACAGGCCTACCTTCTTGCTGTTGAATGTACAGTTGTTGAATGTACAGTTCTTTTGGTTGTATAATGTCAATGACTAAGCTTGAATAACATTTATTTCAGAGGACACAATGCCAAGCATGAATTCCTAGCAAGGTCTAACACCAAGGACTAGATGCACCTTAATATCTATACCATAAACCTTAAAATGTATAGCATGTGTAAAATATTTTAGCAACAAGTTAATATTCAACCTTATTTAGGAAATTATTTCCATTCCCACTATTACTGTCACTACTATTTTAGGGATTGAACTGAAGAGATTAAGTACTTTGCCAAAACCCACAGAGTAAACAGTTTTAGAGCAAGTATCAAAATTAAGGATTTTTGTATCCCACCTTACAGCTTTTTCCACACCTTATCCAACTGACTGGAATATTTAAACTGCTTCAGAGATCACTAATTAATGACCCTGGTCTAAAATTTTATACTTATTGACATTGTCAGGCTTTTTCACATAACCATGCTACAGTATCGGGATCCATGCCAATATTTTTCTAGCAGTTTTATTCTAAAGATTTTTTGACTTCTCTTTCTGAGCTTGCTGGTCAGAATCTGGGATGCTTTTATAATGTATTCCAGTGCCTTAGGTAATCAAACAAGTAATACTTCCCTTTGCATCAAGACTCAGGCTCAAATCACTAAGACTGAAAGCAGAGTTCATTGATACAGCGCCATGGAGTCCCTGACACTGCACACATCTGGCACAATCCTACCACATAACATTTGAGGGGCTCTCTTTAAAGTTAAGAAGAAAATAAACAGAAAACAAACTTCATTTATGTGAGCTCAGCACAGCTGCATCCTCCTAACTGCACAGCCTGTGTCACATGGTGCCTTGAGGGAAATTTTAATAATATTGTCGTTTGAGTCCCGTTTCAGATGCTTCACATTTCCAAGTATTCAGCTAGCCATTCAGCCTGGTGGAAGACAGAACTTCATTACATGGAGAGCAGGTAGCTAAGCCAACAACCTTTTTCCACACTTGGAAATGGCTGTATCAGTGAGGCTAAAGAATCAGTGAAAACCAGTGTGAACGTATGGAGGATGGCACATCCTCTAAGAAGTAGAGGGGAGCAGATGGAAAGAAGTCCTTTGTAAAGTCTACAGCAGGAGCTGTGAGATAGTCTGTGCTTTAACTGAGGGATCCTCATGTCCTCTTCCTCTTCTACTTGTCCCCCTTAACTCAAAGCAGGGAAACCATTACAGAAAATTAGCTGTTCAAAGACCAAGATGAGCTCAAGTTCTGAAGTCTTCTACATGGGGGATGAGCAAGTACGACAAATCAGTCCTGGACTAAACCAAAAGATAATCATGTTTCACTAAGGCAGGCTGTGAGACAGGTCACTGTCATGCTTTTTAAAGGCTAAGCAATGTCTGGGAAGCTGCAGAGGAGCAATGTTTTCTATTGAGACAACATTAAGAAAATTAAAAATGCAGACAAAAGACAAGGAAAGCTTTTGTGAAGAAACACAGTCAGAGATCATAGATGAAAACACTGTTACACTGCTGGTCTAAGACAGCAAAGAGAAGCTATGTGGTTTTTTTAGCTTGAATTGCTATAAAAGCGGTGAACTGATAAAATTCTATATGAGATATTAAATTATTGCCAAGGTCAAAAAAGAGACTATATTTATTTTTTTACCAACAAAACCTGGAGGCATCTGTATTTCTTGTGTACAGGGGTTAATGACATAATTTCATTTAAATGGCTTAGATTGTTTAGCGACTATACCAACTCAACCTGCTCCTCTTTGTAGTGTTTCTCTGCTTCTTACACTGTACAACTGAGAGGAGAAAAAAAAAATCCCATAGAAGGTGAACACTTTGAAATATCAATCATTTTGAACCCTTAATGTTTTCTTCACCCAACTGTCAGGACTACAAAACCATAACTGGATGCAAAATGGCTATTTTACTTTCCTCAAAAATACTGGAATTGTGCAGTGTAAACTAAACAAATAACTTCACAGATTCCTTCAGCTTGTGTGATTCTGAAGCTCTCTATTACTTGTTCTGATGCCTTTTCTGTATGTGATCTGCTCCTCCTAAGTGAACAGCTAAAGGAGGCACCCCTGTTCCTTCCAGCTAAGTCTGTCATTAGGATTTTGTGGCGATAAATTTAAGACATCCCAAGCTTTAATCAACATTCCATTTTTAATCCCTTCAACTAAATACCCCAAGCGTTAAACACCATTTCAAACAGTCATGTGCTAGCCACTAAACTGTTCTTGAAAGCTGAATTACAGTATTTGCTTTTGCAAATGCAACCAAATTAAATTTTATGGTGACAATAGCTAACATTTTATCTTTTTTAAAGCCTGTTCACAGCAGTCATTCCTATCAAAAGTTTTGCTTCTAAAAAGTGAAAATGCTTGCAAAAGATTTCAAAGCACAATCCTAACAACACACTCAACAAAATACTGCTTATGCATTTTAAATTTTTTTTATCCAGATGAGGTATTTTTCTCATTCCTCATCTTACTTTTTTCTTTAAGCTGGAAAATGCAGGCATATGTTTTAAAGTAATTTTTTTTTTTCTAGGAACTATTTTGAGATGTAAATATAAATTGTTTCCTTTACAGCCATTGTACATGAAAGTAAATTCTACTGCATTTGAAAATGTCAGCTTTATTTTGTACTGGTATTCAGAATCCTCTCTTTTTCACCAATATTATATAAAGTTCCTCTGGGAAGATAATGTGTATGATTGCAGCCCTGCCTTGTTAAAATCCATGGCTTTTTATGCAGTCATGTTTTCACCTATGAATTATGCATGAAAAAGTATCTCATTACATTTCATTTTCTTTACAGCAGCATCCCCCCTTCTCGACATGCTCAGATTCCCATCAGCCGAGCTCTACTCACCCTGCAGCTTGGCTCCATCTTGATGCCTTCATAGCATTTTAGACAAAATGGGTGTGTTTAACTTGTCACCTCAAGCCTGGTATAAATTATTCACCAGAGCTTTGCACAGATTTATGAGATAACCAGCCTGAACTCAGGGAAACTTCACAGGTTTGACTGTGTATGTTGTATTTGACAGGGACATTAATGGCAATTTCCCCTTATACTAGTACCAAACAGAGGGGTGGGGTTTTTTGTTGGTTTTGTGTTTATTTTTTTTAAAGGATCCCAATGTCAACATTCAGTTTTATTGAAATTTAGTTTCTAAGGCTTGAGCTACATATTATTATTTTCAGCGTATCTCAAAAATGCCACTAAATAGGCACTGTTCCTTATGATTCCAGTGTGAAGCAAGCAGAAAATCTCTTTAAAATGTTCTGCTTAATGTTAAAGGTGCCTGGAAAACCCTCCAAGAGTAAACGCATATTTAAATTACAGAATTTAACAACTGAGGCCCTTCTCCTGCATTTTGAACCAAGAAAGTGGTTCTGTATTTCAAGCAGCACATGTTAAGAGAAGAGGATACCTGAACTGTGAAATTTGCAAAACCAAGGCCTTATGTTTTTGGCATGTAACTCATACGCACACCAGAAGAAAACAGCTGTGGCCTACTTCCATGCGTAGCCATGAAACCCCCTCAGATTATTTTTACAAGCTCTCCTTAGCTGAGGTTTGGGAGTAAAGACTCAAAGCAAAAGCTGCAGATACTCTTCCCATCCTTCTCCCCAGCCATTACTTGGTCCACTGGGGAGGCAGCATGCGGAGATCATCGTCTAACACTTTGTGAAACAGTGAGCAGTTAAATACAAATAAAGCTGAAAGGAAGCGAGGGCCAAGTCACAGAGATGCAAAGACATTTGAAATAAAACTCTCAGTTTCCTCATGTATCAAGTGTTTTAGAACATTCCATAAGACACATTCAACTCAGTTGCATGTTCTGCAACCTTTACAATGGAGATTCATGCTTTAATAGAGTACAAAACAAATGCACATTTTGGCAGCAAGGCTTCAGATAGGCCCGCTGTCAGGGGGACAGCACAGCGGGGTCTGTGCCACGTCCTGGTCAGCTGGAGTTGTGTTGGAGCTGCTTTATGAGGGCGTCAGGAGGCAACAACCTTGCACAGCTCTGGTGGGAACAAACTGCCAGGCAGTCGCAGTTCCTGTGCCCATGCCATGTGGCTGTCTGGCTTTGAGGGCTGGAACCAGCCCCTTCGAGGAGCAGACCAGGAGTGCACGTCCCAGGCAAAGCGGGACATGAGTAGGCAGGGCGATGCTGTGACAGTCCCTGAGGCAACAAGCAGCATCTCCCATGGGTGAACCCCCTGCCCATCTCCATCCCTGTTACTCCCAGCAGCTTACAGTGTGTTTCTCAGCTAAGGTAAGGGCATGGTGTGCCTTGATGCCCACTCTCCTTCCAGTGCAGCCCAACAGAGCTGACCCCAGTGCCTGTACAGCTGCACTGCGGCACTGGGATCTGGGTACCCATCACTGCTCTCTTAAGAGAAAGGTCAGTCTTAAGAAGTTCTTAACAAGTAAGCTGACTCTAAGCAAGCAATATTTAGACTTTAAAAACAAAAGCAGAAGCTAAAAGGTTCACAGTTAAAAATAAGAATGTCACTTGTGTACTAAACCCAATCAGAACTACTGCAGTACTTCTAGGAAATAGATATATATCCTCAAAGATATTTTATTTGCTCATTTTGAGACAAATAGATCATTAATGTGTTTAAAAATAATCTGAATCAACACATAAGGAAGCAGTTTTAAAAATAACTTTAGTTTTATTTCAAGTACAGGTCCTTTCATTTTTCACTATGGATTGTATCACTTATGAGCTGTTAAATTATTAACAACTTGCAGAGACAACATTTTGGGGGGGAGGGGAGCATGACACCAAACCAAAAAACCACAAACAAACCCATACATATAAAACCTCAACTATTCAAAGTCAGAAAGAGAAACAAAGACCATGATATTTCCTGTATGACCCTGACGTACTTCAGCTGACAAAGGTTTATGACAAAGACAAATATGAAGTGCGCTAGGCACTATAGCTAAAGAGTTCACAGTGACTTCCATTTCTTTCATGGCATGATTTTTTAATTTGCTACAGACTTATATTGTCTTGTAAGCAATACACAGAGACCTTTGACATTATATTTAATACATTTTGTATCAGCAAGGTTAAAATAATTAAGGATACATCAGAGACAGGGCAAAATGAACCATTTCCCCCTGCCACCATCTAGAAAAGTTTGAATTTATCAGAGACTTTAGCCAGTTTACATAGATACCCACAACATCCTACATTATATATGAACTCCTTTGAGTCTACTACTATATACAATAGGATACGGAAACTTTTTGAGTTGGCTTGCAGAAAAATTGTTTTAATTACAGATGAATTTTAAGTACGAACCCCAAATATTTCAAATATATTTAGTAAGTCAGATTGTTCGAAGGTCTTTCAAAAGTAAGAAATATGACTGAATAAAAATTACTTTTAATTATAGGGAAAAATGTCATTTTTAGTTTCATAGTCCTCATTAAATGGTATATTCACATCATAATGTCTAGAATTTTTTCTATGCAACTTCCAATTCAGCTAATTAGTACCACGACCTACTGGAGAGTTATAATTTAAGAAAAGAAATGAAGAGAGAAGTCAACCTACCTCAAAGAAAAAAAAAATTAGTATTCATATGTTACCACAAGACTATAATAATAATAATCATAATTAATAATGTCTTCCCAAGAGAGAGACGGTGTGATATAAAATTTCTGTGCTGGAAGAATCAAGTTCAGCACAACAGTCACACTGGCTTCCTTCTCCTCTCTTTCCAACTATACACATGCTTCTTCTGGGCCAATAAACCAGAAACCACTCAACCAGGATGTCTGAAAAGTTTGATTCAATGATCCTCGTGGATCCCTCAGAACTCAGGATGTTGCATTCTATTCTATTCTATTCTATTCTATTCTATTCTATTCTATTCTATTCTATCCTATCTTACTCAGTTATATGTAGCTGGTCATTTCCCCCAGATCAAACTTGGCTTCCTACACATCAGACATTAATTTCAGAAATGTCAGTATAAGGTGCAAAACCTAAATACTGCATAACCGTTTCAACTTAGATTAACACAAACTTTGCCACATGGAAAGTCATGACTGATAGCTAGCTGCTAGAATATGATCTGATTTTTATTCCCCAGACCAGTAACTATCACCCACTGCAAGTGAGATAACAAGAAAAAGTACAAGGTACAGTGGGTAGCGTATTGAACAGTCAAGTCTCTGGAGAGAGAGCAGAGAGAACGGCATTTTGAGTTCCTACTAGAAATCTTCATTGTTTCTCTCAAAGTACTCATAGAGAAAAAATAGCTTTCAGCAGTCGCAACTGTACTACACTTGTTTTGTACATTGTTTTGTATTGTGAAATATAAATTCCATTTGAGTTACTTCAAAAATTTCCTGGTACAGACTCATTTTATTCAATTATCTTAATAAGTTTAAAATGCTGAAATGAGAACTTACACGTGTTTCTTGTGGGTTAAACAAGACAATAGCAGTTCAGAACAAAGTGGATGATTTTTATGTACACTTTTACACACCCGAAAATAGCTAAACTCTTCACAACTAATGACTGCAAAAACAGCTGAAGTATACACATCGTACACACATATAAAGAGGCAATGTTAATAAAAATTTTAAAATACTGTAAAAATACATACATAGTTGACAACCTATTTTATGGTATAAATATGCTTTTCCTATCCCTACATTTAAGCATTAACTTTCCTTTCTAATTTGGCTTATGGTATTAACTTTATTATGAATAGCTTGTTTGTGCATTCCAGACTAGCAGCAATCAGATTTCTATCTGTGATTAAGACTAGATACCAGATAATTTTTTTAAGTTTTTCTTAACTTTGTATTTCTTGCCACTGTGTAAAAAACCAAAACCAAATAGTCAACAAAGCGTCAAAGACATTGAACATTAGATGTCAATTCAGGTAGCAAGAAAAATAATGCTTTTTTGAAACAGGTTATGACTCAAACTGTAGAACTGTGGGAAATACATATCAAATGGAAAAAAAAATATATTCAAATGAAGTTTTGCATACTTTACTTTTTAAATAAATTTAATATCTCTCCTTCTTTTCCACCAGGTCTTTGGGTCAATAACCCATGTAACTACCATGCTCTGGATTTCCAAAGATCTGCATCCACCCACATCCTATTAACCAGTACAGTCCCCTAGATTATCAGCTTAGGCTAATGTGGCTACTGTCATGGAGATAAGTAAGGACTTTAGACATAGAAACTATTGCTGAAGATAACCAAAGACCTCACTGAATAAAATTAAAGAGAAGTGTGGCTTTATCAAGTGCCACACCCAGACACTACAAGACTAAAAGTAACTTTTAAAACAAGACTAATGAGTCAAAAGAGAAAAATTTCTAGCATTCTAAAATTTAAAAATTTGGAGGAGAACACTGGCTCGAGAGCATGAAGAACATAAGTGAAAACAAAGTAATTCAGATTTAAATGTGATTGTTGTATTGTAAATTATTTTGAAACTCTAATAGGAACATTATTCATTCACCACAAACAATATTTTTTGTTGGACTAAGATACTCATTTCTCCTTTACATTCACTCTTGTATCAATACATTTAACAACATAAGATGTTAATTTAAAACAAAGTCGAGTTCATTGAAACCAACAACTTGGTAATCATGTAAGTCCTTATGACCCCAAACTGGTCACCTCTGAACAAGTGGTAAAGTTATAGACTCACTGTTGCAGTGGGGTTCCAGCAGCCTTCCCTGGCAGACAGCTTTGGCACGTAGAAAGATTCAGGAACAATAATCTTGATAGATGTTCATAAATGCTCTCTTTTTTCTCACAGCCTCATGGCTGGGCCTGGCACAGACTGACTACAGCAACTCCCCAAAATCATGTAAACACCCACTTAAGTACAGGATTCACTGGGCGGAGTTACATTTGAAAAGACCAATGACGAACAGGAATTAGACACAACAGCATCAGGAGCTTGGAAACCCTGTGTAACCTGACCATGTGTCCACTTCCAAGGCCCATCCCTGCCAGGGGCACCTCCATATCTCACCCTTTTGTTTTAATTAAGAAGGTATCTCTCAAGGGTTTTAAAGCACATCATTTGAAACAACTGAATTGACACACAATCACAAAAACAATTTCAAAAGAATGCAATCCACCCCTTGGAGTCCCCAGCGTTCAATCAGAATTTTTCTGGAGCATTCCAGAGCTGGCAGAAGAGAGATGGAGGCTTT
>VYXC01002709.1:271160-283964 GCA_013397175.1 Platysteira castanea | reverse complement strand
TAGGGTTGGGTTTAGGGTTAGTGTTGGTATTGGTTTAGTGTTAGGTTTAGGACTAGATATAGTAATAGGGGTAGACCTAGCCGTATCGGTAGAGGCAGGGTTAGGGTTAGGGTTAGGGTTAGGGTTAGGGTTAGGGTTAGGGTTAGGGTTAGGGTTAGGGTATCTTTAGAGGCAGGGCTAGGTGTATGGTTATGGGCAGGGTTAGGGATAGAGGCAGGGGTAGGGTTAGGTGTAGGGGTAGGGATAGAGGCAGGGGTTGGTGTATTGCTAGGTGTTGGGTTTTGGGTCAATTTATTCTTGGTGGTAGGGTCAGGTTTAGTGTTAATTTTTAGGGTTAAGGTTATGGTTGGGGTTAGGTTTGGGTTTAGGGTTAGGGTTAGGTTTAGGTTTTTGGGTAGGTTTAGGATTAGGGTATGGTTAGGTTTCTTGTTAGGGTTAGGGTTTTGCTTAGGGTTAGGGTTATGTTTAGAGTTAAGGTTAAGTTTTGTTTTTAGTGTTATGGTTAGGGTTATGGTTGGTGTTGTGGTTTTGTTTAAGTTTAGGTTTAGGGTTAGGTTTAGAGTTAGGGTTTGTTTAGGGTTAGGGTTAGGCTTAGGCTTTTGGTTAGGTTTAGTTTTACAGTTCAGAGAGTCAAGGACCTGCAGTTCCTGGAACACTAAATCTTGAAATGTCTTTGAAGGCCTATCCCTACAGGGCCTTAGTATATCTGCTCCTACTTCTTTCTAAGCTGAAACCCCAGTGTGGATGGGGAGTTTAGGCTTACTCTCAGGCTTAGGTCTAATGTTAAGGTTAACGTTTACGTCTGCGTTAGGATTAGGGTCTGGGTTTAGTGAGTCAAAGAGCCTGAGTTTCCAGGAACACTGAGGCTGGAAATAGCATGGCAAGTCCATCCTGGCTGGGCCCCAGCGTTGCTCTTCTTACTTCTTTCTAAACTGGAACACCAGTGTGATTGGAAAGTTTAGGGTTAGGCTTAGGGACAGGGTTAGCGTTTGGTTTATGGTTAGGTTTAGGATTGATTGAGTCAAAGTGGCTACAGCTCTAGGACACTAGGACTGGAAATGGCATGCCAAGGCCATCCTGGCAGGGCCCCAACATTTCTGCTCCTACATCTTTCTGACCTGGTAAACTTACAGGTTTTGCGTTTTATGAGGTCTATTGCTTGGATTAGGGTTAGGGTTAGGGGGTTTTTTTGGGTATTGTTTACAGAAGTGGTTCACGTCACTTGGTTATGGGTAGTGTTTTGGGTAGCTGTTATCTGTAGGACTGGGGTAGTGGTTTGGGTAGTGATTACGGTTATTTGTTACGGGTCAAGGTTCTGGTAGTGGTTACAGTAGCGGTTATGGATGTCAATTATGGTATGGTCACCCATCACCCTTAAGCTCTCCCCTGAGTCACAGCACTGTCCTTGCCTCCCTGCAGTGAGGTCTTCCTTACTTATTGCATCCTCTTGCAGATTCAGCAGACATCCTGGACATGTCACGTAGGTTCAGGTATTACAATGATAGCATGACCCGCTTCTTGCCAGAGAAAAAGGAAGTGAAAGGAGAGAAAAAAAACCCAACAAACAAACAAAAAACACTCAGCCTTGGGGGAAAAAAGTTTCCTGACTCAAATGTGTAGCTTAACACAATTGGTTTACGCAAAAGCTTATCACATGGGAGTACCAAAACATTTTGTTAAAGCAAATATAGCATACTGTACCATAATATTATTCTTGGGTGTGCGTGTGTCAGGGGAGTTTATATCACCATGAATCACTTTATATTTTGTTTAAAGTTTTATGTTGGGCAACACAGAGTGAGAGACGTGTTCCTGTCAGCTCAGGACTGTTCTCTTTTCTATAATTTAAGCTTCAAAATGGAAAGTCCCTAAAACTGATATAGAAGTTGGATTCCATGCCTTGATGCACCTTCACCTCCTATGAGATCTTGAAAATTTGCTTGCTTGAAAATTTCCTGCATGAAAGTAAGTATAAAGCTGGATGGGTTCTTGCAATAACACTGACCTGTGCCTGGATGAGGGTTTATCTTCTAGCACAATTCATATGATGCATTCCAAGGTTACTGAAAAATCAGACGCTGCCAGTGGAGAGGCCTTTCTGTCCACAGATACCTTTGGTCTTTTCTGCCATACATCTTTCTTTTCTTTAAAAAAAACCAAACCAAACCAGACCAAACCAAACCAAACCAAACCAACAACAACAAAAAAAACTTCACACAGAAAGGCTCCACCCCAACAACAAAAAAAGCAAACACAACCTAGGAACAAAACTCAGCAAGTCAAAGCAGCCAATTAATAAAAGGAAGATTTACTCTAGGTCAAGGGAAATGAACTGACCTGTGTCTCCTGACAGACTACTCAGCTGCCAGAATAACTGCTATAGCAAAGTTTAGGTATGACCCAGTCACTTTTTATTTTGAAAACATTTCCCGCTACAGTAGACTGTTTGGCCCTGAAGTCTCTGTTTTACTGTGTTTTTCTCTGTCAGAGAGTGCATGGATTTGCATTGCTTGTAGCAACACAGCAGCAGTCAGCAATATTTTAAATATCATCAAGGCACAGTGTGCCAATGGCATCAGTTCTGATCGAGTAGAAAATTATTTCTGTTAGCAACTTTTGCCAAGTATATTTTCATGGAAAATACTACCCATTCCAGTACTCATGTGTCTACTCAGCACAATTCTGTTTTACCTGTGAATACCTGGGCTGCTTCTAAATAAGCCACAGAAACATGGAGTTCCACATCTCATAACTAACCCCACCATTTCTGTAGTGTTGGCTCATCCGACTTTGCTCCATACACAGTGTGCAGCGCGGATACACCCCTCCGGATAAGCTCACACAGCGTACTGAAGGTGTGATTGTATCATGCATTGGTAACAGCCGTGGTTGCAGTTCTCAGTGCAGACTAGCAACCAAAGCAGGCACAACAAGATATACCAATAAAATAAGAACTTAATTTTACACTTTTAATTGTTTGGTCCCTCCCTAGAAGCCTATCTTGTTCTTCCCTTCCATGACTGCAAGAACATGAACCTTTCCCACCTGTGAGGAACTAAAGGCTGCATCACTGTATTGGAGCCATGGAGTGACTTAACATCAGGAGGACCTACATGACATACAGGAGAATGCCTCTGGGCATGAGCTGATATATGAGTTATGAACAATGCAGCTGCTTAACCACCACTGATGCCTGGGACCCAGCCTGTCCCCCAGTGACTGGCCTCTCCTGGCCAACTACCCCCAGTTTATATACGGAGCATGGCATTCTATGGTGTGGAACATTCCTTTGGCCAGAGTGGGTCACCTGTCCTGGCCATGGTCCCCCCCAGCTTCCTGTGCAGTTCCTCACTAGCAGAGCATGGGACAATGAAACATCGTTGCCTTATTATCAGCACTACTCAGCAACAGCCAAAACGTCAATGTGTTATCAACATTATCTTCATACTGAATCCCAAACACAGCATTGTACCAGCTACTAAGAATAAAATTAACTCAGTTCCAGATGAAATTAGGACAACTGGATATGCAATCTTTTACATATTCATATAAAACCTCATTACCATGTAAGCTGACCATTTAGCATTTTTTCGTGCCTTTACCATCACAAAAAAACCTGGAATGTGTAAAAATTACTACTGCTGTATAAGAAGAGGATGAAAAGAATTATGGAGGGTCAGATTCAGCTTTTGGGTCCACCTCAGTTTGTAGACAGCATTTAGATGCAGAAGTCTGATACCATGAACTTCAAAACTCCGCCTTATACTCCTAGTGCCTGAGTCCATAGTTATCAGGGTTTTAATAGAGAAGGTCCATTGCCTACAGTTCTACTTTTGTGAATAAGTGGAACTGCTTTGATCTCTTGAGGCCTAGCAATTCACACCTTTCATGCTCAAGCTGACTAGGATCAAAAACTGTGCTTTCATCGAGTGTATCCATTGAGCAACATCTCTGAAGTACATGGTCTAGACAGTTATGGTACTTACGAAATGAGTGACTGGATTCTGTGCCTCGCTGCTTATGCAAAAGTTCTCCTTTCCTCTCTTTGCTCTTTTCTTCCTCCATGAGCTGGGACCTTAAGTCTTGAGTTATGCAGGTGTGCCAGTGCTTTTACCTCCTTTGTTTGAAGCAGCTCCATTTGGCAAACAAGAATCAGGTATTCACTAAGAAAAAGAGATAAAATTATTTTAAATTTTAAAAAAATATCCCTGAAGACTTGATTAAGCAACAGCTGGAATCCAGGTATACCACACTACCAAGGAACAGCTTACTTGCCCTCCAGCTTGGTTGATCTTTAAATTCTATCAGTACAAAATACTACACATTCTGTAGGAGGAATAGTTTCTCCTTCTCATCCCGTCTTGATGCAGTTGTACTTCCCTTCCTCCTACCCTATACATTGGAACCTGGGGACAGGAACAGCCTTAGGCAGTGGGCAGAAATCTAGAATTCAAGACAGTAAGTTTGAAGAATTGAAATCATACTTCTCACTCCTAGATGAGTTCTCGAAACACTGAAGTCTGTTTCTCCTATATTAGAATAAAAGAATCATTTTTTTTCCTAACATTTGCTAGATGATTAATCCCCATGCACCTATGGTACCTAGCTCTTCATATTGTATTCTTCTTCAGAAGATGTACACATAAAAGTTTTAGGCATTAGAAAAAAAGCAAGTTGATTTAAGTATCTGGACCAAACCTGTCACAGAACCTCTCACAGAGTATTCTGAGTTGGAAGGGACCCACAAGGACCATCAAATCCAACTCTTACTCTCACACTGAGATTGAACCCACAACGCTGGCATTATTAGCATCATGCTCAACCAACAAATTAAATGGTTTGTATAAAATCCTGTAGGGTATCTGAGTGAGTAGAAGAACTGGACCTACATTTCTGAAGATCTAAGCAACTGCTGAGGTTGGTGAACACCCTTCCTCTTTCTGGCTGATACTGATGTGTCTGCTTGCTGTGTGAATTGCCTGAAGCAGTATGTGCCTTCTGGTAAATGAGCAAAAGAGCCAGGATTCAAGTTGTGCTGAAGCCTATTTTCTTACCTATAGTGATAACTAAGGCTGTAATAATTGCCTTCTCATTATGACTGAGAGTGGGAGAGCTGCTATTTTAACAGATCACCAAACATGTGCAGAGGCATGGAGTATTTTACTTCCTGAAGCCACCTGTCCTATACTTTACCAAGTTACCTGCCAAAAAAAGAGAAACAGCAGTGCTTTCACTTGCTCTGTTTTTGTCCAAGATTTATTTGTAATAAAAACCTATTTCTATTTCATAAAAACAGATTTATCTTTAATTTCCTTTCCTGCTTTGATGGAAAAATAGGGTGGGGGAGAAAGCAATAACCCATTGTTTGTCTTCAGTTACTAGTTGCTGTTTCTGAGAATTTAGCAGCCCGTGTGAAAAAGCTTTAAATCATGGAAAGCTATTTCCTCTGTGTGCCTTTGCATTACTTTAGAAAATTCACCATAATGATTTCTGGTCACAGCATTTCCTGATTGCAGGATTCCAACTTACTCCTGTAACGAAAGTGCAAAAATACAGTGTTTGTGGTTGGATTGCCCAGGAAAGCTGCACCTACAGGGAGAGGCATGGGGCATGTGATTGCTTTCCGGAACAGCAGAGCCAATAGCTTTGTGGCAAAGGCCTAGAGCTGGAAAGATTGTGTTCACTGAGTTGGGGGAATTGTTTGATTGCTGAAGCCTGCCATATGTGTGAAACATTTGTCTGCTTTCCTCTCTGTGATTACAGTTATTTCATTAAATCAAGCAGGAGAGCTACAACATTTATGGTGTAAGCATTCTCATCTGTGGTCTTTTCCTTTAAAGCATCACCTGTCATATTCCTTAAGCTAAGAGCCATCATCTTAACCAAAAGGTCTAATGAAGCTGATATTTCTGTCTAAGCTACACTTTTATTAATTTGTACCTGAGAAAGCAACTTGGTTCAACTTCTGTTATTGTTGTTATTTTTGTTGGTTGAACAAATATTGCCTAACTATTATTAGTACAGGTTGAGTTATGATTACTGCAGATTTCACGAATGGAAGGCAGGTCACTGAGCCCAATCTCATAATTTTTTTCCTCATACCCTCTTAACAATGAACCTTCCAGGCTGTTCACGTATATATACTATTCATAGCTTGTACTACAGAGGGGAAATTCCCTGCTAGGCAGATCCTTACAGCCATACAGCCTGGATCTATCAGCAGAATGGTGAAAAGTAGACATAAGAGAAGAAAGATCATGCAGAATTGAGTAGGTCAAACCTCTGCATTCTAGGAAAGCTAATGAGAGAGAATGCATGATCAACACAGCAGTAGCTGTTCTCTCATGTATGGGAAATGTGGGAAATATCCGTAAGGCTTGTTTTGGTCTAAGACACGGGAAAGGAAGGAAGGAAGGAAGGAAGGAAGGAAAGAAAGAAGGAAGGAAAGAAGGAAGGAGGGAAGGAAACATTCACACTACAGACGTGAATATCTATCATCGGAAAGGAATGTCCAGGATAATAGGGTAATTTGTTCTCCGTCTTAAAGCAGAACTGCTGATGGCTACACATGCATGACTATAGAAAGGAATAACTGAAAATAGGTACTGTTGAAGAGAATACAGCCTTTTCATCTTTAATTTTTTTAAAAAAAAAAAGATGTTTTCTGGTCTGAACAGGTTTTCACATAGCTATGAAGATCTGGTGTAATTAAGTTTTGTAGTGCAGTTTGAGGTACAATGAATCACTGGACAGTGAGATTGAGGTAGGGGACTGTGCCCTCACAGAGAACTTCTTGTGCTGTTTCATGTCTATATGTCATGATTTAGCTTCTCCTTCTCTTTTCCATTTGGTCTTTTGCTTGTGTGATTTGTAATAGGAACATCACAACACTGGGAAGGAATCTCACAGATCAAGTCCAGGCTCCCATTGTCATCAAATATTGTTAGAACGGTCACAATTCTTGCCAAACTGTGCAGTATGAATGACTTGATGGTGTCCAGTCTTAAGAAATGGTTATTATTTGTGGAGTGAGAGTCCTGCCAGTTTGAAATGAGTCTGGAATCCTCAGCTGGAAATGAGGGGAAAGAAGAAGCCAGCTGAATTAAACTAAAAAGATCTCATCACATTGCAGCTGTTTCAATGTAAGGAAACCACTTATCTAGGAGGCAAAATAGTTTCAAAAGGCTTGATACTTGCAAAAAATCTACTGCTCCACCTGCATAAGGAGTGGGGGAGCTAATGACATAATTTATTGATTTTCTGAGACTAAAGGAGCTACTCAATAGGTAGCAATTTCTGTAAGTCAGCACACCAAATAGTGCTGAGATTGAATGACTTTGCAGGATCACCTGTCCACAAAACCACCAGTGATTGCAAAGCTCTTCTGCTGCCATAGCAGAATCAAATAGAAAGTACCTTATTTTTCCAGTATGCAGCTGGATTAAGAGTTTGATGGGACATCATGAGTTTAGCAATTCATCACACCAAAGCAAGGGGCAGAAACTGCAGCAGGAGTAACATGGGCTCTTTTGAATGGCACATAGAACAGACTGAGCACCATGGTGTGTCTTGGGGGAGAGATATCAACAAGGTATTCACAGGTACTGGGATCTCACTGGGTTCAAAACCCAGCAGCTTCTATTTGTATAAAGACAAAACACTACCATTCCACTGAGCTCCTGCTAACATGCTTGTTATCTAAACTGGAGGAAAAAATAGCCTACCACAGGCACTTGAAATGTTGCTAATCCTCACTTCAAAATACATGTTAGTGTAGGATACACAAGCTGAGGCAACTCTAGACATTAATTTGGGCCTCATAAGACATTAATAATTGCTGAGTCATGGCAGAGAGACCTGGTAAAGCTGTCAAGTAGGTGCAGCAGCATCACACAAAAAAATAAGATACAGATCAGGCAGAAGGAGTAAATGGACACTCTTAAGGGCATCCATTAAGTTCAGGAGACCAACTATAAAGGACTTGAATTTTACAATACCTGACTAAACCACTCTCAAATTAAACTTGATTCCAGGTTTGCTGTATCTATATTTCAAAGCAGAAAAATTTGTGAAAACCAGTAAAAGAAGAAAAGTTACAGAAAACCTGGTGCTTCTAAAGCCCCCACTGGAAAAGGCATTCTACAGAGCTTTCTAGAAGAATTAGCTAAAACTGATACAATATTTGCTAAACTTCTATGTTATGAAATGGAGGGATAAAGACAGGGAGAGAGAATTAGTTTCAATTGCCATGCTTCCAAACATTCCAAGGTTTTAAAGAAAATATTAAGCTCTACCCCTAAGCGAAAATTGTTGGAACTGCTGGACAATGCAGTTGACTGATGTCTTTCAGAAGGAAACTAGAATATATTGGGACAGATTAAACCTAAAATTATATTTTTAAAAGAGACTTCTTACAAACTTATCCACTGTTCCACACTACTGCAAAAAAAGAGGCAGACCACTAGATACAGAACTCTAACTGGAGTAAGATTAAACATGTTAGTTACTGTGGTAGTAATAAAAGATGGGCTCACATCCATCTCTGCAATAATTTCAAGAGCACCAGTAGCATAGCATGAAATCACCATATGTAAACTGCGATTAAGGACATATTTGCCTTATTAGCTGGTGATAAGAATTTTCTCAAAGTATACTTAGTCTACTCCCACATAAAATGGAGACTGAAGAAGATAAGAAGTAGTGTTAAGAAACATTAGCTTACCAAGATATTTTGCTGTAAAACAGACTGGTGTTTAGAACAAATGTGCTGCCTTTGCCAGCAAAGAATTCTTTCATTGGTTCCCTTCAGTGTAACAGAAACATTAACTTTGTATGCATGAAAAATTTATATTGAAAAGCCCCCAAATGCACTCTGGAAATGTAAAACGTTTTGCCACAGGTCACTGTCCTGTCACTTAAATGTTCACACAAAAAAGACAATGGGCATGACCTTTGCTTTTGAAAGCCCAGTTATGCCATTCATGTCTGAGAGCCTCAGTCGATAAGAAATCTCAACCTATTTATTATTTTACCATTTGAAGCAGGAGATAAAAGTAAGCAAGCAGCAAAAAGGACAGTCTGTGTGTTTTGCTACAGGATGAGTAAAACACCAAGGAAATTGGGAATAATTAATTCCTCTTTAAACAACAGACTCTAGATTGAAAAAGTCGTAACTCCCTGGTGACCACAGAGAACCATCACATAGTATTTTTCATAAAATACTCAACTCCACAGGAGGAGCTGTTACAGTTTCTGCTTGGTCTTCTCCTCAGAATCGTACAGACGAGGTGAGCCTATCTTAGCACAGGAGAAAAAAAGGGCTGAGAAAACTTAATCTCAATGCTGCCACAAACACACTTGATGTCTAGAAATACACTGGGGGAAGGAGAAACACCAAAGAAAGGCCAGAGATCAGGATTGGCATGATCACAAATATACATTGGTAGTCTACAACATAAAAAAAAAAAAATATCTGTTAAGATTTTTTATGTCTACAACATAAAAAAAAAAATCTGAAAATTAATTACCTATTCACACAGGAAGTTTGTGATGGCAAATGTAACACCTGTAATTCAGTGACTGGAAGTTGCTCCAGTCTGATATGGTTCATCAGTGTGGCAGCCTTCCCTTGAAAACTCTTTTCATCACAATTCCCTTCCCCTTTTTGTCTGGTCATATGCTTGTTGCAGTCAGGATTTGTCTCACTTATTCCTTGCAGCTGCTGATAACCGCACTCCTTTCCAGGGCCTCTGATCTTACAGTGATTCAATATTCCCTTTGTTATATTCAGGTTTGCAAAAGGGATATTAAAGGGCTTAAATCCCTAAGTTCAAGTCCCTCAATTAATTGTTCCTCAAAAGCACCTTATGATTGCCATTGCTTTTATTCGTTCATTTAACTGTGTAATTCAGGTGCAATAATATAAAACAGGTAAACTGAGGCAACACCTAATATTTAAGATGGCAATAGGTATATAAGAAGGTTGGTTAAGCTGTGGGCACAGCTTACATAGCTCAGTACATAAGAACTCCCATAAGTACAAGAAAAACTAAGGAGTAATAAGCTAATCTTTCACAGCATAGAGATTATGTGGGTTCATTAATAGAACTATGATTAGATTTCAGTAGATGTATGGTCTGTATAGCCTGAAAGAGCCAATATGTATCAAACACATCCTGAATTATGATGAAACTGTGAAAAATTCTTTTATGGATGGCAGCTCCTGAACAGAATGTGGATCACAGTTTTTATGTAAATGATTGTTTGAAATTATTTGAAAAACATCACACTATTGTCCTACCGTCCTGCCATAATAATAATAATAGCAGAAAGTTTGATCCAGATATTTAGCAAGCAAGGGACGTTTTGGGTCCAAATGCGCCCAATAACAGTCTGCCAAGCCACACAAACAGCCATTTCTCTGGGTTTATCAAGCCCCCATGAAGCCTCAGTAGAGGGCATGCCACCATCAAATCCATTGTTGTCCACACTGCTCAACATCTGCAGTATAATTTGTCACACTATGGTCACATGGCAACCATTATTTGAAGCCTTACTGACAGATTTACTCTGAGGAACCAAAAATCTGTTCAGCAGAGTCCAAAGACAGGTTATTAAGTCAAAACCAAGATGGTGACATTGTAACATCAGTGAGGAATAAAATGTTATTAAAGTAGAAATTCCACTTTTCACCTTTGTGGAATATCCCACTGTGCACTGGAGTCATGCTAATGGAAAAAAACCCTGCAGACAGATTGGACAGGATTATATACAATAGAAAAACTGAACTCATACAATTTTTCTCAAACTGCCTGGTTTGTATCCTCACAATATGTTGAATAATGACTGAAAAACACAGCTATGAAGAAGGATGCAGTATTTTCAGTATGACAAGGTTGAATGTAACTGCTTTATGGGAAATGAACAGCACCAGATTGGAATACAAAATTCTGCAGATGAGTAGCAGATGGCAAATGAAGACATGTGAATACATGCACCTCATACTAAGTCAGGCTAATTTACTTGAAATTTGTGTTCTGCTTTTACAAGTTTGCATTGGTATCAATTTTCTGTAAGTGTTCATTAAGAGTTAAAGCTGAATCAGATATTGCTCTCATATTGTTCTCCCTCAACTGCAAATATTTTCATATTTTTAAAGCACTCTAATATAGAGTTTACCATGTTTCAAAGCTCACAGGCATCAGGCAGAGCAGCCTTACGGGTGTAGGTGCAAGTTTGTACACATCTACAACCCCATGGTATTTAGAAGTCTTATAAGTAACAACTTTTTTTCATATTGACTTTGTGTGCAGAATAAGCACAGTTTTAGCCTGATTGACGACTCATTAATGTAATTGTTCCAATACATAATCATTTTTGGATTGTGATTAGAGGAATTCATGACTCGCAAAGCACAGCCATTTTAAAGAACTCATGGTGTTCTTTGGAGCCAAAAGAGACAAACAACAGCCAATTAAACAATCTTCCTTGACTATGATTTCCTAACATGCATCAGAAAAGCACGGAGCTTGGTGTACACGGGCTCTTACATCTGCATCTGCTTTTATCTTTGGAGTACCTTCAGTCATCGTGAAGAAATTTACAGCTGATGTATATTCGGGACAGAAGCCCAAATTAATGCATTTGGAACAATGTGTTCTTGCTCCCATTCTCATAATGAAATTTGACTTGAATAGGAGCAGTCCTGGGCTCTCCGCAGCTACTGATTATACATGTCAATATTAGACTGTGTTTGAGTGATGCTGTATTATGCATAAGAATAAAGTATCATGGAGTTGTTGTGAGACAGCAGGCAACATAATTACATGGATTGCAAGTGAAATACAAAGCAAAATATAGTACTATGCATTAATAGCCCTTCTCACCCTTTCCTCATCTCTGGACCTTTGTTTACTTAATTAGGAATTATTATAAAGTTAAATCTCTATTTATTTTTCTGATGATGGCCTTGCTCTGAATGTACATACACTGACAAGCTCTTGTTGACATGACTGAGCATGGGATATATTGGGATATTGTGTTTTATTTAATTTACTTTGGAGACTTCTGACACCAATTGCCAGTATGCTTGCAGTCCCATTCCCACTGAAAATGTAATAGCAACATGATCTTAGAGCAACAGCCATGTGTTGTTCCTGCATGAAGAAGAAACGTTGTCACCCTGTTCTGGTAGACTAGAGGAAGCCAAGATACACTTCCCTGTAATTTCAGATAAAGGAGACTGATTTTTTGTCAGAATTACATTATTTTAACAGGATATTAGAAAATATTTCCCACCTTGTATCCACAGTAATATGAAATGAATATGTAAAAAATTGTTATCAATGTCTGCAAACAATAAGCTTAGCTAGTACAAGTGTTATTACTATCTGAGGTAATATCAATTGTATATATTTATGCTTAAAATAAGGAGACAATCCTCAGTTCATAAATGTGGAAAGCTGGCACAGAGATATGTAGTGGCCATCCTAACACCACAGAAAGAATGTGGAAAAGGAGGAAACAAAGCCTGAGGTCTGAACTCAATCCATATTAGAATTTCTGTTCTCAGAAAAAAAAAATCTATTCTTGCCATGTAATTACTTGGATATAAGCCAGATTTTAAAAGTCCTCAATCAATAGCAGGATTTCTCATTTGATTTCATATACCTCATCATAGGTATGAAATGCCTTGGACTTCTCATGATCAAACTTGATGTTCAAAATGAGTAACTAAATTTAAAGTTTTCTCCAATGCAAGACCCTTCATGTTCTCACAAGATTTAAAAAAAAAAAAAAAAAAAA
>VYXC01002709.1:228809-267120 GCA_013397175.1 Platysteira castanea | reverse complement strand
GGCCGCCTCCGGGCCGGCAGCATCGAGTGACCGCCCGCCGCGGGGCCGCTGCCGGCTGGTGCTGCTCGTGCCGAAGGGAGAATTGCCCCGGAGCCGAGAATCTTGCACAGTCATGGCGGTTCCGAGCGGGGAGGACAGGCGGGCGGCGGCAGGGCTGTCGGAGCGGGGTCCGCCGCCGGCCGGGAGGGCTCCCCGGCGGTCGCGGCCCTTCCAGCCGGGGGATATAGCGGGACATCCCGCAAGGCCCCGGGGCATCCGCGGCGGGGAGGGGTTCTGTCCGCCGAGACTATGGGAGCAGCTCCCGGAGCGGGGCAAGCTGAGGGAGGAGACGGGGGGCTCACCCGGGGTGCTTTCGGGGGGATCACAAATTAGGACAGATTGCCGCCCAAGGGCTTCGGCGTCGTAAGGTTGTAGAAGGGTTTGCAACATGTTGTCATAAAACGTTTCTCTCTCTTTGATAATTCCTGCGTCAGGTTTGCACTCTCGGGAACTCCCAGTGCAGATTGGGCTGTTACTTTAGTATATGATGCACACTTTACTACGCTTATAAAAGCTTTGAATCAACTTTTGGAAATAATAGTGGCGTTTAAGGGGGTTTTGAGAAAGAGTCGTGTTTCTTTTGTAAGCTAGGATAATCAGTGGAATTATGTAAAACAGTCCATAATGAGCCTTTAAATACAAGTACTACTTTAAATAAAAGTACTAAAAAAAATTTTCTTTAGAACTTCACTTTTTGCCATGCTCTAAACTCATGTGGTACTTCTCACTTCTTCTCTCTTCACAGTCAGATACCAGAGAACATTTATGGAGTTATGTATTAGTTGCTTCATTCTCTAGCTCTGTGAAATGTCCAAGTTTACACATAAGCTAGGAATATGCATTTTAAAAAACCTCCAACAATCAGCAGAAACACTCGGGACTGCTGTGAAGTATCTTTGAATTCTTCTTTTTTTTTTAAATTATTTCTAATTTATGCTTGCACCAGGGAGGTCTAGGCAAATACCACGTGAATGTTGACACCTGCCATTGTAGTTATGTGTGTGATCATCTGCTGAGAATAGTTCCACAAGGACCTAATTTATTTATACTATAAAAATCTTAGTTTGTGAAATAAAAGACGGGAAAGTAAACTAAGAGCTGGATGGGTATACAGTAACAGAGTAACTACTTTTGTGTTCCAGTTGAAACTCCATTTCTGGTTATTTTCCCTATTTATGCTGACATAGTTTTGAGGGAAAGACCTACTTTACTGAATTTTGTAATGAGATGTCAAGACTTTTGAGAAATTGCAAAGGAAGTGAAAACATGTCGTGGTTCACTTACAGCACAGCTGGTGCTTTGGTTTTTGAAACTGTCTGCACAGCCAAGGAAATCCTAGTAATTTCTATCAGTTGCAAAGCCTAGGAGCTGAGATATAAAATGGAGACTGGAAGATGCTATGAGAAAGGTTTACTCTAAAATAGACATTTATAAATAGAATATAGCAATAAAATACTGCTCTATATTAATAGCCTTGTTAACATCAATGAACTATAAACCCAAACAGAAGCTTGAATGTGACAAAAAGGTATGCATCTCTCTGAGAAAAGCCATCTATTTTTAGTGTCTATTGAAATTGATTTTTTCTCTGTGTGCATGTGCTTTACCCAGGAGACCTACGAGGTGCAACCATTCCCTTGAGTAATATGCTATATTGCTTCTGTGAATAATTGTACTCCTATTCAGTAAAATATCTAAAAACATATTCAAGTCTTACAGAAACTACTGGAATTAAACAAATTCTTAAGTGCTTTGATGAGTAGAAGCCAAGGTCCTGAACTCCAAAAGCTGGCTTTGAAATGAGAATAGAGTTGTTGTAACAAATTTTTTCTACATCAACGAAACTGTTCTCTGGGCTTACCTTTTTTTTTTTTTTTTATGGTAAATTATTGGTCCTAGCCAGTAGACTTGGATAACTGAATTGATAGCAGGAAATAAGAAACATATTGTAAATACTTGCATTTAAGCATCTTTTGCTGGCAGCTCAAAATCAATAGAACAGTTTGTGTCAGGAGGCTGTGTTTTGGCCCAATTTATTGACATTTCATAAGTCTGGTAGAATTTGTGTTAGAGTTAGTTGCAGATGCATCAAATATGCTACGGAGATAGATATTACTGGTTTAAAACAGATTCACTTTTAGAGAGATATCTGTACCAAGCACAGTGCTTTTCCATTTGGGGGTTTTTTTGTTGTTTGTTTTATTTAGATATGGAATAGGTAGAAAAACCAAATCTTCTCTAGTAAAAGGAGTTCTACTGCTTTTCTCACTTTTTAAATGACATATCACAAAGAACATTTGTTTTTGGAAATCCTCCAAACTCAGCTGTACTGCCAAGCAGAGTTGCACTTTAGCATCTATGTGAATCACAGAGAGAACTGTGAGGTCTTTGCGTCAAGTAGTTAATCCTTGCAGTACTCTTTGCTTTACTCTTGTACTTTAGCTCTGTGCAAGGCTTTCTTTTACCTGAACTTTTTCCTATGGCCATTCAAGCTCATATATGTTCTGTCATTTGCCACTCTCAGATCTGATTTTTTAGGTTTAGGGAAAAAAAATTTAAAGCCCTGGGGAAGGGGGGTGGGGTGTAGTTTAGTTACAAGTAAAATTATCATTGGTATCTTCAACAGTACATTTTGATTAATTTCGCTCTTTTCTAGGGGTTGGTTTTTATTAGTAAGTATCAAATTTACACGCACAACTGGTTTGGTCTGGAGTTGTTTTCTTTTTGTGCTATAGCTTTGCCTATCAAGATGAGGGGTTTTTTTACTAATAGACAGTTCTTTTAACTATATCTCAAACTAAAAAGTTTTCTTGAAAAAATGCATTTTCAGTGTCCAGCCTTTAAAGTTTCATTTACGTCTCACAGAAGTCAAGAGCTCTTAAGGGACCAGGCACCAGACTATCATTAGTGCAATAGTGCAATACAACACCAGACCTGCTAATTGAGGAGTTTGCAGCATCTAAGTTAAATTAAACCATTTAGATAGGGAGCAAGATACCTTACTTTCACAAGGTAATCTTAATCTACAACCCTTTCTTTTCAGTTCTAGAGGAAAGAGACTATGTCTTAGGTCAAACTGAATTTTAAATTCTTGTTCCTTATGACTCTGTTCTTTAAAATAAGAATTCTGGCTGTGTTTGAGTCTTCCAACTCTTCCAGTGATATTGCTTATAAACGGGACCTTTAGCCTGAAGTATCTGTGCTTTCCAGCTGTGTTGCCCTGGTGGTTCCATTGTGGTTTGGTACCTGACCACCTTTTCCTCTGGGAGGTGGCATTGCTACCTGCTTGAGAAAGAGCTTCATCTTTTTAAAAGACTTCTTATTATACCACAAAGTATGTAACATGTATAGATTCTAGGTTTCCTGTTCTTTGGAGTTTTTTTAAAGCCTGTATGCCTCTTTTTATGCTAGCTTTTGTAAACTGTCTTCTAACCTATTTAGTCCTATTTTTGCCTGGGAGGGATTGACGGCATTCTGCAGCGTGCTATCTCTGATCTCTCCAACAGCTTGTTTCCCATTAGCATATTGCAGGCTCTGTGTTCTGCCTTCTCTGGAAAGAACAGATCTTGCAAGATGAACCAAACTGAGTTCAGAGTTTCTTCCTGGCCATAAACTCCTGCACTGTTTGTTCCAACTCTGTTGGCATTAATAGTACTTACATTCTTATCTCCTTTGATTTTAAGACTATGCAATGCTTAACACCATCTCAGGTGATCTAACACATTATTAAGAAGAGGCCTGCTAAGTCAGAGTGTAATGGCACAGGCCTCAGTTCAAAAAAAAAGAGCAGGAAAGCAAAGCCTGCCTTAAGTAATTTACAGTCTTCAGCATCCCTCTATCCCGTTAACTTTAGGCACGTGAGCACATGCTTAAGATTCATTAAGTTTTTGTCCTGGCTAATTTTGGGTAAAAATGGGGGAAGGTGGAATGGTGTTTAGGCTACAGTTCTGCTTTGAGGAAGTACAAGTGGAAAAATAGAAGCAGAAGGCTCTAATCTTGAAGTTTAACCACTTCTTTCCTGCCATCCACCCCATTCTATGCTTCTGGTTAGATAGTACTCACAGATGTTTTGAGGGCATTAGCTTGCAATATTGGAACATAACATTGCTGATACCATCCTTTTCACATTGAGGCACTCTAAGAAGATGCCAAGACAACTCAGTAGCATATGAGGTTTTTTAAAAGCTGATAGAAATTGACATTAGCTGACAAAGAGAAAAATTCCTTCATCCAAGGTTGTACTTAATGATTTCCGTTTGGTTGTTTTGGGGTTTTTTTTTTTAGTATCTATTTAGTTAGCTGTAGTGATACTAAGTGTATGATTTCAGCTGTGAGATCAGGTTGCTGGAGTTAAGGTGTGTATCACTGTAGCACTGCATGCTACTTTAAATAGTAAATGCTGAGATAAACTTTTAGAGTAGTGGAAACACACAACTGCTGTGTGTAAATACAGCTGGAAACTGAAGATGGTATAGATCTTTACAGGCTAAATGCACAATCCCAGGCATGTGTAGATTTTAGTGGACTCTGGACTTCTTTCTGATTAAGTCTTTTGTTTCCAATGCAAATAGAGAGGGTGAACCTAATCTTACAAATGGTTATGTTTATTGCAAACTTTTCACACAACGTTGTTAAAATACTGCTGCCCAAGATCTGCTAGGAGTTGTCTATTTTTGGAATGTGTCATTCAGAAGGAAAATATTGAAGCCTTTCACTAGTTTTGCAGGTGTTTACAATGGGCCCCCCTAAGCACATTCAAACACTTGCTTGAAAACTGAGATTAAGGCTGATATGAGAGTCCAGTCAGAGGCAGGACACCTCTTAAAAGTCAGTATATGTAATAACAGTAGTTAGAAACATGGCCTTGAAGGTGAGGTTGCAATAGAGAGGTGAACTAAATGAAAGGAGTTGCATGGTCAATGTTTCTGATTAGGAGGATCTTTTCAGCAGTATTGCTTGAGTGAATGGATGAAAATAAGCAAAGCGACAAAAAAAAGTCGCAGAGTGAAAAAGACCCTCAGAGGAACATAAAGAAATAGCCATTAAAAATGAAGCCACAGTGGGATTTGCATCTACAAAGCCAAGGAAGGCTTTAGAATTTAGGAATTTTTGTGAAAGGTACATGGAGGAAGACAGAAGGGTGTTTCTGAGCACTGGCTGGGGAGACATCACTGGAGAGTTCGTTGAGAGTGGTTTTGTGGAGTACTAGGGTGGAATGCAGACTGCTTGTCATTCCTTTGTCTGGTTTCATCCTGAGTATTTTCCAGTTGTTGGAATAGTGTAGTTAACTGACTTGGGAAAGGAAAGGGAAGTGGTAATTAGTGGTGTCAAGGTCCCTATTTTAAATGAGAATGTCTAACAATGCTTTTAATGAAGGAGGTGTTTGTGGAGAAGGATGAGAAAGGCTGAGAATTGCTGTAACAGGGATTTCTATGTAGGGTGCTGTCACTGAGCCTGTGGAGTAGTTTGAGAGCAGATGACACCTGAATGTGTGTGAGGAGGGTGATAGAGGGGTTTGTAGGAAAGGTGAAGAAAAGACAAGGTTAAGAAGTGGGGAAGACCACCTTGTATTGTGTAGGTTTTCTTTCACAGGGAATTAATGAGATCTTTCTTAGAGAAAGGGGAGGTATGGGGTGGAGGAGAGATGAGAGGCATGAGGTGAGCCATTTGTGGCAGAAAGGCAGCAAGGGTCATGGAACGACAGCCTTCTGTGTGGCTGTGAGAGTACACTGACAGAGGGTGTTCTCTGCAGGTCTCCTCCATCCTTACTTCAGTGTATTTTTTTATGATACATACCTTCCTGACTACTTGAGGCAGCAGTGGCATAGCTGCCTCCTTTCCTGTCCTGCTGTCAGCAATGATTGCAGTTGGGGACGCAGTCCCTGTCCCAAAGACCTGAAAGTCTTAGGACCTGTTTGCTTGCTTCAGTATAGCATCACAAGGAGCTGTTTGCAATTTCAAAACCTATTAGTTGGCTCATACCAAAAATACAATATCTTAGTTCTGCCCATACAGTCAGGAAGGGAGAGGACATTTCAAAACCCCTACGTAACCTGGGAATAAATTGCTACCATTTCACATTTTGGCTGTTGTAGAGAGAGGAAACAGGAAATGTGAAGGAGAAGTGGGGGGAGGAATAGGAAAAAGAAGGACAAAATATAAGTGAGATTTTGTCTGTGTAGGTTTGTTTAATGTTTTTGAAAGCACCAATATTTTTCACGTTAAACTTTATATCCAGATTAACTGCAAGCATTTCTAGCTGAAGCTTCAAAGCTTGTGTAACTACCACAATGTGTAACTACCTGTCAGTCTTTTTTTCGAAATGCTGAATGGAACACGTTTGTCACCAGCACTGTACTGGCTTAGTGGCAGCTGACTGTTATTCTTGTTTACATATTGACATTGGGCTTAGGCTATCTAAAATACATGATTATTTTAGTATCCATGAACTGGTTGCACATGCTGAGGAAGCTAACAGCTTATGATCCCAACCTTCTGTACATTTTTCTCACAACCATGATTTTAAATGCATCATTCCCACTGATATATGCTGTGCTGTCTGTAGCTTCACCTAAAAAAGTGTGACTACTCCTCTGTAAAGTTATTTAAATGTTTAAGTCGCTGTGGAGGCACAGCAGACAGATCAGAAAATAAAATATGCCTTGTGGATTCAGAGGCTGATATAGCCCTTTTATGATCACATTACATTGAACAAAAACTGGTGATATATTCACATAAATATGTGGAGAGCAATTATTTTTTTAGTATTTTTCAATGTCTGCTTAAAACAAAAAACCAACATATTTTTATGTTGGTTATAGAACAATTATGTTGCACATGCAAGAGATATTTTGTGGGTTTATGTTTAGATTTAAGGGTAAATTAATCTGTGATAATTAACAGTTATTGTACTAAAACCAAAACCATTGATGCTAGTGCTCAGCGTGATGTGTTGGAATAATATCCAAGTGAGGGTATGTAATTTTTACAGTACAATAACCTGTCATCATCAAGCAAGTGGGTTTTTTTGTCTAATGAGAAGATTAACATGTAGTTTCAGAGCTTCCCATTACTCACACTTTTTCTTGCTACCATCTACTTTTTCTTCATGGTTTCCTTTTGATGCACGTATATGTTGCGATTATTGTGGTTTAATGAACAAACCTTAAAGCTAGCTCTTAGCAAGTGAAAATCACCAACATGAACTTGCAAAACAGTAACAAAACATTTGCAAAACATTTATAAAGAGGAAACAAATGAACCATTTCCTGGGTCTACTTTATTGCTTAGCTTAAAATGGCCGTGGGTAGCCATTTTCTGTTCTCTTGCTTCACTGCCAATAGCTGATATGGTCCATTTTTTCCTGGTGTTGGATGGATGCTGTGTGTGATTTTTTTCAAGACTACTCCATATCTCAATAAAAAGTAGCTTTTTATTAAAATTAAATATATATAAAAATTAGTATTTTAGGAAAGAAGAGCTAGATAGATAAGTCTCTGAAGACAAAGCTCGCAAACTAAACCTTGCAAACAAAAAATAAAATCCATGTTATTCCTGTGATGACTTTCACTTACATTGCATTTATGAGAAGTGTAAAAAAGGGTTGTTAATCACTGTAGTTGCAGGAACCCAAATTACATGAAATTACTAGAAAATATCCCAGGGCAGAGTTCCTGTGGTCCCTCTTTTCCATCTTACTTGCCAGTGCATGGTGCAGTAAGGGCTGCCTCCATCAGTGATGAGGTTCTCTGAGTGTTGGCCCTTCTTCAGTTCTTTCTCCTTCAATACCTGCTCACATAGACCCTTCTGCTGCTGTTATTTGTTTTTCTCTGAAATATAGGATCTTACAAATTAAGAGGACATCTGTCCACAAGGAAGTTCATGTCTCCTCCAGCAGAAGGGGTCAATGGGTACTTGAAAGGGTGCTGCGGTCTGCAGATAAGAACTCAAAACTGTGAACCTGTGTTTTGAGCATGAATTGCATTTTTGGGTTTGGGTTTGTTTTTTTTTTTGGTTTGGTTTGGTTGGTTGTTTTTTGGGTTTTGTTTGTTTGTTTGTTTGTTTGTTTTTGTTTGGCTGGTTTTTGTTTGTTTTTTTGTTTTTGTTTTTTGTTGGGGTTTTTTTGGTTTGGTTGGTTTTTGTGGGGTTTTTTTTGTCTTTCTCTTAACAGTTACATGTAATGGGGAATTTTCCCAAATAGAATCCTGGAACAATATGGGGAAACACCAGACCCAGTCACATGTGCTATATACATCATTCTGTCCAAGTTTTGGTATAGTGTGTCCAGCCAGTTGTCAAACTTCTGATGATGTAAAGGTAACAGCATCACAAGCTGAGACACTGAATTATATTAAAAAAGAAAATTGGAAAAGTTAGTCTTCTGGTTTTTGCACCTAACCCCAAATCACTTGCTTAGATTGCATGTACCTAATTAAGTTGTAGAACTATAATGCTTGTGAAAGACTTTGTAGACAATCAAAATCTTGTGGTTACCCAGAGTGATGGGGATGGAATATTGTCTGGCACAGGTAACCTACAGCAAATGGGGATGTTGCTGGAGACAAAAGACTGGCACCATGTACAACCAGCTTTGGGTCATGCCTGCATTCTGCATCAGCTACACCTGAGCTGGCTCCAGGAATTAAGAGAACTCATAGACTGAACACTGCATTCAAGAGGAACTTTTTCCAGGCACTGTGGGTAGTGCTGTGCCCAGCTAGTTAGCCCTCTCTGAGCCCAAAGTGTTAGGAATTTCAAGGACTGGCTGTAGTTTTAAGGGGACCAGCTGATCCCAGGAAGGATTCTTCCTGCGTTGGATACTGGAGTTTACTAAATATCCACTGGCCTCTACGGGATACAAGTTGGCTCCATGTGTGGTTTGTAAGATCAGACTCCTACAAACAGCCCTCCAGCTGTTGAAGCAGATTTGATCCAAAAGACTAAGTAGCCATAGGTGAATAGTGTGCTTCTAGTCCCAAAATCCCTGAGGGGTCTGAGCAGGCTGCACACATGATTGGCCTGTCTGTCCAATTGTACTGCTTTGGAACCACAGAGGATAAACACCATGGATACTAAGGAAATTAATGTCTGTACAACCAGAGTTCTAAACATCAGCTACCAAAATCCATGCCCCATCAAACATTATAAAGTTATCTTGAGGCTGTTGACATCCCATGCTTTCTGCCTCTTGAGTTTTTGGACTGCAGTAGCTTGCTATGTTCAAACTTTTCTCTGAACTCTTAAGAACTGGGAAAATGTGCATATAATTAAAAATTGTTATTTCATCTAATGGAACTTCAATAGAATTATTAAATATAGGAGTTGACAACACTAAAAAGGTGAGTCTAATTTAAG
The DNA here is from genome assembly GCA_013397175.1 of Platysteira castanea. NCBI lineage: Eukaryota > Metazoa > Chordata > Aves > Passeriformes > Platysteira > Platysteira castanea. The sequence continues at coordinate 257,727 of VYXC01002709.1, read as the reverse complement.
CGAAGATTGAAAATCACACTAAATGAAAGTCTCTAATCTGTGTGGAAATGATGCCATCACAGCACAGTAATGGCTTTTTATCCTTGAACTTGAAAAGGAGAGACAGCAAAAAATGTGTCATAACTCTGATGGGTTCTGGGTCAAGAATAATCATATCTGAAAAAGCTATTGCTATGATTGTTATAAAGTTGTTGTGAACTAAAAAGATAGTGGTATTTCTATTCCTTACTAAATTATGATAGAAAGTCTGTCTAAAGTATTGTTATTTGGCATTGTGATTACATTTTATTATATTTTGTTTCAATTATTAGATTGTTCTTATCTCAATGCATAAGGTTTACTTTTCCTTTCTGAGGTGGAGGTGGAGGGGAGTGAGCAGGCAGCAGTGTGGTACTTAGTTGCCAGCTGCAGCTAAACCATGACAGAGGGCCTCTAACTCATTCCTTCCCTGTTAAATTAAACTAGTTAAGAGCATAGATTTGGGATTTTTTTAAGAAGCTGTTTTCAGTCATTTTAATCATGCTGTTACAGGCCCCCAAGGAAGGATTCACAGGTGCCAAGCACAGGTGGGCCCATATTTTTGCTGTGACTGGGACCAGAGATGTCCTCTCCAGGGACTACTCTGAAAGCTGAGCATTCATGGGTAAATCACACAGTATGGGAAACAACTCATCCTGCCACCTAATAGTTTACTCAGGGGCTGATGAGGGATTTGGGGGACAAACCAGATTGTAGCTATGATGATGTAATAGCAAGACAGATCTAGTCTAAAAATGTGATCACAGAGGCAGTAGCAGAGATTGCATGTGCAAGTCATCCTTGAATCTGACCAACAATACAGTTCAAACAATGGGAAACATATTTTTGAATGCTTTACTGTTAATAACTTGAATTATGGTGATGGTAAACCAGGCAAGGAAGGAGTCTGAAGGCATTAGCTCTGATTACAATTTGATACAATTAGTTGAGTGTGGAGGAGCTCATTTAAACCAGGTCAGTCCCTGGCCTGTGCAGCTTCAATTCATGATTTCCTGTTGGAGATCTCAGGACTCAACTTCCCTTTCCCTTTCCCTTTCCCTTTCCCTTTCCCTTTCCCTTTCCCTTTCCTTTTTCTCCCCTCTCCTTATGTGGTTCCATCTTGGGCCTAAAATGCTGCTGTCATAAGAATTAGTGAAGCTAAGAAGATTGTGCTTTGTACCATCTGAAAGCTTTGCAGCCTTGAGTCATATGGAGGATAAAAAGCAATTCATCCACTGAAATTCACATTTGAACTTAGAATTGGGAGGAGAGTGATGTTTATCATGATAACAGGATTTAAAATCTAATTCTTCCTAGCCTTATATAATGTGTACAATATTTCACAAAATGGTACAAGCATGAGTGGGAAGGCTTGTGGATTACCAGAAAAGCTGAGATGTTAATCAGACTGCTGTTTTGAGCAATGTTATTTACCTGGATAAACATATCCTTTCCAAAAAAAATTGGAAAGGCTATAGACACTATGCATTTGTGAGGCTTAACAGTGTTCTCCAGTGGCTTTGTTGCCCATGACTAAATACAGGGCAATTACATCTAATCTGTGTTATATTAAAAGCTAAGCATTTGCTTCCTTTTTATTTCTTTAGATTTATTTGTGCAACCTTCTTGTTGTCCCTGTGGCTGGTCATGTGGAATTTAAGATATTTCTGTTGTCAGTTTTTCTGACACTGTTCCTTCCTTGAGCTGCTCCATGTGTTTAAGCCACACAGCATCCTCATATCCTGAATAACTCTGTCCCTGCCCCACTGTTGGAACAAGTTTCTCTGTTGTATCCCTTCCATCCACTCATCAGAATGGTGCCAGTTTTCTTCTTCCTATGGATTCTTTCTTCTGCTCAGGAAGTGCCCTTTCTGAGGTGCTCAGCAAAACCACAGCACTCTACACCTTTAAAACTTGCCAGAAGATCAGCTTCTATGATGCTTGCAAGAAACTAGCTAAGTAACCTGCTTATCTATTTCATTTATCTCATGAGTGACTCCCTCCTTCCATAGTGCCTGCAGGAAACTTGTTGATTAAATCTACTTAGTTCTATTCTGTCATTATGAAATTCTGGATTGGCTTCATGGAGGTTGGGTGAAGCCTAGGACATGGAGGTTGGGTGAAGCCTTTTGGATGCCGCTATTCCTCCTGCATGTTTGTTGATTGTATCCTTTGTTTCTTCTGATTAGAAACACCACCTTGTCCTACAGATAGAGACTTTGCTCTTCATTTGGCTCTTTGTGACTTTAGCATAGCACCAAATATGTGTAAGAGTCCATCTATTTGGAGCTGATTGTAGGCTCAGTGTATTAGTTAGGAAGCTACTCCAGGCACGATCAGTGTATTTTGTCTCTAGCAGGTGTGTCCTACAACAATTTGTAGGAGGGTCTAAAGCACTGTGCAGAAGAAGTTAATAGCATTTGATGTGACTGCTAACTGTTGTCATTCTACTCCATGCATTTTTCATGTTGTCTAATTTTTGTATTTGTAACTCCAAAAAAGTTCTGTAAGATGAATGTGTGGGAAGGCTCTTAACTTGTTAGTGCTCTCTAGCAAGTACAGATAGTGTTATCCACACTTTAAACTGAGAATTTCCAGGTATTTTAAGTGAACACAATGAGTTAATAGATAACACTTACAATTGAAAGAAATCTTTTTCTTCGTAAGAGGAGGTAACAAACAGAATCTTTTTATAATTGTACTATGTAGTGTCATGAAGTAATACATATAGGGATCATTTTTATTCCTGTGCTACATATCAGACTTAATTTATTTATGGCTTGGACTTGTCATGTCTTTCTAATGCCCAAAAAAGAGTGGGTCTCCCTTGCTTGCAGATACTGACTTGTATATTTAGTGTCCCGTTCAGCAGGGCACCTCTATCTGTGGGACGTTAAGCACATGCTGTGGATATGTGGGCTGGAGTATAAGATGTGCCCATCCTTCATTTGCTGGGAAAGGCATGGCCTTGGTTATGTCAACATCCTAATTTGATACCAGTTTGGGGACATTATCGTCTAGCAAGCTAATGTTACATAAGAATTAATGTTCATAGATACAAAAGCAGTGTTCCTCTAATTAGTAAAAGTTCCAATTTGCTCAGTAAGAAGAAACTTCAGTTTGAATCCCCATATTCCCTGTGAGCCTTGCCTTGGAGCTGGAGGCTGGAGCTGCATTAATGCAGCTAATTGTCTGGTTACTTTTCCTGCCATTTGGGGAAAGGGTTGCCTGGGGATGGGTCCTGAACAGTACCATAAGCATCAGTCATTTGCTAGATGGAAAACAAGGAACCTGTGTTCGAACACTCAGGAGTTACTGCTGACTGGCTCGCTGGTTGCAGTCCCTGAGTAGAAGGTGAGAGGGTACAGAAAGGGGTAAAAGCCCTCAGGAGAGTACAGGCTCCTTCAGTGAACTGGTTGAGAGCTTTGCTGTAGAACATGCCATCGATGTGGACTTGTTCTTTCCCTCTTCCAGCTCAGCTTATGATACCAAAACAAGACAGAAGGTGGCAGTGAAAAAGCTTTCGAGACCTTTTCAATCACTTATCCATGCCCGGAGGACCTACCGAGAGCTTCGGTTGCTTAAGCACATGAAACATGAGAATGTAAGTGGGGAGTGAGTTATTTTCCTTTGGATTTCCAGTAGAAAAGTTTACAAGATAGGTTTAATTTCAGTTAGGTACAATCTTTTTCAAAAAGTATATGCAACTGTCTAGCTATCCAAGATACCTGGACCTAGCCATCTTAGGTGTAGTGAAGTCACTAGACTTTAGAAACTTTCAGTAACAAGGCTGCATTTTTATTTTAAAAATATCTCATTAAATCTTGAACTTGTGGTTACTGAAACTCAAAACAAGTCATCCTACTCTTCTCTAACTAAAATAATAAAAGTATTCTATTCACTACTGTTGAAATATCTTGAAACATCAGTCCAGGAAAAAAAAAATCACACCTCAAACCTGCTTTTGCTGAATTTGGACTCTATTGAGAAATTAAGGGCAGACTGGTCTCATTTCAATTGGCAACAGTTTAATAGCAAAATGAAAGACAGTAGACCTTCAGATCCCACAAAACTGAGTACTGATCTAAGTTTATGTGGTAAACAGTTGATTTCAGTGGAGCATCCACTTGCTTAAAGGTAGCTTGATGACTTGAAGCCTGAATGAAATATAGTTGATTGAAAAGTATCCCAGAGAAAGGATAAAAAAGTTAACAAAAACAGACCAAGAAAACTCATGGAAGTGTGCATATCTAAAGTATAACAATCATATAAGGCATGTGCCAGCTTTTCTGTAATGAGACATTACTTTTTCTGCCTTTTTTTTTTACTCTTTGTAATTAAGATTGTAATTAAGATGGCTGAGTTGATACCTTTATAGACCACCTATTTTGTCATTTTTCAGTAGGACCATATGACATATTTTTGTAAGTTTCATCCCAAAAATGCTGAGGACTGTCAGTACAAATTCCATGTTGCTTTACAGGTTTGTAAAAAAAAAGTCACTTCCTTCGCCTTCTTTCACCTGACAGGTTATAGGACTGCTAGATGTTTTTACACCTGCAACATCAATAGAAAACTTTAACGAAGTGTAAGTAAATTTTTAAAAATCATTATGACTAGTTACTAAGTAAATAAATACCATTCTGGTTTTAAAAAGGAAGGACATACATTTCTAAAAGACTTTCAGCCACAGTGAGCTTTGTGAAAATCTTTTTGCAACTTTCCCACAAAAGAGGAACCAGGGAGATGGACCTCATTTTTGTACTCTTCTAAATGAAAATTGGAATTACTTCAATTAGATTAAAGGTATATGGTAAATGATCTTTTATTGCATAAATGCCAATAAACTTAAAACTTTTTCAGTTCAATTGTGTTTGTATCCTGTAGATTATTTATTCATAGATAGATGGCAGAGTTCAGGAATGCAGGAAAGTATTCTGTTAGTTAATTGAGACAAGGTAAATTTAGGCTAGAGTCCTGGCTAACCTAAAACTAGGTATATTTTGATGTGACTCAAACATAGGATTTATGCTGAGTTCCTTTTGGTTTACATAATTGTATAAGCACTTAAGTAAACAACTTAGCAGAAGAAATAGTAATTAATATGTTTTTGTCTCCGTGGAAATTAGTGCCCCTTTGACTCTGGGGCAAAATTACACAAACAGGAATTGGGTATGAGAGATGCATACTTTTGCCTCAGCACTGTATTTGGAAAAGAATCAATGTTTATGCAAAATTTGTCCAAAAATAAAACTTCCGGTGGGAACAGGGAGGGAAGTTACACAAAACACTCTTATTTCTACCACTCTGATATTACCTTCCATCATCAGATATTCCAGGGCCTTGCAGGTCCTATAGTTTTGATGCCTTAGGCTGCTACTTTGATGTTGGGTGAGGCTTCCTCTTTGTCAAAAAATGTGTTGCATGTATCGCTGCTGTAGTGTGTCATGGAGAAAACAGAGATAAAATCTTCTAATATACTGTAAGGGTTTTCCTTTTTCATTATATTAAGTCTCATAGCAGCGATTACTTTATTAGAGCTCATAGCTGATTTAAAGGATATAAAATGTGTTACTAGGCAGTGGAAAAGGAACCTACATGGCCTGTGTAGATACTCTTCTAGAAGAATTTGTTCTGCCATTCTGTGTTGTTTTTTTCTCACTGTTTTATTTTCACAGATATCTTGTGACAAATTTAATGGGTGCTGACCTGAATAACATTGTGAAGTGCCAGAAGTTAACAGATGATCATATACAGTTTCTCATCTATCAGTTACTTCGAGGTCTTAAGGTACTGTCTGGGTCCAGGAATCTAAATGTTGTAGTGTTGAGTCAGCAATCTAAATGTTGTAGTAAGGAGTGGTTGGTTGCAATTAGAGTACTTAAACACTTTTTTTTTTAATGTCCTAAAAGTGTGCAAATAGCAGCAATCGTTTCAGAAATTATCAGATAATTTTTCTAACCAGAAATAAACCCCCAAGCCTACCAATGTTTACATGCACAATACATGTGATGCTCCCCTTGAACATTAAATTTAGATCAGTGTCTATTTCAGTTCCTATTGCAGAACAATAACATGCCTCAAAATGTCTCAAAAATTCTGAAGAATGCAAAATGGATGAAGAACAATATGGAAAGTAACTCATATTTGTGCTTTGAAAGACATGAGCCACTTCGAAAAATCACAGTCCTGATTTTTGTAGAGTGTCGCATGGGTGAAGAGATAACCAAGTTAGTTGGATCCCTTGAGAAAATCCCTTGGAGGTAGAAATTTATCCCAGCAATGTACAATGCTGCACACAGTCCCTTAGGATTTACTCTGCCTGTAAAGTCATTATTTCCTTTAATCATACCAGTTAAAATTTATACTCTTAAATAACAGGGGCGATGGGCAATGAATCTACAGCAAAATTTTCTTCCAAAAGAATCAAAATATGTGTCATTTTGCTGATGTTTAACATACAAGTGTCTGTAAACAGGAGAAGATGGAGGTAATGCTTCCCCTTACTAGGTGTTAAGCTTTTTCTCAGACCAGTATGGATTTTCCCAAGATAAGCAAACAGAAAAGAGAGGTCAGCAGCTTTACTAGCTAACTTAACAGTAACTGATATTTTAGACATGGAAAATAATTATATGTTTGAAAGCAGGCCATGGTAAATACTGACTCTGAAATATACTTACTACATGATTTTCAGCACATCACCTTGTACCTGAGACAGTAATTCTTATTCACGCATGCAGGTTCCATCACTTTAAGTACAGATTTTAGTGAATAAAAATTGCAAAACCGAGCCCTTAATTGCTTTGTCTCATTTATGTGAGTTAATAGCTTAGTTAGGAAGATGGATTCTAGCATTAATTATCCTGTTTGTGGTTTTGAATATAAGTGTATGTTGTGTGAACGCTAAATAATAGTAAGAATTGTGCTCTAAGTGAGTATTAATTTCAGAAATGCACTCAGGTGCATTTCTGGCTCTGTTTCAGAGGAGAGAGGTTGCTGGTGGCTGCTCTCTTCTGGAATTGAAATTCTCATGTCTCATTAGTCAAAGAACATTTGATCATGTATATGATTGCTTGGTGGCACCAGGAGGGGCTCCTGTGGTTGTCTCAGCAGAGCAGGGACACGGCTTCTTCTGTTGCAAGCCATGTTTTGGCTTCCTGTTCATTCAGCTGCTTACAGCTGCTGTGAGGAGCACTGAGAGGTGATCCTGCCTTCTGGTAAACATGAAGAATGCCCTTGTGTTCTCTTTGGGTTTTCCCAGTTGCTATACAGGTTTTGTGTATAATTCCTTCTTCTAAAAGAGGTGAACTCACCTCTAGAGAATAGAAGGTTTTCAAGGTGTCGCTGATGCTGGTTGATAAAATCATAGGTAAATTTGCTGTTAATCCTAACTAGAGAATGATAGGCAATGACAGTAAGCTTTTCTCAGTTTTTGATTTTAAATGTTTCATGTAAAATGGCAGAGACACTAAATAGCCACTGAAGTACTGCTTTGAAAGTGGACCTGAAGTAATGCTGTGGCTTAGGTGGGTATTTTGGTCACTAACCTGTCCCAGAGTGCAGGTGTGGCTGCTTTCACCCACATCAGTGTTCACAGTATGGGAAGGTGACTTGCATCAGGTAGGAGTCAGTCATGCTGCTCCCTAGGCCACTGATTACACTAGCCACTAGCTGATCAACACAGACATCCAGGTAAGGCTGGAACAAATTCCAAATTGGTAGAGACTTTAAACAGGAGAATCGCTGTGAGTGCTGCCTTTTCTGATAGAATCTAGTCTTCATGGTTACCTTTCTTGAAATATCCAGTTCTGGATAAGACAAAACAGGGAGGTTTTGAAGTTTGACATACCTCTGATCTGAAAACATGGTATGACGTAAGTACTTTCTGTTTATAAAACAGTCAGTCTCAGAAGCAAATAATAAGACAAGTGGCTTCGACCTCCCTTCACCTCTAATTTCAAATCTTACTCTTTTTTTGTTGTTGTTTGTTTCACAGTATATTCATTCAGCTGGAATCATCCATCGGGTGAGTTCAGTCTTTGAGGTAATGAAAATGAATGGAGTGTGTCCCTCTGTGCATCAAATGTGTTACTAAGCCATAGTTACATTTCAGAAGGTTGAAATAGTACTTGACTAACTCTCTGTGTTCTGCTACAGGACCTGAAGCCCAGTAACCTAGCCGTAAATGAAGACTGTGAATTGAGGGTAGGTATCATGCTGTTGTAACAAAGAGTATTGTAAAAACTCTCAAGATGACAATTTTCTAAGAAAACATTAGTTGCCATTTTTATGTCTCATTCCATTCATTTCAATTGTTTGCTACTTGCCCATTTCTGTGAACATGTGTTTTCTCCCAAATATTAATTTAGTATGAATGCAAATATCTTTGCAAAATCCCTGTGTACTCCACAGATGGTACATAGATAATCGTTTGGCCCCTCAGTGAGTACTTAATGGAGTATATCTTGAGAGTCTGACCTGTGATATGTATCTGCATCTGCCATGTATAGATGAAGCCTTGTAACAACTTTCATTTTTGTATCTATAGAACATGCAAGCTAAATTAAATAATGATGGCAAAAAATATACCAGTATTACCAGTTAGAGGCAGTAAGATAAACAAACAAACAAAACCCAACCAATCAAAAAGAACACTGTAATCCTTGCTTCTCAAATGCTATTTTGATGTACGCATCTATATAAATACATCTCTTGGTGTATCTGTGTGATACGATACTACATAATAAGTGTGAGACTCTGCAGAAGGAAAAAATATCTTGTAGCTTTCTAAGCCTTTAAGCTTAAGAATGAGAAGTCAAACATTTCTTCATGACAGCCAGAAACATCTTTACTCCTGTTTCTAAGATTCTGATGTAATCACTTTATTCCAGCTGCAAGGGAAATAAGAAAAGACTACAAATACTACAAGATCAGCAAAAAATCACAGTAATGAATAAGAGCAGTGCAGTTAGGTTCTTGCACTAATCCAGATCTCTGGTGAGAAACTGTAGTTCCTGTTTGATTTAGTGACACTTGCAGATGCTCAGCAAGTTTCATGATTATCTCTGTAATGTCTTCATGCATGTATTTTCAGCATCTGTGGAATTTTGTGGGTCATCTGCGTTTGATCATGTACTCTAAAATGTGTAATGTATTTTTGTACTGTAAGTAAAGGAGACTTTAACTGTTTTTTCTATTATTGTGAAATCTGTGCACCTCCTTGGCTAGCATTTGTTACACTGCCTTCTGCTTTGTTTATATTTATAGCTTTACTTCCTCAAATTATTTCTCATAGAACAAACTAGTGGATCTTTCCAAGTACTAACAAAAAGAAAACGGAAGCAAAAAGAAGGAAAGTGTGTGTGTGTGTGTGTGTGTGTGTGTGCGCGTGCACATTTGATAGAAAGGGTCAGCTGTTAAGGAAAAATATTGCCAAAGTCCTTATAAAAAAAAGGCATTAGTGTTTGAGTTTCACGCCATTATTTGTGTCTTGTTTGCATCATGCATTTTTCTTCACTTACTTAAGAAATAAATTATGCTTTTAAACTATATTGGAAGTAAAGATGTTAATTATTTATATCTGCATATTTTTCTTTAGGCTTTTTATATCTTTTAATTGGATTATAACCGAAGAATTTCGAATGATACTCTTGAAATTATCTTATTGCCTATGAAAAGGATTAGCCATCAGCTTAATAAATAATCCTGCATCTCCTCACAGGAGATACTCAATGATCTTATTCACATTTCTGTGTGAAGAGATGACTGACTTAACAGCACCGAGGCTCAGATGGTACCCTTTCACAGCAGTCTCTCTTAGAGCTAGGGTCCATAGTTAATGGGACATAGACTAACCAGAAAACAGAATAAAAAGGAAACAAATGAGCTGGGAAAATTCAATTGAAATAACTTTCCACCAGTGTAAACTTAGCAAGGGAAAGCGTCTGGAGGGGAACACCTTGCAATCAAGCCTCTGTGTACATAAACAGAGCTCCTTGGTTTATTTTGGTGGGCAAGTTCTACTGAAAACAAATGGGGTGTGATTTAAATTTACATTGTTACACAGGATATACATTTCTCTCCAAGGAGCATTGGGATAATGTGTGATTTGAGTAAGTGCTTAGACATAAGAAAATTAGACAACAGAAATTCTGCAGATTTGTGATCAGCTCATTTGGTCTTTAAATGGCCACTGGCACTTGCTGTTGGCGTCTTACACAAACACTCCCAGTTAATAATAATATTTCATTTTTATAGCAACTGTGTTTATCTTTAGTAAATGAATGTCAGAGGAAAATCGAACTCAAGGAAAAATATAAAGTCTGGTTTGGAGAACAAAGCGCCAGGTTCCTTGCAGTGGAAATATCTTTATGCAGCACCAGAGGCTGCAGGGGTACAGCAGGGAGAGCAGATGAGCTCGTCTTCAGAGTGCTGCTGTTTTACTTCACCGAGAGTGAGGGACTACAGAAAACTCAGAAATGAGTATTGGGAAAATCAGGACATATAACAAAAGTGAAAGGGTTTTTTTTTTTAAATTACTATTTTATTTTTATTCTGTAGATTTTAGACTTTGGTTTAGCTCGTCAAACTGATGATGAAATGACTGGATATGTTGCAACAAGATGGTACAGAGCTCCAGAAATTATGTTAAACTGGATGCACTACAATCAAACAGGTAAACTGAGAAGACTTGTATTTTGCTACAGCTGGATTTAGTGATAGTTTTAAACCAAGAAGCAGCTGTGTTTAAGGATCTCTTTGATTCATTGTGCACATTTCTGTTTCTGTTCTTTGGCAGTTGACATATGGTCGGTTGGATGTATCATGGCAGAGCTATTGAAAGGAAAGGCTCTATTTCCAGGAAATGATTGTATCCTTAAAATAAAACTTAAAATGCAACTATGTTAATACTCTCTAACTCTTCCTTTTCTTTCCTAAGGACTTGGGTGTTTCTATCGACATGTTTTTGAGGTAACAAGCTTGTAAAAGAGTAAACAATTTGCTAATCTTTCAGTTCAGTGTATATGACAACTGAATATGAGACCCACTGGTAGGATAAAAACCAGTAACAGATGTTCCTAAACAGCGAAAAGTTACATTTATTCTTTTGTGTATCTGTATTTAAATAATAACCTAGTTACAACAGAGTAGATTTCTTCCATGTGTGGATCTTATTGAAATAACCTACACTAATACTGAAGCTGAGTAAAGGCACTATTTTTTCATCAGCTAATACAATTTTAAAACACAGAACTGCTTTTAGGCTGAAAGTTCCTAACATGCAAATGGGTTAACTTTTAAATAGTAAGTTAATTAATAGGCCTATTGTGTCCTGTTATATTAAAAAAAAGCTGGTAGTTCCAGAAATGACACAGGAGCAACAAAGCCCTCTCTTTTCTGCAGCACTGTGCTGTGGTCCCTGATGGAGCATCAGGGATTTCCATTGGCATTTCCTGTGCTGGCAGGAGCAAAAAAGAGATGTTGCTGAGGAGAGCAGTAAAATAATAAAAGAAAACGGAAGAAAAACTCGAAGTAAGGAATAAGGAAACAACTGCATCAAGGAGGAAGGCTTTTATTAGAAGAAACAAAAGCACATTCTTCTGTACTGAATACTGACATTTCTTGCTACCCTGAAGCCCCTCAAAAAGCAAATACTTCTGCTAATACTAAGCTGTTGCTGGGTGCAAAGCATCATGACATTAGAATTGCCTGAAATAAGAGAGCTGAGACCAAGTCTCCCCACTGGCCTTTCTCTTGTGCTCAGCATCACTAGACTATTGTAACCACAGGCATTCTCCAGGTGTTCATCAGTGGGAGATGACTGTCCTCAGACTGTTTGATTACATGGTATGTGGTACTTGAAAAAATCAATATATCTAGTTTGCAAGAAATAAGATTTTTTTCTTTGTTATAAAATATTGTCTACAATTATATTATTATATCAATTTAAATAAAGCTGTAAAATAGAGTGTTCATGAAAAATGTAATATACTTTACAGGTCCTATATGACAATGAAAAATTAACATTTTCAAGCTTTTTTAATCTAGAGACCTATATTAAATGGATTTTTAAAGATACCAAATGAGAACCTTTCACTTGCCAGTCTTCAGATTAATAATCTAGCCCTATGAGCTGTATATTATATTAGACTGATCTTCAGAAATCCCTCATGAAACAAAAATGTGCTATAAAGATTAAGCTTAAGAATGTATTAAATTGGGAACTAGGACAGAAAAGCAATATTTTTCATGCAGCTGACATACCTGACAAGTTAATATAGTACAGTAGAGAATTTGATACTCCAGGACTAGGCTTCAGCAGGTATGAATTGATATCCTTCCATGGGCTATGGTGGAATTGCCTTGCTGAATGGTTTTTAACATCTTAGTTATGTGCATGGAAGCTCATTAATTGTCTAAACACAGAAGGATCGTGTGCTGTTTATTTCCCTGAAGTAATGCAGATATTGATCAACTAAAGAGAATAATGGAAGTTGTGGGCACACCCAGTTCGGAACTTCTGAAGAAGATATCATCAGAACATGTGAGTTCACTGCTTCATTCAGTTGACTTTCTGTCATTCTTTCTCTGGCACTGTGTGTCACTGCCCATGTTACATGGACACTGATTTGGAAATGAGCAAATACCTTAAAATGATCTCTGTTTTTTGCTGCTAGAATGCCACCATTCAAAAAAATATGCTTTTGGAGGCATCCAGATGCCTTGACTGTCACCTGGATAAATTTCGATACTTGTTCTCATGTACTCAGTTTTTGCAAAGAGCTAAGAAATTAGTCCTGATGATCTTTTCAATTGATGTTATTCTTATAATTAAAAAAATTCCAACTAGTGCTCAGCTCAGAGCATTATACTGTTGCTATTAAATCTGATGTCTCTGTAATTTGTATGCTTCCCATTGTTGTAAGGTTACTAAACAGAGATGTATCCAAATCAAATAATGTGTGTTCTGCATGAGTGCTCTATTTAGATCCCTAATTTGAAAATTGTATTTATTTATCTCTCTAAATGCTTGCATGAGGGCCACTTTTTTGTTAATATTCATAGTTAAGAGTGGGCTTTTTAACTTGCCATGTGACTTCTTTAAAATACTAATCTAGTAAATGAACAATTTCCACTCAATTTCTCTTCCAACTGAGGAATGAGATGTAGTATTGTTTGATAAGGTCGGGTGATGGGCACAATGTCAGAGTTTAGATAAACAACAGCACACAGATACGTCCTGAGCTGCAGCTGTTTTCTTAAACCTTTTCTGTATACACCTCAGACTAATACTAATGGCTATTTCTCAGCTTGTGTATATATTGATGGGTTTCCTGTGACCTTACTAATGAATACAGTAGCGGGTCAAGTAAGCAGGAGCAGCAGGAGAGCCAGAGCAACCCTGTATTTTTGGAAGCTACAAGCATAATGAAACCTCCTCATCACAGTCCCAGAGTTTTTGGGTACCCAGCACCTGGGAATGGCTGGGGCAGGAGGCTAACTAAGCATCCGTCCTTTTGCCAGAGACTGCATCAACCAACAAATCTCAGACTGTGCTGTCCTGAGCATAGGCCCTTGAACAGTCTTATAGGTCCTTTGTAGCCTTTATGTGTTAAGATCATACAGGTTTTGCTGTAACGCGTTCTCAGTAGTGTATACAAACGCGTTATTTACTCACAACTAGTGAGCTTTCTGATCGAGAGATGAACACCTTAAATACTTACTGGAAGTAGTATCTGCTTTGTTCTTTTAATTTCTTATATTTCAGAGCATACCTCAGTGAGCTACAGGAATCCTGAAACTGTTTTATTTGGGCTAATTATACCTTTAGAGCACAGGCAGAACACAAAAACCAGGTTAATGAACGGGAGTGCTGCTAGGTCACCTCTGGGCTGCTGCTGCCTGATTAGAGGAGCAATGTCAAAGGAGATGCATACCTTGCTTGGAGATAATTGCCAGTTGCAAGGGAGTTCCTTCATTCTAGTTCTTCTTTACCATGTAGTTTGGCCTTACTGTTTAGGTATTTCTTAATGCAGCTTGCAGCCATGGACAATTTTCAACATTCCTGTAACAGCAATGTCAGAGATTTGCTGAAATGCCAAGCCTATTTTTGCTATAAGTAGAGGACTAAAGAATTGGAAACTAAAAGATCAGCCTCATTGGAGGTTTCAGAACAAGTTACTGAGGTGTTGGTTTTTCATGTTAATATGAGTTTAAATGGTAATTGCATTTCAGAATAATTTAAACATGGGGATTCTCTTGGTTAGGTTTCTGTGGTGAGTATATAAGCAGAGCGGACAGGCTGGTAAGTGCACTTTCATAGGTCTGTGTTGTTTTCAAAGGATTTCTGGGTGAGGTTGGATGTAATTTTCAGGGCATCTTGTGCAGTCACGTTAGAATTAGTTGTTGATTAATGATTAGTTGTTGATTAGATATTGATAGATGTCCATACAGAAACAAATAATCAATAAATCCACAGATGTTTGTTATAAGAGAAATCTACCTCATTTTTATCCTAGTCCATGGCTTCCATGAAAGAACATATGATAACTCTCTTTTGCTCTGTTGTTCTATATGTGTGTGTGTGTATATACACACACACAATGTCCTGGAAGATTTAACTCTGATAGGAGCTGCACACCCTGACCTTCTAGGAGGTGTTACCTGCCTTTATGAGCCTTAGGCGTATAAAACAGGTGCAGTGAAGCCTGTGTTTGACTAGTTTTTAAACATCCTTCTGTTCCTGGCTGGCTACAGCTGTTCAGGAGAATTCATCCTTTTAAGAAAGCCTTGCTGTCAACCCCAGTAATAAAAAGGGAGAATATTAATATCATTTTAACAGGTTGGGGACATAATACATAAAGGCTTTCTTCTTTTAGTAAGGCTCTGAAGTGTGTCATTAATGGCAGTCTAGGGCTTTGATAGAATATGTTTACATCTTACAAAGAGCAGAAAAAATAAATATATCTGCCTCATTAAACTAGAACACACCTTGAAAGGAGGCTGTGTTATGTAATGATTTAACATATCTTTATATCAATACCTTAATGCTGCAGAAATTGAGATAGAACAGCATAAGGAACAGAATCAGTTTCCCAAGTGCAGTTGTAAAATTGCATTGATGATATGTCACAGTATTTTATCATCACTTCGTGATAGTGCAGAATATAACTCCACATTTCTCGTTCTGATATCTCTCTTGGAATCATAGAACTGCTTAGTATGAAGCACTTTATTTCCTTTGCTGTTTTCCGTAGGCCAAGGATGCTTAGTTAGCCTTCTGCAAATAGTGTCCTTCTAACAGGACTGCTAAATGTGGAGACATCTGTGTAACACAAACATGTTTTTAAAGGGTTAGGGTTTGTCTGAAGACCAGCTGGGGGGTTTTATGAGTTTAGGGAATAGCCATTTACTTCTTTTTTGACAGTTCCTTTTCAGAATTCCCATACCTGCCTGATCCCAGTATTCAATCTCTTCTCTTGCCAACCCATCTACCTCAGCCTAAAAATTCGTCACTCATGTAATGTCAGGCTGACATTTGTGGATCCTATATCTGGGCAGGCTTTTGCTAGCTGAGTTTGGATGAGCCTTTAACAGCCATAGTGAAAAGGCAAGCTCCAGATTTTGTTAAACATCTGGAAATCTGTTCCTATGGACTATCAGTATTTGTTCTTTGTTCAGTGAAGCTACATCTCACCAGAGAAGAGAGAGGAGGAAAGGCTGCAGATTGAATTATACCACTTTGCTGAGGGTAACTGAAAGATGATTTAGACTGCAGCTTCTGATTGAACATTACATGCATGTGTTCCCTAGGGATATACTGCAAAAAACCAGTAAGCACAGGGGAAAACTAAAGTGCTAACACACAAGCTTTAAGCCAAAATACGCCTGCTTAAAACTCTCTTGCTTATTGTCCAGTATACAGGAGTGAGTGTTTGAAACAAAGTCACACATTGTGGTTTTACTCAAAGAGGATTTCTCATGTATAAGAAACATAAAAAATATGATATCTGGTTTTTTAGAGTTGATGTGCTTACTGCTGAGCAAAACTTAACCCTGTGGATGTGGTATGTATATTGACTTATTTCTAGGCAAGAAAATACATCGAATCTCTTCCACATATGCCTCAACAGGATTTGAAAGCAGTATTTCGTGGTGCCAATCCATTAGGTAAGAAAGTCAGACTGACAGATAAAATTTTTCACTCACATAGGAACTCAAGCATTCCTTGAGTTCCTTGCTGTATGATCCCATGTAATAATAATCAGACCAGTAAGAAGAGCACTGCTTAACCTTTCATCCTGAGACTGTTTTCCCTTCATGAAGCCTGTGTGTTTTTGTGTCCGGTGGAAATTACAGGAACCTCCGAAAGGGAAATGGTCCATGGATGAAAAGCAAAAGCCAGCTATAGATAGCAGGAATAAATAAAAATGTCAAGGGGTCTAGATTAGAGACATCACTTCTGGCACAGGAAGGCCATGAGCTGTAAATTGCTGGCAAGCAGAAGGATATACCAGGAAGTATAGCTGTTTGAATGACCCTTTTGAGTATTATTTCCTAGGAATATATGAGCATTGTTGGACACAGGATACTGGGCTAAGGCAGACCTTTGATCTGATTCTCTACGATTGTTTTTCTGTCTAATCTAATGGTTCTGCCTGTGCAAAAGAGATGTTTCTGTGAACTTTTTTCTTGTGACATGACAAAGGAGACACTTGAGTCATCAGAGTCATCTCACTGCAGTACCAGGTCAGTTCCATCAAGTGCACATTATAGGGAAGTATTGTGAGTTAAATTGCTTTAAATTCATTTTGTGTTTTAATACCAATTTTATTCTTATAAATACAAGTAGTTTGGAATGCTTTCATATTAAAAAATGGGATTTATTTGCCTGAAGTACATGAGAGCATGCTACATATTAATAGCATAAAGGCAAATTAATGCCAATGCTTATATAAAAGCAGTAAAAAAGATAGATAGTACTTTAAATAGTTACGATAAAGTTCCATAAAAAATTAATTTCAGCCATACAACTCTCTCTCATTTCTAGTACACTCCAAATGTCCACTTCAAACATATTTTGTTTATGCTGAGTCCTGTGAAGTTGCTTTGGGGTTTTCATCTGATCACTTCATTGGTGCAGCTTATCTTCCTTCCGCTCTCTTTTGTAGTCTCAGTACAAAATCTTCAAAACTTACTTGTTATATTGTCTAAATTTTGTCAGTAATATTGTGTTTAAGGTGAGTGAGAACAAGTTGTGTGTAAACAGTTGCCTTTTCTTTTATTTCCTCATGGTCTCTTCTGGCTTTGAACTGCGTTTCTCTTTTTCCCTTAGCTGTAGATCTGCTTGAGAAGATGCTGATACTAGACAGCGATAAAAGGATCACAGCCTCGGCAGCACTTGCACATCCCTACTTTGTTCAGTACCATGACCCGGATGATGAGCCTGAGGCTGAGCTGTATGACGAGTCCATAGAGAACAAGGAGCGGACCATAGATGAATGGAAAGGTATCAGAATTGCATGCAGTAGTTAAGACATGTAGCAGAAGAAAGGCTTACTTAAATAACAGTTTCCTTCCATTTCTAGCCAGAGGAATTTGAACTTTTAAGCCTCAGGCAAACAAGTTAAGTTCATGTGTGTGCTCGTGGGAGTGGACACGTAGAAAGGCTTATGTTTCCTCTCTGGATTTTGCCCACGCTCCCCATTCTGTCATCTCCTTACTAGATTCCCTGTACCAGTGAAAGCTTGACTAAAAGCTTGACTAAACTAACTTATGCTAGTTACCAGGTAATCACACATTCTGTTTTGCTTTTAGTTTTCTAGATCAGATCTCCAGCTGAAGTAAGTGTCCTGGGGCAAGTGATATTTTTTGGGATTCTGGTCTAGCTCTGTTCAGAACCAGAAAGTAATAATATCAACATAGATGTGTATTTTGTTAATAATTCTTTAGATAGCAAAGGAATTGGGATTAATAACTAAATCATGCTATTGGTCCTGTTTGAAATGATAGTTGATGATTTTACTTGGGAGTGACACCACAAAACCCTTCTTTGATAAATACTGCAACAACCTTCCACACTTGCAACACAATCATATTGCACTGCAGTGTCACGGAAGTAAGGTGGCTCAACATTAGATTGCAAGTACACTGAAAAGTACAGCCCAATTTCATCACTGTCTAATGAGGACATATTATTCTAAAAACTCCCTACTAGAGATTTTAAGTTGAGAATAATCTTGTAGAAAACTGATTGTTTATGTTTATCAATAAAGCCTTTCCTTGGCTTAAGATGAAATATGTCTTCTATAAAATAAATGTTCTTTTGTTCCTATTTGCATTTTCTATAACTTCAACTCTGGAAAGGTTTGATAAAAATGTTTCATCATAGTGGTTAGGTTTGTGATGAGGAATACTGACCTCTCATGGCTTCCTCATGCCCGTCCAATTGTGCCATGTTTTATCCTGGGCATTACAGGAGAGAAAGCAGACTGTCTACAGCAAATGTATCTTAAAGAAAGATAATAGTGGGGTCATGGGTCTCTCTACAATAAATCAACCTCCTAGAGCCCTGGACGTGCTTTTCTAGAAGCTGACTGTACAAACAAGGAGGACTGACTGGCATAGCTTACTCCTTACATGTGCTCTCCTCTGCAAAACCTGGCAGCCTACAGCACCACCCATACATCTTCTTTGTTAAGAGCTGTGTTCATTTGCTGCTGTAGTTAGGAGTGGATTATTTTTTTGCTGCTGCTTTTTCAGTTGCCCGAGTCTTTAACAGGAAAGTTTAACAATTTCTGAGTCATGAAGCTGATTTCTGTTTGTGATGAAACTCTGTTGAAATTATTTCAGGAACTATCTTAGCTTAACTGAACTGAAGACATGAAGGTGAATTCTCTTGGATGGACAGTATCATATTATTTATCATTACATTTATCATGTATCATTTTTTACATCATTGACCTTGATGGAACTACAGGGCAAATCCCTTCTTTATTCAGGTTTTAAAAAAGGCCTGAGACAAAAATCTCAAAACTGGCACAGCTGGTTTGCTGCTTTTCCTTCTTCCCTCTGGCCATATTTTTATCTTGGGGAATAAACTTTTTATTTTCAAGTACAACATGTGCCACATTTAAGTAAGATGGCATAAAATGTTTGTAGTGTTGATGAAATATTGACCCAGTTTCTCAAGATGTCAATCATATGTTTCTGCTCTTTTTCTGTTCAAGTTAAAAATCCATGGTGCCTGGTCTCAAGGGACTGAGCACCAAAGTAAAATGAGATTTCAGACACTTCGTCTTGTACATTATGCACTTCAGAGTTTTCTTGGCCTCTGTTGCACACTGCTGAGGCTTGCAGCCCAAGCTCATAGATTTCTTACTGACACGTTTAATCAGTTAGAAAATATTTCAAAATTTTAGAGGCTAGAAGTATGCTATTCAGAATTATGTCCAAGGCAGAAAACAGGACATAACTGTTAGCATGAAAAGATGAAGGGTTATTTCCAAAGCAGGGTAAAATAGCAAGTAACCCATGTTCCTAGCTATTGATGAATATAGAACTTCTTGATGAAAGCTGTTACATGCTTCTAAGACAAAAAAAAAATATTTTTCCGAAAACCATAAAATTAAGTTAGCTACAGTAAAACATTTTAAAAGAAAAAAAAAATAAAAAAAAAAAAAAACCAAAAAACCACGAAAACCAAGATCCCAAGGCCTTAGCACAGAATTGCAAATGATATACAATTGAAGGCAACTGACTGAGAGATGATAAAGAATGTTCTCCACAGTTAAAAGTGTACATTTAAAAACCTATCTAGGTACTTTTAAAGATTCCATTTGCCATTACATTTTGTCTTTTATTACATTATTTTGGCAGGTCATCTGACAGCATAATTGATGTTTTCATTTCAGGGCCCATGTGTTGTAGTAATTAGTTGAAGGGGACAGTCATGTTGTACAATAACAGTATTTGTGAGTCTAATTTGTAATCCGAGGTTAAGAGGAGGATTCCTAGTGAATTCAGTCTGGTTTTGGATCTGAACACTAAAAAGGCTGGAATACAAACTACAGGTCACATGTAGCTGTAGAACTGTTTTGTCTGGAATATTTTTCTTCTGAAGAGAATATCACCTAATTCTTCTCTCTTCCTTGCACCCCCTCTACAGAACTTACCTATGAGGAAGTGAATAGCTTTAAACCTCCTGACTTAAAAATGGACAGCCTGGAGATAGAACAGTGAATACAGGCAGCTCTGTCTTGCCTTGCTGCACTATGAAGACTGTTAAAATATAACCATACAATTTAACCTGTGGTCAGATGTAGATTTTACTATCCAAAGATGTTGGAGGAGATGTGGAAAAACACATGCATTAAACAGAAGCCAGATGTTGTCTGTTTTGGGTGTGGGGGTTTATTGCCTTGTAATATGAATGTATTCCCAACTCACAAAGGGTGGTAAAGAACTGCTTCATTCTGACAAAATTATGCACTGAGTTCTGTCAAGCTGTGTGTTCTGCATGTTTCATTTTATCAGTTGTATTGCCAAAATAAAGGTGACCTTTTAAATTAATTTTTAAATTGTACATTTAAAGCATGAATGTATACAAACATAAAAAACAAGTCCACACAAACAATCCTCTTTTTTTTTGGTGGCATTTTATCTGTCTGTTTTCGTACTAATTATAGTTAGTGCCTTTAAGAAGAGAGGGCGTGGTAGTGAGATAGACAGAATATGCATATGTAGTCATATCTGTGGTGGTCTTACACATATACTGGATGTCTCTCAAGCAATCTTAACACCAGTTGAAAGTCAGTAAAAATAAATCTTTTCTCTTCTCTTGCCATTCAAGTGTCTGTTCTCATTATTTTCCCCATGTATTTTTTAATCTGCACAATACCCATTTGTGAGACAATTTTACTTCCTGATGGTATTCCTAACCGTGCCTCTGCTGGACTGTTGGGGAATTTGCCTGAATTTACAGGAAGGTGCCTTGAAGGTACTGTGGCAGAGCTCTGTAGGCTTCTGCAAGCTTCAGCAAGGGCTGTGACAGATGGTAGTGCAGGAGTGCTCAGTTCAGTTCACAGCTTTGAATTAAATATTCTGCATCGTCTTATTTTCCTTCACATAATCTTTGGGAAAGTAATCTAATAATTGCCATTGGAAGACATGACAAAACAAGATTTAAGAATTTGACACGTTGTCATTGGAGGTTTTTTTAAAGCAAAATTTTAAAGGCTTTCCAACTCTGAAAAGTTGGAAAATTAAATAAAAAATTGCAGGATACACCAGATACTGAGATTTCTAAAAGAATTAAATTTATCTGATTCCTCCATTGAATGCATAACACTGTGACAGGAATATCCTTTTGGCAGAAGGCCTCTTGTATTGTACTGGCTGAGTCTTTCTACACAGTTGTGATTCACAGTTGTTCAGTGTTCATTTTTGTGTCTCGTTCTTGCTCTGTCAGTCTTATTTTGGAGGTGGCTTTTTATAATATTTAAGTTTTCTGAAACTTTGTCATTAATATTCAATTGTATAGCTATTATATAAGGTAATGGATTCTACTGCATTTACTTTCCTCTGTATCTTTTCTATGTAAAAAGAAAGGCTTTTTCTTAATAAACAGATTTAAAAACAAAAAATCAAGTCCAAGAACTTTGATTTTTTCAGAAATAGAAATAGGCATTCCATCTAGAAAATATGCTTCTAATTTGTGGACTATGTGATGGATTGTTTTGATAATGTTTTCCAGTTATCCAATACTTGCATCAGTGAAATACAGCCACTTGTATTCAATTTGCCCCAGGGCATATTAATCTGAAAGTAAATGCCTGCATGGATTTCTTGTGACTCCTCTGAAGTGCTGTCAGCCATCATTACTTTGGCTTCCTGTGAAGCTGGATGAGTCCTGTAATGATCATGCAGTGACTGAATTTCATGCTGACTGAAATAGGTGAAAAAGCTGTAAATCTTTAAATTATTTGTCTGACCTCATAATGAAAATATTCACTCACTCATATCTTAAATATTTTTTTTTGTTTGTTTGCCAGTTAAAAGTAGCTTAGTGCTTTATTTTCTCTGAAATCTGATATTGAGCTTACAAGCCTATTTGGCAGCTCCATTTCAGCTCGAAGGACAAGGATGAAGTAAAGAGATTTCACGATAAGTTTTTGTGTCTAACAATAATAAATTTATTATGGGGTTTGTCCCTTCATTTGTTTGATCTGGTTTCCTGGCTCTGAGGGTGGCTGTTGTCAAATGTTTCAAAAAAACATAAAACTATGGTTGCCATAATTCTGCCACTTGAGGTAGAAAGAAAGTTTTATATTGCTTCCAAAATTTGTTCTTCCAGCAACTCTGAATCTTTCTCTGAATATTTCCTTTGACATTCAGAGATGCAATTTTTTTCTAGGAGATAAATTATGTAGGAAGAACATGGTCATAGCCACATTTAAACTAATGAAAGGTGACAGTAATGGGTAACAATAGCTCAGCTCTTTTTAATGAATTACCATCAAAACCTGTAAATCATCTCATTTTAATATCAAGAAAAACAGTAGGGAGACAGACATCTTTTTCCTAGATGTACAAAATGAAGGCAATTACTTAGACCTCAAAAGCCAATAATTAAAGTATTTTTCTAGAGGAGGTAACCAGCTCTCTTGTGGCAATCCAACATGGGACTACAATTTGATAACTTTATCAGTTTATGACAGCAGGAGAGTGTAATTGGAAAGCCAGTACCCCACTGGGACAGAAAGGTGGAAGGTTTAGCACTAACAATGCTTATCACTTGAACACAGATGGAAGAAAACATTTATCAACCAACACAAACAGGCAAATGGAGGTAAACATTGACGAATGAGGGCTTTGTCAGGCTTGGTGAGGCAGATGGCTTAAAAGTAAATTTTAAAGAGTAAGTAAATATAAAAGTTTTATAAAAAATGATTTGCTAAAAATGCCTTTAATAAAGGCATTGATTACATGGCCCAAATGTTATTTGCAAAACTTGCAGTGGTGCCTGCTTAAACAGTGGGGGTTTAATCTCCTGACAGCACTCTTACTTTTGTGAGCACCGTTGTGCCTTTGTAGGTGCTCTCTACATCGCATGTATGTTTGAGGAGAGCAGCATAGGTTTTAGGCTGCATTAAATTAAGGTACTCTCATCCCTGACCACCTGCAAAGCACAGAGGGGAAGCTCAGAGGAGCATGGCTGGGCTTTGCTCATGGAGAAGGCAGCTCAGGCTTCCAGTGGGGAGAATACAGCTGTCCAAGGGCTTTCTCTGATTAATTACTGACATTGTTAGCAATTTACTTTTCATCTGAATTTATCTAATTTCAGCTTCCAGTCACAAGAGCTTGTTATCCGTCCACCTACTGAACTGAAATCACATCTAGTATTTATTATCTCACTCTATAATCAGGGTTAGTGCAACCCCAAGTCTAGTAATTTTATCGTCACTGACAGCAAAACGTCTTGCAAAAGGAAAATCTTTTGCATGCATCTCAATCTTTAGACATGCCTAAGTATACACTACGCTTTTAGAATCTGCATCTTTATTTTTTAAGCTCTTTACCTCATCAGCACGGAAACCCAGCAACAGGAAATTGATATGACACAGCCAAAGCAGATAGGAATAAAAAAAATTTAATCTACAATGCACCAATGGAAAGAAAAACCAAGGATGATTTAGAGGAAAAGCAAGGTTTTAGAGAATATCACATGCCATACCCTAAAGATACAAAGTGGCTACTTGAGTATGAAACAGCAGGGTTACTAATAAGTTTGAGAATTTATAGAGGGGAAAAATAATAGGAAATTAGGTAATCAATACTGATATATTAAAAAAAATGTCATTATCAATAGGTCAAGAGTCATTACTTAGACAGCATTGTTGCAGAGTTACAGGTATTGCTCTTGGGTTTTTTTTGAAATGGTATAAAAGATGAAAGCAAGAAGGAAGAAGGGTCAGTGTGCTGCAGGATCTGACAGTGAGCTCACCCTAAGGGTCAGGAGGGGAACAAACCTTTCAAGGACAAAATGTTGGGAGCAAAAGCACTTTTGACAGAGGTGGGAAGCAGTCAATACAAAAGTCACTTCCTTCCTTTCTTCCTGTCGCATGTGCTCCTGGATCATAACAAGAAAACGAACCTCCACTTTCCCCGCTCTTGGGACCAGATCAAAGATGAATCTATCCAAAATGTACTGTATTGAGCTGCTAGCACAAATTACTTAAGTACTTTGCTACATCTGTAAATTACTGACTTGGCCCAAGAATCCCTGACAGATGAGCAGTGGTAAAGATTTAGCTCTCATGAAAAGAGAATTGCACTGTAAATTGAGTAAACTGTGTCTTTTGTTAGCAGCAGAAAGGGATCCAACCTTGACAAGATCAGTCTCCTTAGGAAGGAATTGATAGCAACACTTCCATTTGCTTTAAAAGCAGCTGCTTTTTTCTCACACATTGCTGCTACTGCTGCTAGTGTTTATGGATGCAAACTCTGGTCCTTAAAAATCAGCACAGTTGCACAAGTGAGAGTACCAAGTATCATTAATTTATGAGTCTGGGTAAGGGGTTTTAAGGCACTAGTGCCAAGAGATTTAGAAAGCTACATTAGTGTCACTGCCACTGCCCTTCTTTCTGCTATAAGATAAAATATTGAACTGATACACCTAAAAGGGTTTAAGTTTTCACTACAGTGAGGGACCATATTGTGAGCTTTCTATGTGAACACTGATCTTCCAACCAATCTGACACTTAATCCATTAGACCGGAAATTTCTACATAATGAGCGAAACTCTTCAATTAGGCTTCAATCTTGCACACATACAAATGCTTCATTTTGCACTCCCGTAGTCCCCCAGCTCCAATTATTGTCACAAATTAAGATGTATACCATGGCACAGAGATTTTAGCCAGTCCTTTTAGGTTCCAACTTGATCACAAGTAATATTGAACACAGTAGAAATACTGAATCGCAGCAGCAGCCCTGAGACAGCTATGCATTAAATCTGCCATAACTGGCAGCCTCCACGGAGCAATACTTTGTTCCTTCTAGAATACTATCCTGTAGATTAGCACTCAGATAATATATTCCATATTAGAGCCTGATGACTCAAATCAAGAACCCATAGTTAAATTATATTCTGTGCAAAAATTACATACAGTACTCCTGTCCTGCCCAACCCTGTCACTAGGTTGAGGTGGAAACACAAAAAACTAATGCAGCATTGAGAAGGATGGGTGAGATGGAGGTAAGAAGGCCACAACAGTTTTGGTGATTTAAACAGGAGATGTGCCCAACTATGCAGTGACAGATGAGTAAAGCTATCCATCAGTGATATCCATTAACACTCTTTTCATATGACTTTTGCATTGAAGTTGGGAAATTCTTGAAGAGTTTTTTTTTGCTCTGCATACTATAGCATCTCATGCTGTGGCAGCCTGTGATAGTTTAAAAACTAGATTCCTTCATTTGTATTTGTACATTGTAGAGAGGACCTTTTGGTGGATTCTGAGAAGAAAAAGTTGGGAGAGTGTTAAAAGTAATTGATTTATAAATAGGTGTCTACTACTCTCTACAACTCTCTTTCTCCACCAACCTCCAGCAAGCAGGGATAATGGGGTAGTACATATTTACTTAGTAAGTTCTCCCTTGACCTCTTGAAAAAATGAAATATATAGTTTTAATGATGTTTTTTAAATAAAAAAGCACTTAGGTGGTGCATATTTATTGCTCTCTGCTGATGGCTGAGTGACCTTGCAACATGGCAAGGCTCCCAGGAGGGCTATATGTCACAGAAACTGGAGCTGAAGCACCCTGGTCATGGGGCAGAGACAAAACCAGAAAAGTTGCAAAATAGTTGGCAGTGACTCCAGTGGGGAAGGGTGGGGACACAATAGCACAAGAGTATTTTCAGATTACCATTGACATTTTCTTATTATTATTTTTAAGCTTTACTTCCTGTTGTAATAAATAAAATCACTTACTTCCTCCATGCTAACATGTCTAAGTAGACAAGCACAGCCTATTTTTTGAAGGTGAGGATATAGAAAACTTGTTAAAATAATAAAGTTCTAGGAATCAGCTTTTGACACTTCAGCAAGATCTTATGTTTATTGACATTTAAGGTATGTTTTACACAACTAAATTATTTATATGTGAATTAGCGTATAAAGAATAAAATGATCGTGTGAAAGACAGACATAAACAGGCAGAAAGGCGGGAAGACGTTTGATTTTTCAAAGGACTTTGTATGATCGCCTTTCCCACTTGTTAGCAGTGTCTGGACTGGATATCAGGTGCCAGTCCCTCTGCCTGCTCACACAGATGCACTCCTGCACCCAGGGCCCAGCAGCTCACCCTCAGTTCAGCTCCTGACAAACAGGGCTGTGCTGTTTTGTCATCTTCAAGTGACAGTTTGTGGGGAGAAGCATTGCTATCAAACTCTCCCACCAGACTTCATAAATGTAGGATTTCTCGGGAAAGCATGGTTAGATTTCTCACTGCTTGCTTGCAGAGCTTCTGCTCCAGCACCAAAGCTTCACCTCCAGGCTGGAGTGAAATTGAGCTCTCAGTTCCCAGAGGGATTAGAAAGAGCACTGTACACATCCTATCTACCTCATATGCTTTGCAGCTGATGGCAACCCACCCAGCACATCAAAAGATGGCTCTTATAAAAATAAACCCACCACATACTGATACCTCTTAAATCTTCCCTTTATAGGATGAGCATCAGAAAAGTGTAATTTTTGCACCATTAATGAACTTATTATTTTTTGTTAATGATGTCTGAAAAAGGTCCCTTTTTTCTATTAACTTTACAAAAAACATATGCCAGAAGCAGAAATTTCTGATAGCATTCCTTTTTTAATCTAGCCTGTCAAGCACACATTGCCCAGAATAAGATACGGTTGTAGCATCTATTAGTCCCCTTGCAACAAACTGTCTTTGGGAAAACACATCACCATGGATCCAGCTGAGCCTAGCAGGATGCAGACTCATGCAGTTTGTGACACTGTTGTAAGATCTACCAGCTGTGGATGGACCCATGTTTCTTGCCTCACTCCCTTCACAGACACTTTGAATGGTTTGTTAGACAAAGCTTCCCTTGTTACAACAGTGCTGATTTCCTAGTCTTTTCTGGTAAAGTTTACCAGTTCATCTCCTGTATGTGTGACGTGGTGGGGAAAGCTGGTCTTGTATTTGACCTACACAGCTACTTCATCTGTCTGTAGCAAGGTATGCCTTAATACTTAATGAAGGAAAAACATGGGAAAACCAGCAGTGGATAACTTTGTCAATTTAAAATATTTTTCAAAAGTTGCTGTGCAGTATTCTCAGCTTCTGCACAAGAGTGACCTTGTCTTGGTGCTAAGTTAGTAGTTTCATCTACTGTATCAAAATCATCTATTTTCTGTCTTGATAAAAAGCAAGCAGTAAAAAAGTATCACTTTGTCACAACTGGATAAAGGAAAAGTAAGTGAGGGATGAAAAGTAGAACTAATCCTCACTGTATTAGAAACATATATAATGGTCATTAAAAGTAATTTAACTAATGGACTAGTTCAAAACAAGAGGAAGCTGCTCTTTCACCTTACCTGTACCACATACCACATCAGCCATCATCTGAATGGCAAACAGCATAGAAGGGATGTCAGAAATTAAAAAATAATTTCCTGGGGCAGTGGATTTTTAAAAGTAAACATCTATGACTGATCTAACACTTCTCACAAGCTTCATGTTAACTGCTAAATGTCAGAAGGTTGCTCTCCCTTCTCACTAAACCAGAGAGTCGAACAGGTCAGTGGAGAGCAGCACTGGAACACAGGGTTGGTGGCTGGAAGGTTGTGTTCTTCCTGTATCCCGGGAGGAGTGAGGGCAGGGCAGCTCTTCCATATTCAGTAGACAGGCACGAAAAGGGCTGGGCCCCTGGCAACTGCCAAAGTGGCATCGGGAACCATGAAACTTGGGCAGATTGCCCCTTTAGAGCTAAACCACAAACTGAACTCTAGTGACAGCAAGTCTGAATTATCTAACCTCAGCAACATTGCTCAGAGGTGAAGTCAAACCAAACAAAGGCTTTACCAGACCCTGAAGGACAAGAATTTTAATTATATTCACACAGAGAACATATAAAACATATTTTAAACCAGATCTTTGCCTTACATGTGTTGCTGGCCCAGGCCTATTTATTACAGAGCTATTGAGAAGGTTGCTCTTGTCCATACTCCAGCACCACAATCATCTCTAGCCACTGTTCCAACAGTTCCATTCCAGTTCACATCAGCCGTGCACAGGACCACTTGCTCTGAGCACCGGAACCGAGTGTGTGCTGGTTTTTATTTAACTGTATGAAATACTGTTGTAACTTGTGGTCTGACCCTGGGATGATCTGGGGACCCCTCAGCTGTTCGTCTCAGGGCAGAGGCCGTACAAAAGCTCACTCTTGTACTCCCCGCTCAACCAGCTGCAGCCTCTCGTACTCCTTAACACTTTCCTGCAGCAGCTGGTGGCACCTCACAAACGCAAAACGGGCTCCCGTGAGGGGTCGCACAGTGGCGGGGAAGAGACGACCGGGAGGGGCTCGCTCCCCACTGCAAGGACCCGCACGGACAGCGAGAGCCCCGGCACCTGCCTCCCTGTCCGGGCACGCTCCGCCGCCGCCGGGACACCGCGCCCTCCGCGCCTCAGCCTGGGCGGAGCGCAGCCCCAGGCGCCCGGGCTGGAGGGGAGGGAGGGCACTGCCGGTGCCGGTGCCGGTGCCGGTGCCGATCCCAATCCCAATGCCGATCCTGGCGCCGGTCCCCACGGGCGAGCCGCGGCGGCGGGCGGTGCTGCCGGGGGAGCTGCGCGGGGCGGGCGCGGGCGGCGCCGCTGGCTCAGGCCCAGCCCA
>VYXC01002709.1:132452-228719 GCA_013397175.1 Platysteira castanea | reverse complement strand
GCGGGGGGGCGGCGGCCTCTGTCCCGGCCCGGGGGACGCTGCCGGGCCCGGCCCTCTGGCGTGTTGCTCCTGCCAACTTTTCCCGGTTGTTGTCCGGACCCGGGCTGGCCCCGCCCGGTGCCGCCGGCCCCGCGGGGGCAGACGGGCGGCCCCGCTGCTCACCTGGCCGCCCTGGACCGGGCTGCTCCGCCGGGGGAGCCGACCCGCGCGTGTTCCGTCTCTGGAGCTAGCAGAGCCCGGAGCGCTCCCCCAGCCCTGCCCGGGAGCACTGCCCGCGGCTGCCGAGCCCGGCCCGCGGCATCCCGAGCGGCAGCGTCCCCGAAGGCCGGGGTATTGTAGCCCTTGGGGCGGGATCCTTGTTTTAGGTCTGCGTTGGTGGTGGGTTTGGGCGTTTT
The DNA here is from genome assembly GCA_013397175.1 of Platysteira castanea. NCBI lineage: Eukaryota > Metazoa > Chordata > Aves > Passeriformes > Platysteira > Platysteira castanea. The sequence continues at coordinate 228,324 of VYXC01002709.1, read as the reverse complement.
GTGGGATTTTTTGTCCTATTTTTGGTTTGGGGATTTTTTTCCCACCCCCCAGATGTTCCTCTTTAAAGTTTTTGATAATTGTCTATATTTCATCACAGAGTCTGGAAGGCTTTTAAACGAATGAAATGAGATGGCTGCTGGCAGAGGTGCTTTGGGAGGTGGTCTCCCCCGAGGGCACGGGCCGAGGGCCCGGGAGCATGGGGCAGGATGCAGCCGCTGCCCAGTGCCGGCCGGGTTTGCTGGGGTTTGCAAACTTGCTTCGATCCTTGCTCACCGAACTCTTTCTTTTCTCTTAAAGCTCAGCCGTCGATGGAAGAAGTGGCACCAAAGTGGCCATTAAGAAATTGTACCGCCCGTTTCAGTCTGAACTCTTTGCCAAACGAGCTTACCGAGAGCTGCGTCTCCTGAAACACATGAAGCATGAAAATGTGAGTTGGGTCGTTAGCTCAAAACCACAGCCTAGGCACTCTGAATCAAAGAAAATATGTAGATTTGGACAAGGCAGATGTGTAGCTGAACGGAATTCTGGAATCTTTCAGCTTGTCTTTTGTTTGTCTGTCCTACAAACATCAGTTCACACAAACTAGAATATCCTGTGGGAAACACCACTTAATTTCCATGTAGGAAAGATTAGGTGGGGAAGGTTAGGACCACAGTGCAATTTGCTTAGCACTAGTGAGAGTGATTTAAAACCAGAAATTACAGTCTCTATCACTGTGTTCCTGTGAGTTGTAGCAGAATGCAGAGCACAGGTCCTGGGTCTCAGGTGCCAGCATCTTCTTTTTTTTTTTTTTCCCATGAGCTTGCATGAAGATGCATACATGCATATCTTTGGGAAGGGTTTAACAGTTTTCTCTTTTTTTATCATTCATGAAGCCTTTGAAAGTTTCAGGATCATATTAATGGGAAACAGGAAAAGTCCACAAATGACTAAACAAATTGCTTTACTGTGGAGCAGAGAATAGGTTGTAGAACTCTGCACATCATTCCCGTGTAACGTGAAAGAAGAACAGCTGTAGAAAGAAGTGTTGAAAGTGTAATTAACAGAAAGATACCTGGTCCCAATTCTGCTTAGTGGTTTAGGAAAAAAATAAAGACGTTTGTGTGAAAACAGTTTGTATGGAGTCCAAGCATGGATTCCACGTGAGAAGGGTCCCAGGGTGAGCTTGGAGGATCACAGTAGTAGTTTTAAGTGCTGTTCATGAAGAATACATATGGAATAAAAAACCTGATAGTTTGGAGGGATTTGTTAAAATGATGCATAAGAACATTGTCTAAAATGTTAGTTGATGTGGAAGATTAGAGCATACCTCCATTTGGAGGGCCTTCACAAAAAGCTGAGAGATCGAAAGCGAGGATGGGAGAAATTGGTAATAACAATAACTAGTCATTGCCATTTAACATTATAATACTAATACTGTGAGTAGGTTCATTTGAGGAATAATTTGTGGGCTATCCTGACTGTCCAGAAGGAAGGAAGAGCTTTTGTAGGCTTAAGAAACTGTCTGCTTGTAATATTTTAATCTAAATCTTTTAGTCTGATTACTTCAAAGTAGCTGCCTCATAACCACTGCTGCATATGTTTAAAGAGTTAATGTTTGCAGGAAACTTCTGTGTATGGGCTTTAATACTCTCAGCATTTTCTTTACTGAACATTTGGGAGCAGAGTAGCCTGTGCAGTTGCCAAGCTCCTAACTGTGTCCAGAATCCTGAGATTATTTTTCTTCCATTTCCCATAATAATCTGTTGAGTAGCATTTTCCACTCCTAGCAGGTTTTATGCAGTGTATGACCTTCAGAATAATACTCTAGAACTCCACTGTGGACTCAATTGGTAATTACAGAGTCATGAAGAAAATGCTCACTGGGGAACATGAGCACAACCTGTATAAATTACAAATCAATCTATATAAAGGAAGGGAATGATATACAATCTTAGGAAACAGTTTGGGCCACAGAAAGAAGAGGTTTATGTACTAAGAAAAAGTTTTAACATGAATTATGGCATCTACTCATTAGAGAACAAAGACTGAAAAAATGATCTTGCAGGGATTGTAGGCAGAAGCTGATTGTTCCACCCATCTGAGATGAGATTGACATGGCAGTAACCGCCATCAAGACAATTCCTATTCGCCACCCCAACCTCACTCCCTTCTGTCAGTCACATTGCCCATGGTGAATTAGAAGCAGCAACGATGGTTTTCAGGATTTTCAGTTCCTGAGCTGATCTCAAGCGTACTCCTTTAGCTGCTCCACCCATCCAAAATTAAACCAGAATGGCAGTATTGCTCCTCATCATGATTTTCAGCCCGACCTCTTTGACCCATGACCATTCTGTCAGAGAGCTTATTTTTGCATGTTTCACAGAATCATGGAACCATAGAACGGCTTCCATTGAAAGTGAAATGAAAGATCATCTAGTTCCAACCTTTCTGCTGTGGGCAGGGACACCTTTCACTAAACCAGATTGCTCAGAACTCCATCCAACCTGACCTTGAACACTTCCAGGCATGGGGCATCCACAACTTCCCTGTGCAACCTGTTCCAGTGTTTCACCACCATCACAGGAAAGAATTTCTTCTGTTTATTTCATAGTTAAAATTGCATCCAATTCACTCTTCTTATCTGTCTTGGTTTCAAAATTACTTCTGTAATCACAAGGAATTTGATGTTGTCTTTTATGGAAAATGTAATGTTCTGTTTGTTTCACTCTGATTAGCTCTCAAAGAACCATCTCTGCCCCTCGTAACTTTCGGGGAGTTTTTGTGTTAAGCATGCAGCAATACATTATCATAGTTTATTTAACCTTATGCTATATTCACAATGATGGAAGAAATTGTAATGGTCTGACACATTGTGTTAAAAATCGCAGCTCCGATCCTCCATTAAGATAGCAGAAGATACCATTAAACCTATGTCACAGTGATATAATTCATCAGCATGTCAGTGAAGAAAAATGGAGGAAAACTACTGCTTAATACCCTAGATGACTTCCATTATGTACCCTTTGAGGAATATGCTCATCTTTTTTATGTAAAAGAGTTGTAGGATGACCAGGAGTCCTGTAAAAGCAAATACAGGAGTAATTCTACTGAATATTCGTGGAATTGAAAGTATTTTACTTTGCAGGGAAGCTAACTCACAGGTCAGTTAGTCTATTTAGGCATTTTCAGGAGGAGGTGACTGGTTGCCGGCATATCATCTTTCATTAGATCTTTGCACTCCGTAGTGGCTCTCGAGTAAATGTAGTGATGCATTTTTCTACATACACCATGTAGTGATGCATTTTTCTACATACACCATGTAGTGAGGAATGTTTCTATATAAACCATGCAGGCTTGATCACGTGGGACTTCTCATCGCCCTTTGCAAACAAATCCAAAGGAGCGTTGAGGGCTAAGGGACTGAGGCTGTGTGTGAAGAGGATGAGACCTGGCTGATAAGAGATAAATCAGTGTTTAATGGCACTGGTATGCTTTTTTCTTTCTTTTTTTTTTTTTTTTAGGCCTTTTAATTTGAGAGGATTTGGGATGTTTCCCCAACTTTATAAGCTACTTCTACTACCAAAGAAGCAGTCTAACCCAGATCAATTCCTAAGACACTGCCAAAAAGAAAAGTCTGTTTCCAGTGGGATAAGGTGCTGGATCGCTCTGTAGCTGCATAAATAGCTGGCACAAGGGAGGGTGTTGCGGCGGGTGCAGGTGGTAAGGTGCCACAACCTTCCCAAAAGCATCTCTGCTGGAAGCCGCTTCGGTAGGGCTGCTGCACCCACGGTTGGCGAGGGCGGATGCGCCTTCCCCAGTCGTCCCACAAAGGGTCCGACTCTTCCAGAGTCTCCGATCCCCTTTGGGGACAAGCTGAGGAGCCTTCAGAATCACGTGCACCATCCCCCTCAGCCACCGGAGCAGCGGGAACACACACACACATAGGCTGCGGGTAAAAGTGTCCGGGAAGGGTCTCTGCATGGGGTTCCACAAAAGGGTTTACTGCTGCCATATCGTGAAGGGTTCCAGGGACAAAGACCACGAGCAATGGAGGGTACAGTGTTTTATATGGGGGCGGAGAGAGGCTTGGGGCCAGTGGTCTGAGGGCACAGGGGTGGTGCAAAGGCAGGACTAGAGTAAGGGAACCAACAGGGACACCGCAAGGGAGGGACTGAGGAACAAGGGCCAATAGGGAAACGGGGAAGGGAGAACATTCTAGGGCACAGACATACAGGGGATCAGGAAACAGAACTGGGGTATATTAGCATACGATGTATCCTAGGAGGAGCCTGTCACTCTAACCTGGGGGAGGATTTACCGTTAGGGACGGTCCCTTCAATGGACACCTTCCTGCCCCTTATCCTGTGGGTTACCACAGGAGGGCATGCTATGGAAATGAGGAGTAAATACAGCTAAGGCAAAATGAAGAAAGCACTGCTTGGGGTTGTTTTTCTCCTTCATTTAATCATGCTAGTTTGTAGTATTCATCGCACTACAGCCATAGCGGCTCTTGTTTGTTTCTTTCACATCTGCTGAATCTTGTGCGGAGGAACAGTCTTTTTACCTTTAGGATATTTTCCAGTAATGCTGCTTCATTTCTGTGGTTCTATCCATTTTGCATTCATTTAAAATGAGGATCTTTAAAACTCACCTATAACGGCTCTGGCTTAAAACCAAAAGCAGTGAGAATATGGCCAGCATGCTAACTTAGGCCCTGGCTTTAGCTCTCAAACATTTGCATACCTCTGTATTTGTGTATTCTTCTGCAGTTAATGGAGATGTCTCTGTATGCAGAGCGAAACCCAGACATGTGGAGGTGCAGAACCTTTAGTTTCTTTTGGCAAATAACTTGGATTTTCTTACATGTTTGGACTGTGATACCTTGATACACACTTTTGTTGAACAAATGCACAGTGACTTGCAGTGGTCCAGCCCTGGCGCCCTCCTTACCTCCAGTTTGTTAAGAGGAGTTTTCAAGCAGGAATGCAGAATAGCTGGCAAGGGGAGATGGCACTGGAGAGAGGAATAGAAGAGCAATGGCTCATGCCGGTGGCTCATGTCAGAACAGAGTGGGGATTTTATCAAACTGTGGTGTGTGTATATGTGTATATACCCATGTGTACATATGTATATGCCCACATGTACGTATAGGCACCCACGAGAATTCTGACGCAATTCTACCAGTTAAATTCCGAATGTGTTTCTGGTGTAAAATTTATGACAAATGCCCATTAAGCATTTCTTGGGTCAGTTAATATTCTACAGATGTTTTCACTTCCTGGAAATTCTGTATGTAAGAGGCCACTGCAGTATTTGTTTAAAGGTACTCTATATTATGCTCACATTCATTGCTCAGAGTGGAAATTATTCTCTGGTGTATTCCCACATCTGAAGACCAATGTGTGTTTTGCATTTTGAGAAGCATGAAGCTTTTTTTTCCCCTTTGGAAGGAATTGGATATCCAACAGACACCAAATTATCTGTCTTTCTACAGTTACATTTTTGAGGATGATACACTTGTAGGTTGACTGCTTTTTAGTTCTGTTTTCTTTTTTATTTTGAAAAAATGTTGAGCTTTTTATTTACACCTACGCAGTGTCAACCAGGGGAGGAATTAGTTCCAGAGAACATAGTGGGTCATGCTATGTTCCTGCTTGAGAAAAATCTTAAATGTGTCACCCTTTGCAGTTGATCTAGCCTGACATGAGCAGTGGAAAGCAACAGCATCTGCAGTGTACAAAATCAGACCAGCAAGGGAGTTGTAGATGAGCAATGCCTTAATGGATGAGAGCATGCTCACTGTGTTAGAAGAGGTTTCCTGCAGCAAGTCCTGCAGGACTACACCAGCTAAAATTCACATTCTTTGGGTACATATATGCCAGTAAAGTGCAATTCAGGAATCCTGTCTGGAAATGGCAAATCTCCTTATTGGTCCTTATGAAAACAAAAACACAGTTACAACTGGACAGTTTATTGCTGTAAAAAATTTGTAAGGAAGAAGCACTCCTGTCTGCTTTTCTGCTGGCTGAAAGCTTAGCACATCTAGGGAGCTAACAGGACAGTGGAGTAATTTTATTTTGGTACTCAAGGGTCAGTAAATCAACATAGGGGTTATCTGTTGTTATTTCTGCTTATTTTCCTAACCTGACTAATAGGTGTTTTATGTAGGCTGGGCTTCAGCTGGTAGCCATTTATTCACACCCAGCCTTGAGTACTAATAAAGGAGACTGACAAGCTTATTCCATGAAATGAAAATAAGAAAAACAGCCCTGAAACCCAAACTTTCTCTTTTGATTGTCATCCAATCTAGAGATGAAGATGAGTCTGTCTGCAGAATTTTAATCTGTCCAGTGTTACATATGAATCCTTTGAAGGAAGAATGTGGTGATGCTCATGGATATGGCTTGTGACTGCTAGTGTGCTGACTGGCAGGAGAAAAGAAAAGGAGATACTGCAGGCATTCCTCATCCCATATATTGGTACTCTGTGAGGAAGAAAGGTGACTATGGTACAAGCCTTGGCATGAATAGTTAAAATTTTAAAAAGATTGAGAGTTCTTACTGTAATGAAAGGATGCAGGTGCCCATGATGTAAAACAGCACAGGAACATGAAGTTAATCCTGCAGCAAATTTAATGTGACATAATATGTAGTTCAGTGCACCCTAGCAAGGCTCTCTCTTAAAACATGTACTTGCATGTTTGGCCTGAGTGCTAAAGCCACTCAACTTCACTGTGTTTTCATGCATAACATCTGCAAGAGAAAGCAGCACTTACTATATGAGAGACATAACCTACATGATTTATTAATTTATACTAGATTCAGGTCATGATGTACTGCTGCTTGCATCAGAAACTGTCTTTTACAGACATGTAATGGGTCAGTCCTTGAGTAAAAGTAGTCCAATACATCAAAGTATGGGGTGGGGACAGAGATGAGGAGCTATTCGCCGTTGTGCTTTCCTGTTGGAATAGTGTTTGGGAAAGGAGGCAGCTGAGAAGGGAAGGGCAGAAACCACCTCACCAATGCAAATCTGTTATTTATTTAACAATAGTTATAGTTGGTGAGTGTGGTCAGGGAACACACATGGTAGGGTTAAGAAAGGCTGGAGATGCTGCTACTCACCTCCTACTGGCTTCAAAGTAAATATATTGAGTGAAAGCATACCTGTGGAAAACAAGTCAGACCAGTAGATAGGTAGTTTTGTGGGTTTGCACTTCAGGAAGATGGACCATCTCCCTTATGAAGACAGGCTGGGAGGATTGGAGTTGTTCTGCCCGGAGAAGAGAAGGCTCTGGAGGGACCTTAGAGCCGCCTTCCGGTACACAAAGAGGGCTTCAAGAGAGCTGGAGAGGAACTTTTTACAAGGGCATGTAGTGACAGGACAAGGAACAATAGTTTAAACTGAAAGAGGGTAGATTTAGATTGGACATAAGGAAGAAATTCTTTACTGTGAGGGTCATGAGGCACTGGGATAGGTTGTTCAGAGAAGTTGTGGATGCTTCATCCCTGGAAGTGTCCAGTGCTGGGTTGGATTGGGCTTTGAGCAACCTGGCCTAGTGGAAAGTGTCCCTGCCCATGATAGGGGATTAGAACTACATGAGTTTAAAGGTTCCTTCCAACCCAAACCAATCTGTGATTCTATGGGAGTGACACAGTATTGCACCCTGTCCTTGAGATAAAAGCAATTGAAGTCCTTCAGTGCAGGCTGAAGAAATCCAGGTTATTTTTCAGTCAAATGTACAGTAGATGCATTCTTTGCGGCTTATTTATTTGAGAAATTGCCTTTTGGCACAGTTAATAGGGGTAAAAATAAGACCCTGAAAATGCAGTACTGCTGCTGATTTCCACAGATGCTTTTCATTGCCGTTGCAGAGTCTACTGGGTTCATTCCTCAGCTGGGCTTTCATCTCTGATAGTGTCAGTAATTGTGCTGATTATCACCAAAAATACATTTATAGAATGTATTTTTCACAGATATCTGTTACATGTCATATAGGCAACACTATGAAAAATAAATTATTCTTGTGATTGTTTATGGTGACTTACTTTGTGCTGGAACATTATCTTTAAGTATCATAAAGTTCTTGACAAATACTGTCTTTATTGAGAGCGTTTCAGACAGAAACAGGATTTTCCATCATACTATAAAGGAGGGAGTTGACTACACTTTGTCCAGTTCTTTCCTTTTTCCTGAACAAGTAACTGGAGTTGTATCTTCCTCAAAGGATTTACTTTATCTCATACTTCCTTATGCTTAATATAGCTGCAAAAATCTCTGGCCTAAATGGAAATATTAATGACACTGCTCCAGTACAGGAAAATATTCCCGAACCACAGCTACTAAATAAAGATCACTGAGGAAAAGGAAATGGGTTCTTCACTTTTATTTTAAAATTGGTTAACTATTAGTATGTCTTACCATTTTGGACACTAAGGTCGATTTCAGGAATCTTAAAAAACATGATTTGTAAAGCAAGAGAAGTAGTATTGTGAAATCCTTGGCATATTTAAAGAGTTTTCTGTTTCATTATTTAAAATTCCCTTCTTCGGGAGCTCAGCGTTGGTCTTGGTGGCTTCGTTCACGGTAGAGGATTTGCAGCAATAATAGGTTTGTCTCCGTAAGTTTGCAACCTTACCTCAGCAATAATGTACATCAGGCAGCATTAAGTAAGTATCAGGAACTCTGTTTACTTAAATGGCTATGCATTAGAATGTTAGTGAACTTCATTAGTGTGTTTTGGGGCTGATATGTTCTGTATGGAAACATGTTTTTCATGCTCCAGTGTTTCACAGGGGATGCCTGATAATGCCTTGGTGCACAGATGGATGTGATAGAGGAGCCACATTATTTCATCCTTGTCTGTGTCCCTTCTTTTTATTGTGGTGTCCCAGTGTCTTTCACCGCTACATTCAGATGTGATGGGGTTTATTTTCTGATGATTCTTGCTTAGGTGTATGAGGGCATGGAAATATCTGTTTAAGGAGAACAAGCAAGACTTCTGAGAAAGTGGGGCTTGGTAAGGAAAGATGCATATTGAATAAAATTACTGCTAAAATGTTAACTTCCTTCTTTGTGTATCTAAATCTATGGAGAGCACACAACTTTTCTGGCTGTGTATGCTCTGTGTGTGTTTGCATACACATGCTGCCTTAGGAAGTGCCTGTAGAGCTGCATTATGCTTCATTGTTGTAACGTACGTCTTTGTAATCCTGTCCTCCTCCATTCTCTCACTGCCTCCACAGAGAAAAGGAAAACCTTATGTAAAACTGTCATAAGAAAGAAAAGTTTTACTGTAATGTTAGCACTAGAGGTATTACTTCAAATAATAACTGCATCCTCTGTGGGTTTAATTATTGTTTTATGGTAGTTATTCTTCTTTAATTAGTTTCATATAACTGTCCCAGGTAAATATTATTAGTGACTTCTTTTCAAAGATATATATGGCTTCAGAGAAAGAGAGTTGTAATTTTCTGCCTTCATCTTTATTAGTTTTTCTATCTTCATCATTATGACATTTTGGTAATATCCAGGCTAACTGTAGTAGTTGGCCCTTAGTGTGGAAAGACTAAAAATATGCACAATAAAGATTTCATCATGCTTGGTGATTTTTATTTAAAGCTTTAAATAAAGGAAATTGTCCTTTTCTTGCATTCCCCTCCTCCATTTCTGCTCAGGCTTCTCTTTATTTTCACTTTTTTTTTAAAGATATCCGATTTGGACAACAGTTCTTTATGTATGATCTGATGTCTGTATGGCCACAAAGACTGGGTTGAACAAGGTTATAAAGGTTATTAGTCTTTTAGCTTGCTTTCTAGCAAAGCCCTGCACAGCCCTATGGTGCTAATAACATCAAAGCTGTGGGTTCAATCCCTGGACAGGCCATTCACTTAAGAGTTGTTCTCAATGATCCTCGTGGGTCCCTTCCAACTCAGAATATTTTGTGATTCTGTGACATAGCAGCCTGCACCTGGGAAACACCACAAGCACTCTGAGGCTTGGGAGTCTTCCTCTGAACAGACTGAAGTGGTCATGAATTAAGAGCAGAGGTAGAAAAGAAACAGCTCAAAAAGCCTGTGTTATTTTGGCACTGCCTGGATTAAGCAGCATCTGAACTAAAATCTGGCTTTAGATAATTCCAGCCACTTCTTTTTGAGTATTGAGTTGTGTATATTTAATTTTCTGGTATTTAATGGGCTTGAAAGAAGCATTGGTATTTAATGTAATTCACTCAGTCAGTTTGTATAGTTCTCCCAAAAACCATACTAATAGGAAAAGCTGTGGTGGAAAATCCATTTCACTAGATTGTTATTTCTCTGTTCAGTGGTAGAATGCTTTTGTTTGACAAAAAAAAAGCTCTTTGGAGAACCTGAGGTATGTGCCATAGTAACTCATAGAAAGTTCTCACTAATTTTTTCCTCAATAAAAACAGTTTCGTTCTAGTTTCTTCTTTGTAGTTCCAATAAGATATTGTAGTCTATGTACCTAAATTACCCTGTTACTGAAATTAGAAGATGTTTAAAGTGTGTTTTATTGATAAGCAGCAGGCCCAGCTAGGTGGAGAGCACTTAAAAGTGCTTCATATTATAGATTGATTTGTATAATTTATTTTCAACACTTCAGTAGTTCAAGTGATAAAATACTGACTCCTCTTACATAAAACTGTTAGCCTCTGAACTTTTAGTTCCAGTAGTTACTTCCTATATTTTTTTTATCACAGGGTAAAGCTGCCCTCTGAGTTATAAAATCTAACACATAACAAATCCTGGCACTACTTCAGGTATTGCTAGGCACTACTTTAGGTATTCTTTCTGCCATGTTTATGCCTGTAGCTAATGTCTCAGTATGGACATGTTTTGGATTATATTTTTTCACTTATTAGGTGATTTAGGCTTTATTGTGTCAAATCAATCAATTTTTTTTTTTCTTTTAGGTCATTGGAATTTTGGATGTGTTCACACCAGATGTAACACTGGAGAAGTTTAATGACTTGTAAGTTCCAAATTATTTGTGTTTTGGAGCAGAGCATTGTTGCTTGTGCTGGAGGAAAGGTTGTTGCTTTTTAAATAGAGAATTTCAAAACCATTTCTTCATGGACTTTTTTTTCCGAGTTTCATCTTAATATAATTCTTACGTGCAACTTTGGTGGGCTAGGGTTTTCAGATTGTCATTAGAACCAGTTTCCTGTCTTACAAGGTGTGTAATTCTTTCAGCCCTAGTAAATGGCAGTTTGGTGAATTCCCTAATCCGCCTTTCAAGTATTGATTTCTTACCCTAAGGCCCTGGTTGCCCAAATGGTAGGACAACTCTTAAGCCAGTCAGGTCGGCTGAAAGTTATCCCTACTATGTGGCACATCTCAGTGGGATCCATCCTAATTCAGAGATCGATTAAAAAGTGGTGATGCTGCTGAATTTTTTTTGTGTTCATCTGCATTGTGGTCTGTTATGCCCTGTAACTGTTCTCCCAGTCAGTGGTCCAAACAACACCTGATACAGGTTGTTTCTACCACATCTCCCTGACCTTTTGGTGGTATCTCAGACACAAGATCTTTAACATGTCTGCTGTTTTACTTGTTTACTGCTACAATTCTTGTGAATTAGAGTTGCTAGAGAAACAATGCTCAGAAATCCTTTTGGGCTTAACGTAGATTTCCTGTGTTAGAACTGTTCTGGATTTCATCTAGTGTAGCTATGTTTCCTAAACAACTTTGTGTATTTATATGTTAACAAAGAAAGTTATCTGACAGAAAAATGTAGAAAATGAAGTACAGAAAACATGGAGCATGTGTTCATATTGATCACTGAGCCAAAAGGAATGTTGTCCATATTGTCTATTGTGCTAGCATTTTATACAGCATGTGTAATAGAATACACATGCATATGATGAGCATTGAAGCAGTGTTTTAACTGCAACCCTAAAATCATCCTCCAGATTTTCCTAGTTCAATAAGGTGGTCATGACTGTGAGATATATTGCCTTGCATGAATGTCTTAGTTTTCTGTGTAGCTGTCTTTGAAATACCATGAGGCTTTTGGCTAGTTTCTTTCTAAGCTAGTTCTGATAACTAGCAAATTTCCATAATCAGTGACAAACTGGGCAATACCTCTTTATGACAATCAGATAAAAACAGGTAGGCTTGGAGGGTAGGAGGATGATGAAGGAATTGTTTGGTAAATTGAATGATCTATAATTTGATATTTTAATTGGACTATAACATACAACTATGTTTAAATTTATGTGACAAACTTAATCAAGTTTTTGAGGGGTTTTTTGTTTGTTTGTTGTTGTTTTGTTTTGTTTTAAGCTACCTCGTCATGCCATTTATGGGAACAGACTTGAGTAAGATAATGAAGCATGAGAAATTAACTGAAGATCGAATCCAATTCCTGGTATATCAGATGTTGAAAGGCTTAAAGGTTTGCCAGTTCTGCTACTATTTTGATTTCACAGTCTTTTTTCCTAATAAACTGTTACGGAGAACTATAAATACTTAAAATTTATTAGCAGGATAAAATTTATCTCACCTAGTATAGTAAAAGAATATATATTAAATATAAACCATTATATTAATTTATTATATANTATATATATATTTTACAGCTAAAAAACCCTGGCTCGCTCAGTTTCTTGTCTTATATTAGATGGTGCAGTCCCATAATCATCATCATGAAGCTTCACTGGGTTTGCTTCAGTGTCTCTCTAACTGGGAAGCCCATAGCTAAGCACAGCACTCCAGGTGTGTCTCACCAGAGGTGTGAAAAGGGGAAGGACCACCTCCTTCAAGCTGCTGGCAATCCTCTGCCTAATGCATAAGGCTTGTGGTTGTCTTTGGTGCAAGGACCTTTTCTGCCAAGCTGGTCAATCTCCAGCCATGTCTGACGCATGGGGTTATTCGCTCCCAGGATTTTGCTGAACTTTGGTCGGTTCCTGTCAGCCCATTTCCTCAACCTGTGGAGGTCTCACTNTGTTGTTTTGTTTTGTTTTAAGCTACCTCGTCATGCCATTTATGGGAACAGACTTGAGTAAGATAATGAAGCATGAGAAATTAACTGAAGATCGAATCCAATTCCTGGTATATCAGATGTTGAAAGGCTTAAAGGTTTGCCAGTTCTGCTACTATTTTGATTTCACAGTCTTTTTTCCTAATAAACTGTTACGGAGAACTATAAATACTTAAAATTTATTAGCAGGATAAAATTTATCTCACCTAGTATAGTAAAAGAATATATATTAAATATAAACCATTATATTAATTTATTATATATATATTTTTACAGCTAAAAAACCCTGGCTCGCTCAGTTTCTTGTCTTATATTAGATGGTGCAGTCCCATAATCATCATCATGAAGCTTCACTGGGTTTGCTTCAGTGTCTCTCTAACTGGGAAGCCCATAGCTAAGCACAGCACTCCAGGTGTGTCTCACCAGAGGTGTGAAAAGGGGAAGGACCACCTCCTTCAAGCTGCTGGCAATCCTCTGCCTAATGCATAAGGCTTGTGGTTGTCTTTGGTGCAAGGACCTTTTCTGCCAAGCTGGTCAATCTCCAGCCATGTCTGACGCATGGGGTTATTCGCTCCCAGGATTTTGCTGAACTTTGGTCGGTTCCTGTCAGCCCATTTCCTCAACCTGTGGAGGTCTCACTAAATGGCTGCACAATCATCTGGTGTGTGAACATTATTCTCAGTTCTGCTTCATTTGTTGAGTTGCTGAGGGAGCCCTCTGTCCCATCATCCAGGTCAATAATAAAGATGTTAAACTGGACTGACTTCAGTACTAGCTCTAAGGGGGACACAGCTGATGATGGGCCTCCAGCTGGACTTCCTGCCAGTGATCACAACTCTTTGATCAAGGCAGTTCAAACAACTTTGATCCACTGTCCATTAATCTAACTCCTACTTCCACTGTCTCTCAGGGTGTTATGAGAAAATTTCAAAAGCCTTGCTTGAGTCAAGGTAAACCACACTGTCTGCCCTCCTGTCATCCACCAAGCCAGTTGTCTTATCACAGGAAACTAACAGGCTATCAGGCGTGATTTTCTTCTGTGAATCCCTGTTGACTACTGCCAATCAGTTCTTCGTCCTTGTAATGTTTGGAAATGGTTTCCAGAATTACTTGCTTATTACATTCGCAGAGAGTGAGGTGCAGCTGAATGGCCTTCCTCGATCCTCTTCTTCCTTACCCTTTTGAGAACATGAGCAATATTTGCTTTCCCATCATCATAAGGAACATCTCCTGATCACCATGGCCTTTCACATTCTCTTAAGTGGCCTCACAATGACACTGGCCAACTTACCCTAGAATTCATGAGTGCATCCCATCAGGGTGTTTGTTTAAATGTTAAATTTATGTTTGTTTAAATGTTCCCTATCTGATCCTCCCCCATGGAGGGTTAAGTCTTCCTTGCTCCAGACTTTTCCAGCACTTTCAGGGACCTATGATATGGCAAATATTACCAGTAAGATGGATGAAAAGAAGGCATTGAGCACCTTGGCTTTTTCATTCCCTTGGTGCAGTTGCCTGTGTTTTCCCTAGTTTTGTTTTTGCTCCCAGTTTGCATGTAGAAGCCCTTCATGTTGACCTTTGTGTCTCTTACCAGGCTCAGGACCAAGAGGGCTTTGCCTTTCCCAATTCCATCTCTGCACACTTGGGCAGTGTCTTCACATTCCTGCAGGGTGACCTGATTCTGCTTCCACCTCACATACACTTTTTTATGTTTTGGTTTCCCTAGGAGTTCTTGCTTCCTGCCACCTTTGCTTGAACTTGACTTCTAATGTCTGTTCTTATTATGTACCCTTGTTTTACACTGGGAAATTAGGAAGGATTCATAGAAGACTATAAGGGACCGTGCAGATTTATCTAGTTTTGAACTGTGTAGGAAAGCTTCATCTTATAGCTCTTCCAGTAAGTCTTGGGAAGAATAATGATTTCAATGTATCATTTTCTTAAATAAAAAGTATCATCAAATGCCATCTGTAAGTTAGTTGTTGGGCTTGGTTATGATTTTTTTTTTCTTTTCAGATAGTGAGCTTGACTGTTAGTCCTCTGTTCTTTCTCAGAAATACTGTTTATATTCATCTCTTTTATGTCTTAGATATTTTACTTCTGTGGACTGCAGAGCTTACAGCTATAGCAAAACAACATAATCTTGAATTTTACTGACTCTCACAAGAATGATTGTAAATGTATTAACTATCATATTCTTTATATGTTTTTCTTCCTCATCTTTTGCTAAATAACTGTTTATTATTGCTATTCCTTTTTTCTTCTATTTGGCTTTTAAAAATTGGACTGTGTATATTGAAGTTCATAGTCTTACAACACAAGAAGAAGATACTCTTTAAGCTCCCTGTTTTTATCTGTAACCTATATTAATGTGATGTGGAAATTATTCTTGGTCTAGATTAGTACTACAGTTCTTAAATTACTGTGTTCACCTTTTGAGTATACACAGCTGTTGATCATTAAAAGGCTACTACTTCCTTACTGCTTTTTTCTTTTGGTGACACAATTCCAAGAGAAGAAAAATCTTGACCAAGGTCTACAGGCTTTATCCAGGCTCTCCTGCAGTGATGGCTGTTTAATAACCTTTGCTGCTCTGGAGACACGTGGTGTAAGGAGGCTGTGGAATGGCACTGTCTTAAATTGAATGTCATTCCTTGGCTGCTGCTGGCACTGTACAATTTGGGTTTTACTATCCTTTGCCTTCAATACACAATGTATGGGCAGAATTTCCTCTGTGCTTGTACAGGTAAGTGAAGTCAGTGTAGGGATGTGCTTGTGCAGTGGAAATATAGACCTGATTTTGATACAGGAAAGTCTGGCACATCCATCAGGATGCAGATTCATCCAGACCTATACTTGCATTGCTAAACACTTAAAAAAAATAGTTAATATAGCAGAACAGCATGCTCTGCTTGGACGAGAACATCAGGAACAGCATAACTACGATTCTGTTCTCTCTCAGCACTTAACTACAGAAGGGCAAGTAAATTGTTTTACTCCCACCACAAAATGTAATAAATGCACTTTTTTGTTGAGTCCTGCATTATTGATTTCTCTTTGACTCTACCCTGGATTTTGTGTTCTTATTTTGGTAGATTTTTGCTCACATAGCCCTTCACATATGCTAAGTAATTATCCTTTGTATTCTACAGTTGTGCATTTAAGTGCTATAATTCCCATTTTACAAATGCAGAAACTAAAGTCAGGTAAACTAAAGACAGGTTTAGGGAAATTGGTTGTATTTAAACTGGGGGGAATTCACCTGTAATCTGGACTTGGAATGTGGAGTTATG
Organism: Platysteira castanea; assembly: GCA_013397175.1. Lineage (NCBI taxonomy): Eukaryota > Metazoa > Chordata > Aves > Passeriformes > Platysteira > Platysteira castanea. Next base: position 212,046 of record VYXC01002709.1, on the reverse strand, counting down.
ATTTCAGTTTTGTCATTAGTTCCCTAGTCACAAAGCCATGTCCTAATAAGTGTTCTCTCAAGGACTGTGTAAGTGGAATGGTCTGTTTAAGTTGTAGGTAACTGGGAAGCAGGTTTCCAGGAGAGGCATGCTATTCACCAGGGATGAAAAACATAATTTGTGTTAACTTTACAGGCAAGCAATATATGAACTGTAAATAATTAGCCTAGGTTGAGTGTAGTGGAAAGGATGAATAATTAATTTAATTCCAGTGAAATGGCTTAGAAACATATTTTGGTCCTAGTGATGTACATTATCTGACAGAGGTCAACAAAGCAGAACTTGTGGCCCCAAAGATTGACACTGAAGTCTATTGGATCAGTAAATCTGGAAGACAAATGGAGCAACTGTGCATGGTTGACATACATAGGAAGAAAACAGCAGGAATTCAAGAGGATATATTGGGCAGGTTTGTGGCAGGGTTCCTTTGTTAGTGAAGGCTGCGGGGGTGGCTTCTGTGAGAAGACACCAGAAGCTGCCTCCATGTTGAACAAAGTTCCAGCTGGCTCAAGGCAGACCCACTGCTGGCTGAAGCTGAGCCCATCAGCAACATGCATGGCACCTCTGTGGTAGCAGATTCAAGACGGGTGAAAAAATGCTGTGCAGCAGCTGTGAGAGGGGAATGAGCAAGTGTGAAACAGCCCTGCAGGCACCAGGGTCAATGAGGATAGAGGGGGAGAAGATGCTACAGGTGCTGGAGTAGAGATTTCCCTTCAGGCCTTGAAGGCAATGGTGGCTGCTCCTGTGCAACCCATGGAAGACCACAACAGAGCAGATATCCACACAGCAGCCATGGAGAACCCTGTTCTGGGGCCCAGGGATGTGCCCTAAGTGAAGCTGCAGCCCACAGAGAGCCCATGCTGGAGCAGGCCCCTGGGGAAAGGAGACATTGAAGCAGACCTCTCGAAGAGTTCGTGAAAGAGTGTCTCCTGTGGGAGGGACATAAAAATAAAAGCAGTTACATGGCAACCAGCAACCAGCAGGGATGCTGAGATAGTAACTGTGATGGATCTTCTGTAAGAAGTGGTTTGCCTGAATAGTTTCTTATCCCATGTTTTTGAGAGCGCAACTGTACTTACCTCAAAATTACCAGCAGGAAATTAAATATTATTCAGCTACTACACTGTTTTGTTATTTCTTATTATACAGGAAGCTCTGGAGAACAGTTCAACTGATTCTCATTGAACCATTTCAGCCAGAAATACACACCTAGCTGGAAATATCTTTAAGAAATAGGAGTGGTCCAGTGTTTGAGGCACATTCTTGTAGCCCTGTCTGTGCTAGAAAATGTGTTAAGCTGAAAGCAGTGTTGCTAGCATACAGAGGAAAAAGAGAACGAGTCAGTAATTTGTTTATTATTTTACAGATACCAGTAAATTAGCTGTTTAAGAAAGGGTTAGCCAAGTTTTGCATTAAAATCTTGCACTTTTTAAGGTCTACTGTATCTGGGTTAAAGACAGCCTGTCTGTGTTTACTTGGATTGCTTTTTTGGAGGGTCATGAGGAACAAACATACACTTAGCTAGTGCTCGGTTGAGGCAATATAAGGGAAAAATGCTTGCAACGCCTGGGAAAGAGGAGTATGCCACCTTGGAGATGTTTGTGGTAAAACGCATTCAGCTTTTCAAGCTTAGCCTCTCATTTGTATGATGGCTTTGTTTTTCACCTTTTAACTTTGATGGAATCTATTTTGAGGGGAGTTTTTTTGGTGTTAAAGATGTAACCTGCAATGTGCATTTGTCTTTTGTAAAGTATGTAAGACCTTTATGGTATCTGTATTTTGTCTGGTCAAAGGCAAGTAGGCTGTTCATCATTTTTGTCACATTGCATATTCTACTGTAACAACCTGTTTACATGTGACAGTTAAATGCATGTAGGAAAAACTCTAAATGACTGATGTATTATGAAGGGATAAGGGAGATTTTTGCTAAGCACCCCAGTTGTTTCCTTGAAGGCTTCATTTCTACATTCTGTCTGGAGGCTAATTCTGGATTGGTTGTATACAAAGCGCTCAACAGGCTTGATTTTAAAAAACATGTACAAATTGAGGGCAAGAGAAAGTTCATACTGAGTTCATGAAGATTTGTATCAATTCTTCAGCCTTTGCTCTTCAAGTCTGTACAGTTCTTTTTTGTCAGTTTTTATCATTTTACTGTCTTTTTTCTACAGAGAATGAAATATTCATTTCCTTTCTTTGGCAAGCCTTGTAATTTGTTGGAATTCAGTGTGATGTGACACCACTTAAAAACAATGATGTGCCTATTCTTTATCTGTTTCCTAGTCGGGCCTTAGTCTGGCATTAAATTTTACTTAAGTGTGAGCTTGCATCTTGGAAAGGCTTTCATAATGTCTTTTTTGTTGTTGTTTGACAGAAAAACTGTATTGTCAAAGAGTACAGAAGGCAAGCTAAACATAAATGTCTGTCTGTGTAGGTGGAAAGAGACTGGAGTTTTCAGTCTTGGGTCCCTCTTCTGCGGGAATGCCAGCTGTGCTCCTGTTTGTAGAGGTCTGGGGAGGTGGCTATCAATCCTCTGTCTCTATTCATAGTGCTTGAGAAGGGAGAGACAGCTCTTGAGCCACACAAACACCTGTTCAAGCTTCTTTTGCCATACTTCTGGTAAGATTTACCCACTCTAGTTCTCTCCTTTTCTCATCTGTATTTACTGCCTTTTGTTCACATTTCTGCTGGATTTTTTATGTTTCTCTGCTTTCCCTTCCCTCTCTGACTCATTTCCTCTTCAGTTTTTACTTCCCTGCCAACATGCTTTTCATTTTCATTTTGCATGTTGCCTAGAACGCATTCTTCTGAGTGTTTGCTAATTCCCTTTTGATTAGCTTTTTATTTTGTGTAGAGATTACATATACAGAAAAGAATGCTTAAAATTTAGATGATTGTTGGATGACTTCCTAGCATGATCGGAAGTTTGCATTCCAGTATTTATGCATGCTACCAAAAATTGTCCTTGGGATAATGCACAGAGCTCCTGTGCTCCAAGGCACTTCACTCATGTTAACTGGGTTCTTGAATCAGATATGGTTCAGGTGAAGTGGTAATAACATTGTGAAGGATATGTCTACTCTGTTCTGAATAGTTTTGCCATGTTAAGAATGAAAAATCTGTCAATAAATGACTAATTTAATGAGTAGAACCAATAAGAACAGGATCCCATTTCAGAGAGCTATTGAACAGAAATGGAAAATCTTCTGAATGAAGGCTGGCATAGTTCCAGTGTTGCTACCTGCCAGGAGATAATGAAATGCAGTTAAAAAAATACTATTGTTAAAGAAACACTGGAGCACAGCACCAGTATTTCAGCTAATGGAAAGGCTGATGTGTACATTACATCAGGAATAACTGCTATTTTATGTAGTCTCAGTAGTGTTAAGAGGAGCATATAGAAAGCATAGGAGCTTTCCCCAAGGTGTTAACATGATTTTGGTGGTATGAACACTCATAAAACCTTCAGTGGGGTGAGAATGCCAGCAAAACGACATTCTTCCCCCCAAACAGGTGAGATTAACTACAACTGTGAAGGGTGCAGGCCTTTTAATTCCTGTTTCTACATTCTGCATTCTTGGGTGCTGAATGACTGGGTCTGCCACCTATTACCTCACTGTGTACAGTCTTAGCAGCAAAAACCGACTATAGAATATTTTAAGCATCTGTTCTGGAAAATCAAGATGCTTCAGTTAGAAGACATTGCAATAATATAGAATGCAAGTAGACATTGTAATATCCTTGATCAAGATAGCTATGACAGAGGACATCTTTTTCTTAATTTATTGGGAGTTTAACTATTTACAGTTACATTTCTGATCTGGTGATTTTTGGGTTTTTTTTAAAGCACATATGGTCTCCATATACAATTGACAGACTTCCTCCTTCTCCTCCTGTCCCAATTCACTTCATGCACATCCATGACAGACAAAACATTTTGTAGTTTTTTGTTTGCTGTAGCGGTTTTCCAGCCAATATTTTGTGGAGCAGCCGTGTGCCTTCAACATCTTGTGTCAGCCCCAGGAAGTCCTGTGAAGGACTTCGGCATTTCCTACGGGTGATGTTAAACCTTGCCCAATCTGCAGGTAATCTGTAGCAGGAACCAGTCCACTGCAGATGCCAAGAAAGGCCTGGGCTCTGGTGCAGCAGTCGGTACTGTGACCATGCAGCAGCAGGGCCCTACCATGGCCTGGGCTGAATTGACGAAATTGTAGGCGCAGGGTTAAAGGATGTGGGGGCTTTTTTCCCCTTCCCTCTTTTCAGAACTTATGACACCACATCTGGTGTGGCCTGTCAGGTGTAAGAGAGGAAAAATTAACTGTCAGAGATTTTTTCAGTCACTGCTTAAAAAACTTGGTGCCTTAAATGCAGATCTTGTGCTGCTTAGGTTGTATATGTTTTAAGTTTAGAAATCTAAGTCTGAAATGGACATTGGATCTGTCTGAAGAAGTTGGTTTTTGTTCCATAGCTTTGCTTTCTTCATCTTGGTGTTTCTCATCAGTTGGATTATGAGGACCCCTTTGCAGAGGGACTGTTGCATGTATGAGGTTTATTGTCTGTCCTGAGGGCTGCTGGGGAAGGTGGTCATTGCTGTGGCTGATTTGCAGTTACCTTTCTGCTGTATATTTCTGTGAAGTTATGCTGACTATTCCTGGTTGGTCTTCTCTGGCTCTGCCAGCTGGTTAACAGTGGCTCTATTGCCACATGTCCCATTCTTCAGGGTGGAATAAAATTAAAATTCTTTAAGTAAAGCTGGAGGACTTGCATCTTACTCATCTTTTCTCAAGTTTTTTTATTTAAAAGCTTTTCTTGCTCTCATGTTTCTTAGCATCACTAGTATGGTTTGTGGAGGTTTCAGATCACTTTGCCACACCTGAAGGGATTAGCACATCCCAGGCTGCTCTTAGAAACCATGTCCTCAGTTCAGAACAACTTTCTGCATTTCGATCCTTGCAAGAGATGCCTGTATCTGAACTAGTTACTAGAGGTTCCCTTTATTGACTGTGATGAAAATAGTCTTTTCTAGGGTATCATTCAGCTGGTGAGAGAAACTGCATACCTCAGTGGGGAGCGTTTGGCGACAGTCGTGGGTTCAAACATCTGTACTTCATCAGGCGTCATCCCAAAAGAACTAGTCCTGGGTGTTCAGTTTGTTGGCTTGGCTTTTGTGAGCCCTTAAATAGGTTGCTGAATGGGTGATGAAGATATTCAAGTAAAGAGAATGTCTTTCAACTTGACCATTCCATTTTCCATTGAGGAAATACTGAAGCGTGTAGCAAGAATTCTCAGATAAGACCTTGACTGGCCTTCATCCCAGTCTTAATGATCTCTTAAAGGTCAGTGCTGCTGAACTATGATGGCACACCAGAGACACCTATCGCAGGAAAGCATTTCTGATATAAAATAGCATGTTTCATTCTGATACGTATATATGTGTATATATATGTATGCTAAAAATTAATTGAAAACAGCATTTCATGTATGGGAAGACTTAGAAAAAAACTGTGTGGTCTGTTGCAGTACTCAAACTGATTTAGTGGTTTCTCATTATTAGGGGAGGGAAAGAGCAAAATGCTAGTATAGTTACCTGAACATTAAAACCACAGCTGAAGGGATCTTCTGTGCAATAAATAAACATTTTCTAATTTCAGTTTACTTTAGCACCATGAAAAAATACTTTCTCTCCTACCCCAGGGAACTTTTTAAAGTCAAGACCTTAACTAAAAAAATATTTTCTCTTTTTACAGTATATTCACTCATCAGGCATAATTCACAGGGTAAGTGGAAGAACATGAAAGATGTCTATACTTTGATAATGTGAGTGATGTTTGTTTATAAGCGTGCGTATAAATATGCCTGAAATTCCATTTATAGGTTTTCTCTGTTGATGCCTTTGGTTTTTCCTTCAGTGGGAACAAAAGGTGGCATGGCTATGTCAGTATAAGTTGGGCACTCAAGTTGCATTGAATACAGCTTAGATTTGGGATTCCTACATTACTTTGTGAAGTTAAGTTGCAAGTCCCCACAAGAGCAAATAGTGTCTAAATTGAGATGGATAAGAGCTTTTTCTGTATTTTTTTAAAATTAAGATTAAACTTAAAATAATGTTTAGGTTTTCTTTAAACATTATATTAGTGTTCATAGTTTTGGGGGAACCATAGAAACTGAAAAATTTGTCCAAAATTGTAGAACCTTGAGAACACTGATTTTTTTTTTTGAGAGAAATTAAGCATTTGATTATTTTTGAATCCTGTCTCTTTATAAAGTCCACTTAAAATCACTTTGGCACTGTGAAGAAGGAGTTCTGAATGATGCCCTTGTGGTACCAAGCAGCATATCTTCCTCCAAAACTGCATTAGAACAGAAATTGTCCATTTTTAATAAAGTATCAGGAGCACCACAGAAATTGCACATTGTATAATAATTTTAAGCTGGATATGGAAACTACGCAAACTGACAAAATAATGTAAGGTATTTATATTTTTATATTTGCAGCTGCTGGGATCATGGGCTAAACTTATCACTGCTTAGTCTTTTTCCGAGGTCCTTCTCGATGACCCTTGAGCTTCTTGGTTTCATTATGGCTTTTTGCACCAACCTGTTTCTCTCCAAGGCCCCTCTGATCTCAAAACGTCTTTGTATAAAGCAGGTGGATCCCCGTTTAAAAGTTCAGGGAGAAGATACTTCTAGAGATCGTGTTAGAGTGTATCAAACAAAGGTTTGAAATAGCTGACGGAAAATGTATTTCTAACTATGTGTGTCTGAGTCACTGATGTTGCAATATGATCTTAGTCCTTGCCAGTACTCTTCCCTTTGCTAGATTTTACAACTGTGGAAGATCATTAGAAGTCCCTAAGGTGGCTTAAGAGACTTAAGGAAATATATTTTTCATGTTGCACTTCTATTGACTTTCTTAGGAAATTGATTTTTCCACAGAAGAGAGCACCTAGGGTTTTATGTAATATCTTGTTTGGTTCCTTCAGTATTCCTTCTGAGTCTATCAGAGTAAGGAACCTTTATAATGCATATTTTGATATGCAACATGTACAGTCCAGCATTATACATGTGAATTGTTAACCTTGTGGTGTTAGTATTAAATGCGACAGATTTATGTCCAAACCCCACTCATAGAAAAATGAGTTAATTCCTTCACTGGCAAGTATTTTCCTGACTTCTAGCAGAAAAAAAAAATTGATTTTTCTTGGGGGGAAAATATACTGGAAAAAGCCAAACATATGCAAGTTTGTGTCCTTCTTTGTGTTATTTATGACATCATTTTACCTGTAGCTGTTCAAAATAGTTACATAAAAACTGTAAAACCAGAAAGAAAGAAGGAAAGAAAGCAAAAAAGAGGACTTTATTGTCTTTCTGTAATATAAAAAGAAAAATAACATTCATTTAAAATTTGGTTGCAGGATCTAAAGCCTGGAAACTTGGCAGTAAATGAAGACTGTGAATTGAAGGTAAGTTATGTTTATTTGAAAAAACAGTCAGATGTGTTAGAAGACAGAAGACAACAGGTGCAGCAGCTGTAGACTTGCTGGCCGGTTTCAGTGTTGGGCCAGGCTTTTTGCTCTTGAATCAATATTGGCCTATACATCTTCACAAAACACCAGGGAATTTGAATGGGGGCCTTTGTGTCCTCATATGTAAGGACATACCAGATCTTATGGTCAAGGTTTCCTCCCTAAAAGAGACATAAGAGTTTATTTGAGTGATTCAGTTATGTGAGAATTTCAGCTTTGAATAAATAAAAAAAGTCCAATTCTACAACCTGGGAGATACAGAAGATCAAAGGTTGTGAAGGACACCCTTTAACTGAATAAAATAAAAGGTGATGCAAAACACTACAAAAGTGTTTTTTAGCATACAACATACAAACTATATACTTGCATGTAGCCATTGTAATACAACTTTTTGGTGTTTGAAGACTGACATGAATGTTCCAGGGTCCTGTGATTTTAGAGTTTTCCTATCTAACACAAAAAGCCATTGAGTTTTCCTGGCTTGTACGTGGCCAAATGGTGAGTGGATCCCAGGGTGATGGGAAAAAGAGTCTAGAAAAAGCAGTTGTATATGGTTGTCTTCCCCCACACCCCCAGCTGTACAATTATATTTTGAGATGCAGGCCAGGTCTAAGACATTCTTTCATAATACTGATCTGTATCTACTTACTTAACACATTTTTTTCTGCACACTCTCAAAGTCAGTTTATGCAGGCACAGGGTCACATTGCCAGGGATAGTCCAACCATTTTCCCCCATGTCTGTGCACTCGGCAGCTTCCCTTGCATCAACTCCAGTGATGATGAGGCTATAGGCAAGTTGGAACAATTCCTTGAATGCGTAATTAATTAGTAGGCTATCAGTCTTATTTTTCACAATGAGCTTTCTGGCTCCCTCATCTGATGCTCTCAAGTCCTACATAGGTATCGGAAAAGTGACAGTGAAGGGTGCATGAGGGGAAATCACTGCCCTTTCTGTAGTCTCAAAGTTACAAGTTACTTTTGTTACAGTTACTGAAGCAAGTTGGGAAAATTAAGTTTGCTGAGTCAAAGGGGAGCTATCCTTGAGGAGCTGAGGGAAGTTGGTTCATTCTTTCATAATTCACAAATTATAAAAAGGATTTTCAAACTTGCTCTGAAAATTGCTGTGGAAGTTCCAGCAGAGAAGTTGAAGATTAGAGAGTGAGAATAAAAGTTTTATATGAAGATAGTTGTTGAAATGGTACCAGGTTAATATTACGTACAAATAGGATACGCTTGTTCATGGGCTTAATGAACATGTAAATGAAAATAAATCATGAAATTAAAACACAGTACACAAAAGTTCTTGCTGTCATTTCCTACTTCTACAAATCTACAAAACCAAATTGTATTTTAGCTGTTTCCAACTCTACATGTCAAAAGCCTTGGTAGATAAAATGCCTGAAAATCTGTGACAGAATAGACCATACTACATCTGGCTTTGAGCTGTTAGCTAAAATTTTTTTCTTTTTCTTCCACCCTCCCTGCTGTCTTACTGGGAAAATGTAATGTGTGCTGAATATGTAGAATAAATTGGAAAGCCATATATAAAAGTGTATTTTGCCACTACAAATATTTTGAGTCTAGTAAATCTTCACTACCCAAAGAATCAGCCACAATCAAAGTGCATTTAATTGGTATGAATAAAAATCTCTCCCTTTGCATTCTATTCCAGTTTTTAAATTGATTGATTATCAGCAGTTAGGAGGAAAACATGGAAATGATATTTCAAGTATGGCAATAAAGATAAGCCATAACACATTGTAGTCTTGATTTGTGAATGAAAATATGGTTTTCCTCTTTGTTAGTGCCAGGGAATGATGAAACTATCCTGAAATATTTTAGAATGTGTAATTGCAGAGAGCATTACAAAAAGATGACTCTTGGTGTAGCAATGCCCAGGTGTCCCTAGTAAAAACTCCTGCCCTGTCAATTAACACGTGCAGCCTGATTCACATGGCAGCCTGTGGCTGTTCTTGCAAATCTTCATATTTAGTTGTCTGTGTGTGGCCATGATTTATCTTCAGTAAAACTTTATTTACCAAAGCCTCCTACTTCTTGTTAGAAGCATGAACTTTCCAATGCGTATTAACAGATTGTCATTCCAGGAGTGGAATTTTCTTGCTGTTGGCTGCATCTTTTGATGGTCCATACAGGTGGGCCTTCTTAAGGCAAATTTTGTAAAAGTTGACAAAAGGCCATAACATTCATTTTTAATCTTGCTGCTGTACAGATTGCTATATCTAGAGAGAAATATCGGAGAATGTTAGGAATAAGCTGAATTGTGCATAGCACTTTAAAAAAACTGCACTGATCTTGCGTTTTTTACAAAAGGTTTTTCTGTAGTTGATGCTGGAGGTTGGAGAAGACTTGGTGGGACTCAGTGATGGTAGTTCCCTACTCTTGTTGCAGATTTTCAGTGTGACCTAGAGGAAGTCTTCCCTTGTATGAGTTACTCATAAAATAGAAATAACAATACCTTCTTACTTCAGAATTTTGTTGGAACACACTCTTGAATAATGGTGCCACCTGGGATACGAGAGCAATGGACACTGTCTAAAATGGGTGCTGTTCTTTTAGCTGTAACTTGATACAATGGTGACTGTGGTAAGGGAATTTTCTGCATTGAACGTGTTCAGTATCTTTTCAATTAATAAGTGAATAATTTGTTATTTTCTTTACTGGTCTTACAACTTTTGATGGTGCTATAGGAGTACGTAACTTGAAAAATAATTACTCAAACCTCTGTGCTACTTCTGCCTTGATTTTTAAAATGAGAACAAGACACTTCAATGAGAAAAAGATACAAAAATAAACTAATCTCTGCAGATTGCTCCATTTTTTCCCCCTACAGTTGTAAAGAACTGTATGAACTAGATAATGAGCTCTTTGGTCTGAATGTTCCTTGTGCTTCCACTACAGATCCTGGATTTTGGATTGGCAAGGCATACAGACAGTGAGATGACTGGCTATGTGGTTACAAGGTGGTACAGAGCCCCAGAGGTCATACTTAACTGGATGCATTATACTCAGACAGGTCAGTGTCTCTAGAAGTATCTTAACAGAGCTAAAGCATTCACTGAATCAGGTGATATATAAACAAGGCTTTGTTTCTGAAATTAATGAGAAATTGGAGGTGGAAATAACAGTATAATTTTGCAAAATTTCCTTGTAGATAAATTGCAGGTAATTATGTGGTGGTGAGTTTAGGGATTTTTTATATATGTTTTCTGAGAGTAACAGAAAGTGCCAAAGTGATTAGAAAAAAATTATTTAAATTATACAGACATGTTGATCTGGTCTCTATTCTCGTGTTCCTGTAAAGGTGTGCTGATTTTAACTCAGACAGGGGAAAATGGCAAATGGAGGGAATTCAAATAACACTAAGATAACTATGGAAGTTTTTAAAGCATTGAAAATTTACTTCCCATGTGCATCTGCCTATTACTGAGAAACTCATTCTGCGTATTATGAGAGTATCTCCAGTTTGCTCATTAGAAAGTCTGGTAGTTTTACTTGTGCTGTTCATCATACTTGGCAAGGCAGACATTTATTTTATAACAGGCTGTAGAGGTAATTTTTATATCTCCTTAAAATATGTTTTAAATTAAATTTTATGCACATTTAAATGGACAAGTTAATGTGCCTCTGGGTCTTTTTTTCAGTTGACATCTGGTCTGTGGGCTGTATAATGGCTGAGATGATAACAGGGAGACCTCTGTTCAAGGGAAATGATCGTATCCTTGAGTGAATTTATGATACTGACGTAAGAAAATTATGAGAGGTTCTTATGTGATACAGTAAGTGTTCAAAAACTGATGAGTATAATTTGATAGGAATAGTAAAATTGCTTGCACCTTTCTCACTGAATCATTATTTCATATCTGTACCACTTTTGATCACCTGCCAATTAAAATTTATATTACTAATTTTTTCAGTAGAAGTGATCTTTGAGTCACATCTCAAATCATCAAGTAAAAGGCTCTGTGATAGTAGAAAAGCCGTATTTTTTTTTTTTAGTGTGTGCAGTACATGTGTTGATTGTTCAGATACTCTAATACTTTTGGACTGATTTTTGTCCAAAAATACAGAACAGGCCTGATAATATTAGAAAATTTTGCAGATGATTCAGTTATGTGTTCCCAAATTACAGGATATTTTCTTTGCCTTTTCTGAGAAAAGTGGAAAACTTTCATCTTTTATAAATCTTCTGTTCAGTCACTGAATTAAGATTTTTACATTATTCTTCAACAGCAAAGAACTGCATTATTTTTGCAGGATGCTTAGTTTTCTAATGGTGAAAGGATTTGTTCCTTATTTCTGGTATTCAGATCTGGACCAGCTCACAGAAATAATGAAAATAACAGGTACCCCAACTCAAGATTTTGTTCAAAAATTGCACAGTCAAGATGTGAGTATTCTGCTTTGTCAGTTAGTTTTACATGTGTTAATTTTACTTTAAGCCATGCTCAGTTCTTAGACAGACTGAGATAATGTATCTTGACTACTGATATGGTCCCTGATGGTCCCTCTCTGCCTTGAAATGCTTTGTGCACCCACAGTAGCTACTGGAGATGAGGGATGAAGTGACAGAAAATTATCAGAACATTATTTAAATATTTCAAGATACCAGTGTTTACCATATAAACAGCTGAGCTGACACATGGCAACTTTTATTGTAAAGGTACTGAAAGTATGAAGATATTCAGAAAACCCAGTTGTTTGCAAATGTCTCTTTCCTGTTCTTATGCTGGTGTCCTTCTAGAATCCTGAAGCCCTTACTATAAAGAACCTAAATTTATTCATTAGACTGACTGTATAAGTTAAATATTAAGGAATTACTGTATAAGGCTCACTTCTAGAGACTGCTGTAAACTTGCTATGACAGTCTTTCAAATAATTCATACATATTTTTTTGAATAACTGTATTACAAATGGATCACTAATAATTAAAGCTTTGCATTGTAATTTCTAAATCATGGTTTTTAAGCTTGATTTTTTAAAAAAATTCCATTCAGGAAGAAGGTGGATATAATCAGAAAAAATGCATTTGTACAATGTGCTGTCGAAATACTGTTGAGTTACCTATTAGGCATATAGTTAATATTGTCACATTACAAAGGTAGCAAAGAGCTAATTTAATATCCATCTTTCTTTTAAGGCAAAAAACTATATCAAAAGCCTCCCAAAAGTCCAGAAGAAAGATTTTGCGTCCATCTTGAAGTATGCAAATCCTTTGGGTAAGACTATTTGTGTGGATGTTCACAGCTTGTTCTTGTGTTTGCATTGGAGGCAGCTGCAGTATCAGTCCTGTAACAGGTGATGTGATGGTTCTTGTGCTGTTCTGTCTCTTGCTTTCCATAGTTCATATGGAAATTCATAATAGTTTTGATCATAGCAACTGAACTTTGCGAAGTTTAAACCCTGCCAGGGATCAGTTGCTTCTTAGAAGCATCAAAAAAAAAAGAAGTATTTTGTGGATTGGGTTTCAATCTAGCACCTGCTTATTGGTTTTACTTGAGCAGTTTTCTCGAGAGCCCTGGCAGATTAAGTATATGTAATAAAATTTTCTCTGTACTGTATTTGAACTATAATTCTGAAAGCTCAATCTGATCTGCAGTTGAAATACAAGAAAATGGAAAGCTGACATTTAGTAATGGAATGAATACATCCTGAGAAACATCTGTGCATTCCTGAGAAGCACTGGCTTGGATTTGATAGATATAAACAGCCAGAGGAGCACACCAAGTGTACATAACTGACATAACCTGAGGCAGCCAGAGCTCTGAAATGACTCTCCCTAACCATTATCAATTCCCCAGTGACCTAAACACTCCCAAAGCCAGTTTTATTAGAATATTAATTAGGATAATTGAATTTTTTCAATTTAAGAAGTTAAAATTTTTGGTTCAGATACAGTAGAAATAAATCTGATTAATAAACAGCTTACTCTTACTGCATGGTTAATTCAGTGGCCTTCTCAACTACAGCAAGCTACACATTTCCATTTAGTTTTTAGGATGTCTCTCCTTATCATTTCTGTGACCATCTGGCTGCTTCTGGTCTGGGATAAGAGTTTAAAGAGAATATACAACATGGCAAGCAGGAGTTAAACCATCCTGTCCTACATTTCTGCCTCTACTTCCTTTCAGCTGCTCCAAACCCAAGAACATCCTTTCAGGATAGAAAAACAGAATAAATAAACAAATCGTTCATCATACCTGTTTACACTAGTCCATTTTGACAGTCTAGCAATGGACCTGATCCAAAATCCTTAGGAGGGAAACACACGAAATTTTAATGGATTGTTTTGGCTGAGTTTAAACCACATAGCAGATAAAGTGAGCTCAGATTCTGAGCATGGACAACTGACTTGTCTTTGTGAACTTCAAAGTGTACTTGGGTTTGGATTTGGTGACCCAGAACGTAATTCTAGTTAGCTGTTCACCTGTTCATTCAGCTGCTGTCAGGGGTGATGTACCTTAGAACCACGATGAGTGGCAGTGATTAAAGACACCTGGGAAAGCCCCAAGCGCAGTGGTCCTGGAGCCAGAAGCTGAGGAGTCATTAGCTGAGATGTTTTCTGTATTGCATACAGAAGCAACAGAGCACCTCTGCATTGCATCAGGCTTTGTACACATTCCAGCTTTCTCACAACACTGTCATGCAAAGGGACTGCACTGGCTATAAATGGACACCCAGGGATTCTGCTTTATAACTCCGTGTATTTATTTGAAATCCCTCCAGGGCAATATTACTGTGTACAAGTGGAATTGGGTGCATGATTTGAACACACTGTTGGTTTTCTGTGCAACAGCTGTAAACCTTTTGGAGAAGATGCTGGTCCTGGATGCAGAGAAGCGAGTCACGGCAGCTGAGGCTTTGATGCATCCTTACTTTGAACCAATTCATGATCCTGAGGAAGAAACTGAAGCTGAGAAATACGATGACACATTTGATAACATGGATCTTCCACTAGATGAGTGGAAGTGTGAGTTTAATTTTGTGATGTTTTCAAAACGAACCAGATTGAAAGTCCATGCAGAAATAAAAATGTTCCCCTTTGCAAATTAACTTCTCTGCTTTTAATTGAACAGAGTAAATAGACAGCTTTAAGAAAAAGAAATGCTACTGATAAGCCAGTGTTCCTCTTATCAAGTCTTTGTGTAAGGATCTCCAAAGATTTCTTCTCTGCTTCCTAACAGAGGCTGTCGTCCATTTCCTTAATGCTTCTGTCCTCCCATCTTCTGCAGCATAGAAAAGGAACTATTTCTGTAACGTGCCTTCCAGTGGATAGGGCAGGTGAACAGATTGACTGTTGCCTCTCTAGGACTGCAGTGGTTGCTGGCCTTAAAGTTAGATTCTCTGAGAGAGAAAAAACATATCTGTGTCAGCAGAGATTTAAGTCTAATCTTATTTTCATCTAAGGTCAGAGGTTTGTTATTTTGGCTTCTAAGTGAGGACTTGACTTTTAAATCTAATGTGCTCAGTAGCTCTGCCTGAGAATATTACCCACTACACTCAAAAGTCAGTGCTCACATCCCTTTGAAAGCACCTGTACCGTTTCAGTATTGGGCTACTGTTTCAAACCTGAAATGGTGAAAAAATGATGCTTGATTCCCTTACTTTTTGTACTCTTCCTCTCTTTTTGCCTGAAGAGGTCTCTCTCTTCCTGAGCTAGATCAGAGCCCAACCATGCTGAAGTTGTACCTTGCTAATTCATATTTGTGCAGCTCCTTTACTGGTTAGACCATACCAATGCTGTGTCTGTTCTGTTGTTTTGCAGGCATTACATATAAAGAGATATTGAACTTCAAGCCACCACAGACATCAGACTCAAAGGAGACAGCAGTGTAATTGTATGGCTCAGTATTTTCAGAACTCTGAGGAAGGCAGAAAAGTTGTAAATGTTTGTGACATTTCAGGTGTATGAAACCTTTTATAAATAAACTCTATGTAACCTGTTTCGTCTGCACTGTAAGAAAGAGCAGTGTCCATTACTCTGCATGTGGAATTTGGTGCCTTTGGGAGTAGAATTTCAGAAATATCCAGAAGCTTATTTCTGCCTATGGCTTCTTCCTTCTGCACAAAAGGACTCAGACTGCAGTAGCCTGGTGCTGTCATCAAAAGAGCAGGACTAATTCTTCAACTCAGAGATCAGAAGAGTACAAGTTACCACCCCAAGCAAGCTAGAAACACAGTATGTCAGAGATGTGCTGGGACTGCTCTCCAAGGCCGCTGAACCATCTTGAATGCAAGAAGTATTCATACAACTTCCTCTGGAATATTTCACTTTGCTGAGATGCCTGGGAAGGCTAATGATCTTCTGTTACCTCAGGTACTGCAGTGGGTAGCAGAGACACAGCTCAAAGGAATGCCTGCGTCCCCTGTCCCGTGTGAGTGGAAGAGAACCTCAGAAGTGTCGCTGTCCTAGATTTTTTTCAAAGTAACCAGTGTAGCAGGACAAGATTTCATAAACTCACTAGGTGAACAGTCACTGGATATATAATCACTGTGTAATATTTTTCTCTAAATACAGTGCATTTTCTTTGTATAGTAAACTAGGTTTCAAGGATTTCCAGGGAGGAATTCTTCAGATTTTCTAAAATTTTGTAAGCTCTGTAACATCTTAGTATTGAAATGATCTCAGACAATGTACTGGTTATAGAATCAGCAGTGCTGATTTTAAAAATAAAGCTGCATGTGGGTCACTGTATAGAAAATGAAATGAGGACCAAAATGACACACTGCATGCAGCTCTTTGTCGGGAATACCTGCAGCAAGCTGTTCTTTTCACAGTGTACAAAGCTGTTACTGGGTAAAGAGTAATAATTATTCTTATTTTTTACCCTTTTGAATTCATCTTACTTGGAAAAACCTTCAGACCCTCTATTGAGAGGTATGTTAGCAGAAGGAGTCAGCTTCCTGATGGGATAGATTGGTTAGATGCTTCATGAATTCCTCTTACTGTCCTGTTACTGTATTTTCCTAGGTGCTTTGTTTTTAAGGGTGTCTGAGAGGTAGAAAAATGAATTGGCAAACCTTTGTGAAGAATTTCTGTGTGAAATTGCTTGTCTTTCTTAAAGGTAGTGTCTTTACAACTGACTGTTTGGATGTGGGTTATTCCCAATGTAATACACTGTGGTGTGTTACTACTGAGTGAAATGAATGTGAAAGAAGACATTTGATCTTAGCAGATAGTAACTGGAAAAAAAGAAGAAATTACTTGAGGTTTTTTTGCTTTAATATCTAACATAAACCATAACTTTAATAAAGGCACAGTTACTCTGTTTCATTGAATGAATGTTTGAATTAAACACCTGTAAATATTAGCATTTGTTTAAAAATTGTGACGAGCATTGATTAGCTGAGGTAGACACCTAGAGAGACTAAATAGTAACAGAAACCTTAAATTCATGTTAAAGACAAGTAATTAAAAACTACAGTTTCAGGAATGTGTGAAAACAAGGCAGAGAACGTGAATTGAATCAAAACATTTTTCCAAACTACAGGTTCCTCACAGAGGAAGGCACACTTAAGAGCCATTTTGCATTATGGACTTTCTGCTTAGTCTACACTTCTATGTTAAATAGAAACTTTATTTTTTACAGGATAGATGTTTTCTCTTAGGATGATACTCTGTGGTCCTCTTAAAAGTCATGGGAGAAAAGTGCCTGTTGGAATTAGTGGTGCTGATAGACCCAGTCAATGAGAAATGAAAAATGTCAAACACTTACTTGAAAATGCTGCCTCTATATTTTAAATGGATTTCAACATCCTAAATTGCAGAAAATGCCTAAAGTCTGGAGATAATGCAAATGGCTCAAATGTTAGTCAGACTCGGAGAGAGCATTTTTTTAATTGAAAAACTGCTTTGCATTTTCTTCCTAAAGGCCAACACTTGAGTGGGTATTTCCACAAAGTCAAGCCCTAAAGTCCTCGATTGGCTGAGGTGGACTTTGCCCTCTCTTAATTTTAACTTAGCATTGGAGAAGCAGCTAGCACACATGAGAAAGGCATAAGAAGATAATGACAGTTTGTCTTGGTAGTGGAGAAATACAGAACTCCTGAAGTAACTGAAGACCTTGATGCGTATGTCAGCAAAGACAGAAGTACTGCTGTGCTGTCAGCAAACAGCAAAGGCAACATGAAGTTGGTCAAGAAGTTTCTCTAAAGAGATTGAATTCTGCAGAAATGGCTCCAAATGACAGTAGAGGTCATTAAAAGAACTGTGAGGTGAAAGCAGAAATACTTTGCAGTGGAAGCAGCTGCTACTCCAAAGGGAGAGACAACAGTTCCTGTGTTTTTATTTGCTATTCCTACTGGTGCTAAGCAACTCAGGTATAAGAACCCAATTTCTGTTTGCCTTAAAAGAGAAATGTAAATACATTCTGCATGTACACGGAATGTGTTATGATAAATAAAGGTTGAGAGTTTGTTTTTTACACAATAATGGTCTTATTTCCCCCATATGTATTCCCAAATGTATAGTCAGTACTGAAAATACTATTTTCGATAAAGGGTACTGTATGAAGTAGGGTATGAAAGGGTATATATGAAAGGATATATATGAAAGGGTACCTACTAGTACTGTAGGTACATTTAATGTCATATTAGTTGCTGATGTAGTTTCTGCTGGAAGTTAGTCAGACCACAGATGATAATCTTTCTCTCGTTTTCCAAACGTGGAGTTGCCACAGAGCTGCTCCGGCTGTACTGCTGCCGCAAAATTACTTCTTAACAGCTTCTTGGATTTCACCAGGATTTCACTTGGATTTCATCTCTGCTTTGTTCTGAAGGACAGGATTTTGGTCCTTAAATGCAGTTGCATTGATTTTAAAAGCCAAAGTCAGATTGATCATCAAACACATACATCTTTGAGTTGGACAGGAAGTTTGAGTCAACAGTGTTCCAAAAGGATATATGGGGCTCACATGTTCCCTGACTGTTTTAAAGCAAGATTGTCTGCTTAAGTATTAGTCTTTGTTGCGTTAAAGACTCACCAAATGTTGAGTTTTGATATGTGTTAGTGTGGGCCAGGTGTGGTTCACAACTTCCTTTCTTGATTATTTTCTCTTTTTTTAAATAAGATATTACTGAAGTGCATGCCTATGTGTCCTGGAAAATGTGCTCAGAAGATGCATTTTGTTCTTGTTGTGGAATTACTGGGCATATGAGCTGGGTGGGATTCTTTGAATTTCCTGCTTTCTGATCTGCTGTTCAAAAAGAAATACCAGATGCTTCTGGTCTATTTCAGCTAAGGTTGTCAGAGAATGAAGCATCTGTTAGATGCTCTCATTCACTGGATCTTGGTATAAAATAGCTATGTATTTTGATGGTCTCTGCAGGTACCACAGAAAAGAACAGAGGCTCAAAACACCTGCTGTCTGTGCTGATTAATTCTCCGTCTCTGTCGTACACTGGGGGCAACTGGTTGTATAAGTCAAACAATACCAGAAGCCGTTTCGTGCACAGCTGCACTTAAAATCTCCTCCTAAGTCTTCATAAGAATTCAGAAGCCTGAGTTGGAGAAAGATCAAGGGAGGAGGACTTGCATCATACAGACACTCTTTGAAACTTTGTGGACTACCACTTAATGAGCAGCTCTTGCGCACAGATTGTTTGCAGCCTGCAGAATAGTAACATCTGAAAACTGCATTTTTACTTAGCAAGCACCTGCAGCTCTGAGGCATGGGACTGATGTATGCTTTTTAGCTACCAGGAACAGCATCCTGCAGGGAGGTGAGAGGGGATGAGAAAAGTGTTTTAATGATTCATCATTTTTGTCTGCTGCTGTTTTGCTCTGTAATGGGAGCTCCTTTGTGCTTAACCTTGTTACTTTTCCAAGCAGGAATTTTCTACTTCATGGTCTTCTTCATCAGTAAGCAATGGGATGCATTTTCCAGCAAAGTTAGAGTGATCCAGGCATGCAGCTCTTACATCTTCCATTGAAGCATTTTGAGTATGCTGTATCTTTGAGAAGCAAAAGAGACTGCCGGTGAAACAAATGAAATGCAAGGAAAGAAATTGCTCAGGTCCTGTTTGAGAATGCTCTCAGTTTTGCCACTCAGTGTCCTGGGAGCATGTGCTCCTAGGTAGCAGTAAAGTCTCCTGCTGTGTTTGCATGATTCCAGCAGTCGTGGGGCTCTTGTCAGAGTGACACTCGAGATACCAACACAAGACTGCCACCCGATCCAATTCAGTCTGATACTAATGGGAAATTCATTATTACTATAACATGATTACGTCACAGCTGATAACTGTAAAATTGTACTGCTCAGAAAACCATGGACATTTAGTCCACAGGGGCCTGGGCCGTGGCTTTTTAGGGTTCTTTTAGGCATTTTTGAAGTCCCGTTTATACATGATAGTTCCTGCTGCCAAGTAGTACCACTTCGGCATGTGCCCAGACATTTTGCTGTTCCTATGTAACTCCTTATATTTTTGGGTTTGAGTCAAGTTTGACTTTTCTTTTTCCTAAAAATGATAGGGAACTACTGTAAGGAGAAAAAACACAGATGAGAAATGTAATCAGAAAAACATTCACTCAAGTTTTCTTCAAAGCAATAGATCCAGCAAAGTGCTACAGGCATGGTTCATTTACTAGCACTGACATGGCCACAGAGCCAACAGTGCCCGGAAAATTGTGCTCAGCCAAGCTGATGGGTGCATACGGCTGTCATCTCTTTTCTGTTCTCCAGCCGTAAAAGAGTAACAATGCAGTGTTTGTGAAGTAGTTGTTTGGGAAAGCGTGATGGTGAGCTCTGCTGTAAGGGTTGTGAGAGCATCCACGGGAGGTCACAAAGCTTGGCCTGCTGGGACTGGGGGCCAGCTCAGGGCTAGTGCAGCCAAGGGTGGCCCCTTTCCCATTGTGACCTTGCGGGGAGGCTCCCAGGCACTGTGGGGCCAAACCCTGATGGGGAGAGCTGCTTCCAAGGCTCTTGCCTTGGCCCTGCCGGAGCTGCAGCTCCTCACCACCCCACGGCCGTGTCCCTGGGTCCCACCAAACCACCCCCACTCACAGCCTGACGTCCCAGTCTGGCCTGTCCCATCCCCTGGGTGCCCCACACCCAGGGCTGGGGTTGTCCCCAGTTTCCCCCTGCCATCTGCCCTGACCTAGATACGGTGGTTTACATTAAATTAGGGTCAAGCTAATTTGAAAAGATTTGTTAGCAGTGCTCCATAATAAATGGAATGAATACCTATTTCTGTGCCATTGGCAAAGCTACTGTAAATTGCTGTGAGTCTCCATTTGGACTAAGTGTCATGACAACACCATTAATGTAGTTTTTCATACATTACACGTTTGTGGAAAAGGTAATGATTAGATAGGAAAGAAAATTACTGCAAGAGAGCACAGATTTCCTTTAAAGAAAGAAAAGACAATGCAGGAAGTTTTGGGGTTTTTTTTGAAGGCATTACTAATATTGTAAATAAACAATCAGACTCATCAGAGAAGTAAAACCACAGCAGTAAGAATATTGTGAATGCTGAGATCGAGTCCTGCCTGCTGGCATAGTGGGAGGACTATGTCACCAAGTATACATATAAACTCTAGGTCTCATGTCACCTTATGGACTTTAAACGTGACTCCCCATATGGCTTTCAAGCACTCTGGTAATGCTTTACATTCAGGTTGCTGAATTTTGAGAACAGATGTGAAACTATGGCCTTATAAAAATGAGTGAATATTTGGAGACTCAATGACACGAGTGTGATTCTCTTAATGAACAGCTCACTATAATTACTTTATCTACTCAGTATTGCTATTGCAAGTCTTTAAAGCAGAACATTAACTCTATTTCCTTAGGTTTCTCAGTGGGTTTTATGGCCTTTTTTGCTTTATGGCTGGCTTAGTGTTTTTGATCACCTGGATTTGATATGATTAATGTTATGAACTTGCTGCATGTCTTCCACCTTTTGAATTGCTTTCCATAACTAGTGTTTGGTATCATTAGAGTAATTTGAGACATAAATTATTTATGAACAGGGAAAATTCCTCTTTTTGCTGTAACCTCAGATCTTAGCAGTGGGGTAAGCATGACTTCCCATGAGAAAACGCTCAGGAAAGGCTGAAGAGCTGAGCCAAGCAAGCAGAGAACATCACTGTGTCCCAGACACTGGCTTGCCTTAATGTACCCAATTCATACCAGTGGATGCCTGAGGGCTCCCTTAGGGTTAATAAAATCTTCTCTAATATGGTGATATGACATCATCAGCTGGTTCATACATCCTTTGTGATCAACTAGGAGTTTTAAAGAAGACTAAATTTCTCTCTTCTTGTCCAGAAATGTTAGACCTTAGTAAACATGGGCATGACAGTAGGGCTGGTTGCGAAGGGCCTTTACCACAGATGGTCCTTTTCTCTTGGAAAGGAGAAAAATGGCAACTTGAAAGTAGGCAGAATTTGAAGCACTAATTCCCTTCATTTTTCTATGTTAGTTTTATCTACTCAAAGAGTGTTCTAACCAAGCAAATCAAATACTGCTAATCTGCGAAGAAGGAAGTAGCCAAGAGAATGTCCCCACATGTGTGGACATGGACCCAAGCTGGCTTCTCCCACTGGAGTGTTGGGATGGAACAGCTGTGTAAGGACTTCAGTAAGTACAGGGACAGAAGCTGTTTTTTCCTTTTAAAGACTGGCATATGCATCTGCAGCATCCCTTGCTGAAACCAAGATATTAGGATGAGGTTACCTTATTGAGCCAACTCTATGGCAGGGAAAGTACCTCCCACAGGAATACTTTTTCAATATCATGGACCAAAACCAAACATTTTATAGAACATCCTGAAAGATAATTCACCAAAAAGAGTGAAAGAGTGGCCTGTGTATGTTGGCCACCTTTGTCGGTTTTGCTCACATAAAGGTCTGCCATGAGACACTGACATCAATAGGATGTATTCTAACACTCAGCATAAGCAAAACAGGCAGAATCTTGGCTTTCAGGGTATAGTCATGGATTATGGAAACTATATTTGCCTTCCTTGGGTACAGAATCTGTCTGTCAGTAATTCCAGTACCTGTTTTGGTTTGCTAGAATATCAGGGAGAAAAATGCTACTCAGTATGAAGAGAAACACAGCATTTTCTCTGGATGTTTCTAAAAGCAGTTTTCTCTCTCACCAAACAGTTCAAAGGTCTCCTGTCCTAACACATTTAACATTAGTAATGCTGTAGTAGAGATGCAGATGTGACAAGTTATGGGGAGTGGCAAGAGCTTTTATCACTTTTATCAGACAGATGTAAGAGCAGAGGAAAAAAGCTAAGGAAGCTGTCAGGCAAACATGCTCCTTTTATGGTGTGAAACTAGAGCTGCAATCACAAATCCTTTTTCACTGGATGCTCCAGAGTCTAATTTCAAAATACCTTCCCCTCTAAACTATTTTCTCCTCTATGGTTTCCCTAATGAAAGGAATCTCCTGTGGAGACAGTTATCAATCTTTGATCACTGCAACCAGCATGAAACCCTTGATGCTATTTAGAGAATGAAAATGGATCCTAGGACCAAAAAAACCACTAGCCTCTCCTGTCTAACCTTAAATTTAATTATTTCTCTGGTTGTGCCTCCCTGAGCTTCATATACTAATTAGAAGTAAACCACAGTTTTAGAGATCATTTAGGTACTGTTTGATTTTGAGCTATTTTTAAATGATTGCTCTACATTTTTTCTTATTTACTCAGCTCTTCTTGTTGTGTAGCTGTTTAGGATGAATTCATCCATTTCATTTCCCAGTAGCTCCACCAGAAGAAAATGGTTGCCCTGGAATGAAGGTAGAGGGCTGTGAAGACCAAGTGACATAAGGCACACAGGCAGGCCCCGCAGTCTGCACCCAGATTAGCAAATTAGCAAATGAAGTCTCAGACCCTCTAATCCTGGCCTGCTGGCTCAGGGGCTCTGCCCAGGTATTGAAATCCAAATAGAGTTTAATCATTAGGGTGTAGACTCCTTTATCAGTGAATTTCTCATTGAGATAGGGTAATAGAAACCGAATGTCTTTGATGTCAACAGAGGCAATGTGTGCAACACAAGCCACCACAGAGAAGGGGAATGACTCTGCCATCTGCCCCGAGGCTCAGAGGAAAAGAAGACATTTTTCCTTCCCCATCTTTTTGTATAGCATATTGCATCTATGCTTTCTGTTTAAAGACTGATTTGTGATTTGTTTGGGTTTTGGTTTGGTTTTTTTTTTTAATTGACTCCTCCCCCTTTGCAAGGGATTAAAAGTTTTTCATGAATATTGATGGGGCTGTCCCACAAAACAGACAGGAAGGGATGAAGCAGTTGATTCTGTAACTCTCAGGCCTGCTGTGGGAACGGTTGTGGCAATATGAATCTTCTTTATAGGAACAACCGTTGAAGTTTTGCAGATTTTGCAGGCCCAGCATCACAGTGCTACAGAAAGGCACTATGCATTCACCATTAAAGTGCATATAAAAAGATTTAGTAAGTATACAAGGTGCAGAATCTATTTACTTTTACAAAACTGTTCTAGATGTCTTCTCAGACAGACAAAAAGACTTACACACTATTTACAGAGATACCATCCCTGTATGATAACAGAGAGAAAATCATAAAGTAGTGTCTGTGAAGCCATTATCACATTTGAAGTCTAGACCTGCCCATGATGATCCACCTAATGCCTGGCATGGACCTGCCAGTCGTCTACCACAGTGCTGCACTCCTGCTGCCTCTCGAATTCTTCACTCCTCACACAGAGGCGTGATTTGGCTAAGCATTTGTAGTCAAAACAGGTTACACAAGAGGCCGGTTGCTTCATTAATTGAACTTTAAAAAATGTTTTGAGTTCCTTGATGTATGAGGAATACTGAAGAAAAATAGATTAGTGGCAGCATTAATGTGTCTTTTGTTGGGATAGCAAGGTGCCTTAAAGGCTCCAAAAGACTCTCTTTTGTGATCATCCTTGTTCAAAAGGTGTGTGTAGGGTAATATCTAAAATAGGGAGAGTGAAAAAAAATTAAATATTCACACTGTCGGTAAGTACTCCTTAGCCTTTGAGCACATTGTTCATGGTGCAGAGCAGAAAAGATCTATTCCCATCAAATATTTGTATAGCTGTCAGGTAAGAACTATATACATACCCTGGCACACTGATTTGTGAAGCAGTTACTCTCGAAATTTGTAATTGCTACAGTTAAAAATATACTTTCTCAGAATCCCAAGAAGTTTTTGAATATTGTTTTGTATAGAGTTTAGTATGCACCTCTGTACTCGGATGAAAAAAATTGTAAATATTTTTAGTTTAAAAGCCCAAAATAATAAATCTCTTTCAAAAACTACATTAACATAAACACCTAAAGCTAGGATTTATCCAAAAAATGTATTTTCTTTGTGAAATTCTAAAATTCCATTCTACAGCCTTAAAAACAATATAAATCATGGTTTGAAAGGAAATTTGTAACAAAAAAAAAAAAAATTGCCAGGATTCTAATGATAAGAATCCCAAGTTCATGTCCAGGGTGTAAATTTGACTAGTTCTTGAAAAGTCGTTCATTTCACCAAAAACATTGCAATAGGAACATTTGCTTTCATTATTTATATTTAAATACATATTCAGTGTCTGGAATGAGATTACATTTTACCATCAAGGTGTGCCAGAGTAGGTTTACACTGGATATGAGGAAACATTTCTTCATGGAAAGGATTATCAGGCATTGGAACAGGCTGCCCAGGGAAGTGGTTGAGACACATTCCCTGGCAATATTCAAAAGATGTGTAGATGTGACACTTAGGGATGTGGTGTAGCGGGGCTTTGCAGTGTTAGGTTTACGGCTGGACTTGATGGTCTTAAAGATTTTTTCCAATCTAAACGATCTTATGAATCTATGACATTACTGAAGAAACAAAATTATGCAAATGCGAGGGGAAATCTTGCCTAGAGAAGATTTGGCCGTAATAGCTAATTCAGATATTTGAAGCACATCTATGTATTTGTGAAACGTTACAGAAATTATTTAAGTTTGGCATATTCAACAAATTATTTGGGCTGAAGTTTGCCTTTTAAACAGGGGCTTCAGCTCTGCTGCTTCCCATGGTGTTAAAGTGAAGCATGCCTGGCCTGCCATGTGTTGTGAAAATGTCAGATGCCAAGAGCATTTCCTGCGGGTGGCTGGGATACATAGAAGTTAAATGCAAAATACTGCCAAGCGACTTAAAAGGGATGGGCTCCAGGCGTGCTGGAGTCAGCAGAGCACTCTCCCGGGGTTTTACTTGCTTAACTGATAGAGCTATCTCTAGTGGCAGCTAGAAGCCAGACACAATTTTCAAGACTTAATGTGTTTCTGTCTTATCTTGATGATCAGTAGTTGGCTACAGACCACAGACAAAGAAAGACTCGGGAGGGGGAATAGACAACGTGACGATGTTTACTTTCTCAATGGACTACAAGTAGTTGATATGTCATGTTTACTTGTAGCCCAAACAGCTCAAGTTGCCCTGTCTCCCTACGAAAGAGTTCGAGTGTACTTGTATTCCCTTCTGTTCACAGAGGTTTAGAAACAATTCGGTGAGCTCTGTGTTTAACTTCACTTTTTATTTCATTTGGAGCTGTTTGTGACACACAATACACGACAGGGGACTCAGCTATGATAGAAATTTGATAGAGGGAAAAGCAGCATCAGCACAGTTGCCATAAGACTGCAAAAACTGCTTAAGTCCAAAAGAAAAGAGCAGCTTTTCTGTAGAGCAGAAAATGTGCCTGAAATACATGATACTCCATTTGTCAAATAGTCCTTTTTTCCACGAAATCAAAGCAAAGCAAAACTAAATTGAAATTCAGTAAAACTGACTCAAGACTAAGAAGAAAGATAGGCAGTATTAGCCAAAGCAGCAAACCAATACCAACCAAGGAATAAAAATATCCTAAAACATTTAATTTTTTACCTGGGGGAGGACAGAGAAGAGTGGCTATTACTACTGGCTGTTTGTAGAAGGTGCTCGTCTGGTACACGATCAATAGTGTAAAACCCTAAATTCAGACAGACTGTATTTTGCTCCCCTCTGAAAGCCATTATTTGGAATTTTCTTACCCCAGAGCAAAACCAACAACCCTATTGATCCTGCCATGGTTTTTATGGCTGAAAAACAAAATTCTACTTACTTAACGATAACCATGCCAGCGTTTCCTTCCTCCTTTCAGGCACCTTGAAAGCAAACAGCTTCACACAGCATTTAACCAATGTGATGTTCACCATAAGGCCCTGACCTGCAGCACAGAGGACATGGCCTAAATGCAATTTTGTGAGTGTGCCACTAGTAAGTCAGTACCGGATTTCAGTTCTTCCTCTAAAATCACTTTACACAAATTGTCCTGCTCTGCAGTGACAAAAATATTGCTGGGTAGGACCTCCAAAAGCTGAATGGGTCAATGAACATTGTGATGTCAAAGCTCAGATTTGTATGCCTGCGTTAGCTGCTAGCTGGTTAGCAAGTCACCTTCGTCTTCTTGTGTCCTTTTTTTGGTCCTGACTTGGCCTACTTAGAAAATGCTACTTACCCAGTTCTTGTGTAGTATTCAGCACCCTTGTGCTTTGAGTGATACTCTTGCGATCTGTGTGGGTATTTAAATGCCTCCTCCCCACTCTTGCAGCATCTAAACACCTCATATCTGAACACGTTTAACTCCAGCATCCCCCCAGCATTGTTAGCCAGGACAATCTGTGTGTGCAGGAGTACAGTGCAGCAGGGTTAAAGATTCTAGAGGAAATGTGGCAGAATCAGAAACTAAGTTTGGGTCACCCAAACCATCGAATTTCTCTTTCACTATTAAAACAAACTTTCCTCTCAGTTAATCAACTGACAGTAAAAAGGGTGGCACTGAGCATGCCAAAGCAGTGAGCCTGTAACAATATCCCTACAGACTTCTAAGGAAATACAGTATTTCTGTCCTTTAAAAACTGAAGCAATGCTGAAGCCGTTGTCACAAATAAATTAATGAGGCCTTTTCAAAGGCATTCAAAGGCATCCATGACTCTATCTCTGCTGTTTTACAGATACCATATGTGGCCTAATTATTTTTTTAATAAAGCAAAGGAAATGTTATGAAGTAAATCCTGCCCTGCAGAGTAAATATGTTAGTCCAGCAAAGCTTTCATCAGAGCAAAAACCACCTCTCCTCCGCCTCCTTTTGCCACTCGGGGTGCATGGTTACAAGCTTTGATCTCTGTCTGGGAGCCTTGCATCTCTGCAATTGACTCCAGATAAAAATTACTCCAGCCAAATATTGCAACAAATGTTCAGATTAAAACAAAAAATCCCTACATCTGCAAATTTGCTCTCAACCCCCTGCTTTCTTTGAAGAAAATGTCAGTCCTGTTTCTCACTGGGCTCTGATGGGTGGCTCCTGGCTAATCTCTGTCTGTCTCCCTGGTAACAGTCAAAGGAGAGGACAAGAGGTGGGCAGGGAGCGAGCCTCCAGCCGCTGTTCCTCTTATCGTGGTCCATCAGCAGGTGTCCCTTGCTCATATCCAGGAACAATAAATACAGCCTGTGGCTAAGGGAACCACCACACTGCTTTCTTCAGAAGTCTCAAAGAGCTGGAGCTGGACTCCAGATTTTGAGATCTCTAACTGTGTGCAGACACTACAGTTGACATGATAGTTTGTTAAACTAATCTTTTTTTCATTTTAGTCAGTCTTCGTTCAAGCACCCTCTGCAGACATATCTCACTACAGTCAGAAATACTAAGCCACCAGTTTTTGTGCAATCTGGATGTTTAGCTGGTGTGGCAACAGTGAAACAGTTTACTGTGTTCACAAAATCAATCTGTGTGCATATTTGCTTGATGTTTTTTCCCCACCATGAAATGAGCAGCTCAGTGTTTGCAAAAAAGAGGAGAATCTATGGCACAGCAACATGGGTGCCACAGGTTACACTTCTGCCAACATCTGACTTACCTGTAGCACTCTCCAAGCGATGGAAATCTACTCTGCATGCTCACTTTTAATAACTGTTCTGCAAGACTCCTGCTAAAAATTAAAATTATAAAGGCTTGCTGTCAAACCAAGTTCAAAGGTAACACCTGCTCATGAAGAACATCAAAATAATTGACCCTGAACACAAGCACTTTCCCTTACTTCAAAGTGACCCATGAATGTAGTGAAAAGGATGTCAAATTGGTAAATTCCTTAGTAAATGATAACACTGAAAATGGCACAGGATAAGGAATTTGACCCACTTGAACCAAGTCACTTCCAGAAGAGAATCAGAAGCTCCTATAAATTATTCTCTTTCCTAACAGATGACTATCAAAAATTACTGAATTATGGATAATGATCTGGCTTCAGATCCTGGGATCCAGTGCAGTCACTGGTGTCCAGCAAAGGCATTTAGGCACATTTTTCTCTTGAAACTGGTGACAATTCTTCAGCCCTCAAGTCTACCAAAAGTCAGCTCTTCAAAAGCAAAGCAGCAAAAAATAGTTGGATGCCTCTAAGACACAGCTGAGACTAAAAGAAACTTTAAAGCACAGCTCCACAGTGGCTCATAAATGACCTACTCCCTGGGAAGCCTGGCAGGAAATTGACTCAGGCAGTCACAATTACTCACAACTCACAATTATTTATTTCCAAGACAGCTCATATGGAGACTAAGTTTGCCAGGATAGGTATTAGCGCTTATTAGATGATCTTTGTCTCATATGCTCTCCTGACACTTGCCTCTGTTCTGTCCATCAGTCGTGACTCAGGGGACCTCTCAAATCAGCCCTGCTGGCTCACAAGCCAGCACACACCATTTTGGGTAAAGCCAGAGCTTGGCCCAGCACAGGCCTGGCATGGGCCGGTTGTAAGGCAGTGGTGGGAAGGGGCACAGTACCCCTCTCTTACTCTATGTTTTATACCATTTAGAAATCTGAGTGTAATACCATGATCCACATGCAAGAGAAATGCTTTTTCCACCACAGATCTTGCCACCTCCTTTCAGACAGCAATCTGATGAAAGAAGTACTACAGAATAATATAATTAGAGACAGAGAGGAATTTGATTAATTTCATAAAATTACAAAATGACTTGGTAAAAACATCAGCAATGTGGACAGGTGCAGAAGCCTGCTGGATAAGGGGGAGTCTCGTCCCCTCCAGTTTCACTCCAGTTGCTGAATGCCAAAGAGACACTCAAGTGAGACATCATCATATCTGCAACCTCTCCGGAGCCTGTGTGAGCTGAGCTCTGTGCTTGGGGCAGAGGTGCCTCTGCATGGGAGGTGGAGCTCACGGTTTTGCTCTGGGCACAGGAGGGATCCAGATGGCACCGGGGGTTCAAAGGGCTGTGCAGCTGGCTTGGCCTGGACCTGCCTCTCCTTGGAGTAAGCAACTTTGTGCAGTCGTTTCACTGCAAAATGGTAGCAAGAGCAGCTGTGTGAAAGTCTGGCCTGCAGACTTACCTGCAGAGATTTAGCAAGAATGGGACTTTTACTGACTTTTAGTAAGGCTCTAACTTCTTAATAAATACATGGAGCACCTGTCAAAGGGAATCTATCGTCAGACCTAAGTCAGCCTGGTTAGGTATTCAGTTCCTCTGCTTTGAAGTGAGATAACAGATACAGAGAAACCACATTTGCTGAGGAAAAACACCATTCTGGCAACAAAGAATGAGAAGAAAAACTGACAGTTGTTTTAAATATATTTTTAGTTCCTGGGACCTTGCATGCTGTCATTTTTTTCTGCTTATTTAAACAGATACTGTAATTTTACAAGTAGCTTAGAGTAAAGAGTACAGCTAAGGAGGAATCAGTAGGGGTTTGTCTTCGGTGTCAAAGATGCTAGGATTAATAACCTAAGATCTAAGCATAAACATATAAATTATATGCAATGCATTGTCTAAGTATGCTGCATCTCCTTATAAGCACAAAAAGCTATGGTTTCTTTAAAAATGTACTTCAATCAAGTGTCAGTAATACACTATTATGAACATACTTATTTTAGCCTAATATCCAAGACAGATGTTTTACAGTAAATCCACCTAGCTAAACATTTCTCTTTAGCTAGGTGGATAATAGCTAAACATTTCTGCTAATAAATCATGTAACCAGATGTGGAAATAAAAATTAACACCCATAACTAATTGGAAAAAATGTTTTCATCAAATAAAAAATTTCCACAAAATGCTTTGTTTAGATCTTCAGCTTTTAAAACTCATAATCTAATTTTTCTATTCATAATAGGTAAGCTATGCATTACGCAGACCCTCTTTCATCTTAACTGGTTCCCAACTTCTCTATAGCGAAGATCTGTACTAACAGTGATGAGGTACTCATTCAGAATTCTGTTATTTCTAATAAAAGAAATATAACACCATTTTTTTGGGCTATGAACAGAAAAAGTACACATCTGGTGTCATATGCTTTCATACACCTTAATGTAATAATAATTTATTAATAAATAGCTGAAGTGTTGCATTATTTGAGCAAATTTAAATGTAGACAGCTTCATTCAAAATAATAAAAATGTGTAACTGCTTTTTTCCTGAATAAATACTGATATCCACGTCAGTGCTACAAATTCAATTCTGTATTTTCAGATGTCTATTAAAATTAATATAAGTTGGGACCTTTAGCATGTCACAGAATAGTAATTCAAATTTCCAGTCAAAATACTTGGTTAATAGCAGACGTCTGTCTCTTTTATAGTGCTTGACCAAAGACAGTGCCTCTTCTACATTGTAAAACAGTGGAAGAGACATGGGCCATTAGCACAAGCAAAACATTTTCACTTGATAAGTCAATCTGGGCTGGTTTTTTCTGTCATGTCAGCAGTGTCTGAAAACAAAGGAGACACAGAAGCCCCAGGAGACAGCATGTCTGCCCAACCCTGTTTCTGGGGGATCTCTTAATTTGTTTTAGAAAGCACATAGTGAACCTTCCAGGTGTCAAAATTTAATATGCTACATAGCATGCTGCAGCCACTGACACTGTGGGACATGCAAAAGCCTGTTCCAAATCAGTGTCCTTGGGGAACATACATCGATACTTTTTCTCCACCTCCTTGGCTGTCACAACAATCCCTTGATTAGGCAATAAGACCTGGTCTTGTCTCAAGTGATTTGATAAGCAGTTGATAAGCAACAGTTCATTAAGCTCTTGGGATATATAAGCCAGAAGGTTTCCAGCATGCCTCTGCACTTGAGGAGTTTGACAGCTTCCTGTTCAGCAGCCCAGGAGCCACTGGAAGATGTTGTTGACTGCAAAAATACTTGTTTTTGCTGTGAATGTTTTCCTAAGAGTGGCAACAGGCTTGGACATTGGATTATCCACGAAATGTGTAGTGATACCCAAGGAGATGGGCATGTGCCACAAGATTGGATACTCTGAAATGAGACTTCCCAACCTGATGGGACACACGAGCATGGCAGAGGTTATCCAAAAATCCACAACCTGGCAGCACCTTGTACACACAGACTGTCACCCTCACGTGAGGACGTTCCTGTGCTCCCTGTTTGCACCCATCTGTTTAGATACGTAAGTATCACAGCACAGTATAAAACTCCAGCCTTTATTTGCCAGAACAGGAATGAAATCAAATGCATGTTTATCGTAATCTAAAGGTGATCTCCATTTTTTCCGAAGTAATTCTGTTAGCTTTTTTATATTAATCAGAAAAAAAGTACTGAAAACTTGTTCCACTTCAACTTTATTTTGCCTTGGGAACATGATTGGTGTTGTCAAAAGATATAATGTTTTATTTTGTTACAGCTGAACTTTATTCTTATTCATTCAGGGTTGAAGCACCTACTGTGAATAGAATCGGGCTCATACTGAAGTTTTTCTCAGGTTGTCACAAACGCATTTTTAAAATCATAACTGAATATTGTAAGCTCAGTCTGTACACAGACCGCTTGCATAATTTGCACAGCTGCTGCTTCTGGAATTATATTATTATTGAAGGATGTCAAATATCAGCAAAGATTATGTACTTTGCAGAGGAATCACTGTTGCAATAGTTTCTCTTCTGACTCAGCCTGGTTTTTCCTCCAACAACAGGTTTATCCATCCCTGTAGAAGTATGTGTGTTGCTGTCCGTGACAGCTGCGCGCCCGTGCTCCTGTGCCATGGACACCCCTGGCCTGCCAGCCTGGACTGCAACAGATTCCCTGGAGATGAGGACATGTGCCTGGCACCTCTTACTAAGGACTATAAATACTTGCACAAAGGTAGCTCAAAGATGGCAGAGGGGAGGGTGGCCATATCCTGTGTTCTGGGAATCGAGGAGATACAAGGGACAATGTTCCCAGACATTCCGTGATTTTGTAGTGGAGTCAGGTCTACCTTTACTGCTTCACGTGTTGGTGCAGACGGGAGGGACGGTGCTGGCAGTGCAAGCTGCAGCAGCCCTGCGGTGCTGTGAGCCAGCAGTGCAGCAGGCTGTGCTGTGGTAGTGGAGGAAGGCAATTATCACCCTGCACAGCTGAGGGCAGTGTCATACCCACCGCAGCACACCGGGTTCGAGTTGTTTTGAGATCTCTTTATAGACTTATCAATGCCCCTTATCACAGACAAATTTATGTATACCAGTTGGTCCTCAGATCAATTTAGGAAAGCTGGGATGATTTTATCTGATTTTCCTTAAAGAAACATGAGCTATCATGGCATTAATGTTCAAATCTTCAAATGCACTCACACTTGCTAACTTCCGTGGAAAAGAGCAGGATTGAGTTGCTGCTAGCACACCCAAATTCATATATATTCACAGTCTTAGCACAGCTGAACCCAGAGTGACTGATAGAATCAGCCACCTAACACCTTACCACCTACTTTAGCTGTGTTAAAAATAATGCTGTATTTGTTACTTTATTTGTTGCTGATAATTGATCTTCTCAGTCTGAACAAGGGCTGAATGTGCATGGAAAATGAAACTCCTTTTCATCCCTAGCCATGTTTTCAGAGAAGTGTGTTGACTTTTTACCTATTAGCATTGGCCCTATCTTTGATGTGTATTTTCTCTGTCATCCCTGTGGTTAAACAGTGGGTTCTCAGCTTTGACAGCAGAAAATTAAAACAAATTATTCAAAAAGATAACAGTGAGACTTTGTAATTTCTTATCAGTCCTACCAAAGCCTACCTGCCAGACCTGCCCAGCAGTGGAGGAATTCTTTACACACAAAAGAGTTCTTGAAGTTTTCTGTGACAGTAACTTTGGTAAGTCCTTGCTAATGTAGCTGGTGTTAAAGAGAGCTGGTGTTAAACTCTTCTTCTAAATGCTTTAAAAGTAGGATTACAATTAGTGACAGTTTCTGCAGGGATTTCATAGGATTAAGAGTTTGGCTGCTAACTTAGCTTTAGGTTGGTTTTCAGAATATGTTCTTTCTAATCTAAATATAAGAAGGATTTATTAATGATCTGGTTTCCAACCAAATACTATTCTGGCCTAGTTTGCTACAACGTGCTTTATGAAAAATATTTCTGTCAAAAGCAGCCAAATAAGCAGGTTTGCCTTTTATTAGCATTTAAACACAAAATAAAGCTTTGGTGTTTTACCAGTGTACAGTGTATCTTTGCTATTTTGGTGCACAAGATTTTTGTGATACCTAACTTACTGAAAAGGAGACTCAGAAAATCATATCAGTGAAAGGAATTCTTACCTCCTGTTGTTGGAGTGATGAGTGGAGTTTGCCCTAGAGACTTCCTGGAAAGCCGTTTGATGTCAGAGCAAAGAGTTTCAGTGATGTTGGCTAGTGTTAGACCAAGAAATACAGAAAAATGTCGTGCTAAAAAGTGTTGGTGGAGTCAAGACGGGTAGGTGGATGCCTATAAAGAAAAGGGAATACCTAAAAGGGTGGTATCAGCAAGCTATTTTTGCCTAGGGATTCCACACATGGACAAGGTGAGTTCCGGGAAAATTGCTTGGGCAATTGCTGGGCATCTTTGTGATACACGAACAACACCAACAGCTTACAATATGTAATTACCCAAAGTCTGACATAACATGGTGATGGTAAAAATAAATTACTCATGTTGTGAAAATATTTTTTTCTAGTCACCTAATTCAATCGAAAAAACCCCCTTTACTACATAAAATTTATTTTTCAAAAATGTTTTAAACTTTAAACTGCTGCTGGAAAAGGCCTCACCATACTCTGTCAGCATAAATTATGAACATATGTTTAAGGAATATGTTTTGACTTATAGTGTTTCTTTCTGCATTTGAGAAATGGAGTGACTTGCATTTCCTTTTCTTTTTTCCTTAGCAGTGAAAGTAAAGCTGTCCAAGAAGAGAGCAGCATCAGAGGACCAAGAGTATAACATTGAATGCCAGGTGGAATTCATTACCCAGGGCTCACTCTTGCCTTATCAAACTCAGAGTATGATACAACAGTGGCTGCTAATTAATGAAAAATGTGTAGAGAGGATGACTCCAACCCACCGTCCCATGGTGTATCTCCTTGTGGGGAATATTGAAGAGGGCATCATTTTAGTAAAACAGGTTTATCGCTGGCAGAGGAAGGACTCCCAGCTGACTTTGGCCACTCAGAAATGGAGATATCATAAATGCTTGTAAATATTTATCACCTTATTTGTAAAAAGATGATTATACTTCTCATGCTAAATCGATCTTGTAAATAGGAATGTAATATAAGCTGAATGTAAAGCTTTAATTTACTTTAAAATTGTATTGTAAGTTGAACTCAAACACCAGTGCTATCAGGGTTCCTTTTGGCAGTGTTACAGCTACTCTCATTCAGTGTGAACTTGGACAGCTATGGATAATTGTTTCTTTGAGTTATGATTTCAAAAAATCGTAATATGTGCAAAAACCAGCAAAAACCAGTCTCAAATCCAGCTGACTACTTCTAATGTATTTGTCTATACCACCCACTCTACCGTTTTCTCCAGTTACCTAAACCTTCTCTTGCCTAATATTTCATGAATCCACCTCATTTTCGCCCGTTGGAGTATTTTGAAAGTAGGCGGCCCTCTGCTGGTCGCTTTTGACTGAATCAGAGTGGAATAAAGAGAAGAGTAAGTTAGTGTAACACGGTATGGCTGGCCCCAATGGCAAGAAGATTTGGTTCCTGGGTGTCATAAATCAGATCCGTGCTACTGGAAAGTCCTTCTTCATTTTCAGACACATTACAAAGGTCAATGTATAAACTTTACCCATTCTTCAAAAGGTCTGCAGGGAATGAATGGAGTCAAAATATTTTTTTAAAAATGCAATAGGAACATGATTAGCATTCTCATAGTTGGTGCGATACACTGACATTAAGACTACATGAAGATGGACATGACAATTTTAGTTTTATAAATATGTATAATAATCACAGTAACAGGTGTTCCTCTGCAAAGTACATAAATTAGAAACTACTTCGGTAACACAGTGTCTATTATTGTCACATTTTTTTGAAACAAATACGGGGGAAGTTTATGTGCAGTAGATTTCTAGAATTGGCACCTGTAATGATCTGGGTTTCTGATACATTCCCCAAAAATGCAGGTTTGTATCAGGTTATCGAATGTGATGACACCTGTTCCATCACTTTCTGCCATGAACTGGGAATCTAGGAGAAACCGAGGGAAAAAGGGCCAATATTCGAGGAAGCTGTGCACACACGCCTGCCGGCTACCCCGGCCCGCCTCGGACGGGCAGGAGAGGCATCAGCGCCCGGGCTGACCAGCCCGGGCCACGTCACTCTGCGGAAATGGAGGAATAATGCCTTTAGTCCAGGTTCTTAGTTTATTTTTCTTTATGTCAGAGGATGCCACACAGCCCGGGGCTGGGGATTGCTTTGCTCTTGGTCACTTCCACACTAAAACCCTTCCAGCGGCTGTATGCCCGAGGCACGGCCTCACCGCCGCAGGGCCCTGAGGCCGCGCACCGTCCCTGGGCCTGCCCCGCCCGGCTCCGCAGCACCGACCCAGCGCGGCAGGCGCAAATCCCACAGCGGGGTTCAAACCGCGCTCCAGCGCGCCCGGGGGCGGTGGCTGCGCTCGGCACGCCCACAGACGGGGCTGTGAGGCCGAGACGCGCCACCTCCCCGCCCCCGGACGGCGTCGGCTGGGCGCGGGGCCGGGCTAAGTGCCTGAGTGGCGGGCGGGGGCTGCTGGGCTCCGCGAGAGGCGAGCGGAGTGGGCCCGAGGCCCAGGACGCGGCCCCGCGGCCGGCTCTGCGCTTGCATCCGCTGTCCGTGCGTCGGCTTCTTTATCTCTCTTCATTGTCTCTCTGGGGCTTTTGAGAGACCGATAAAGTTCTAAACTAAACATGTCCCTGTAACTGTTCTGCGCGTGGTGTATGAACTCCTGTCGTTCCTACTTTGTGGCTTTGTAGCTCAGGTTCTCCGCAGCAGCTGTTCGGCGTCGCCGCACAGGTAAGTGTGTGTGCGGTGGAGGGAGGAGGCGGCCTGTGCTCGCAGCCTCACCTGCTGGTAGGGCCCGGGCGGGGCTGGGGGGCTCGGGAGCTGGGTGTAGCCCTGCACCAGAAATGCCAGCGCCCAGCTCTCGAACCCTCGGTCATTGTGAATCCTGCCTGCCCGCACCCAATTTCGGTGGGCGCAGTTTTGTCAGAATCTTTTGTTTTTCTTTGATTTCATTCTGTAAGTACAAAGTGTAAAGTACAAAACTGTCATGCAAGCAGATATGCTCTGTACTTATATTCTCACTATCTAGTGAAATAGTAACTGGTTTAAGTTGACTTCTGGTGTGAAATATGTGTCTTGGGATTTTTGTTCTGCTCAGTCTAGCAATGGCTTCAGGAACAGCGCTGATTTATGATGAGGAGATGACCACTCATAAACTACTTTGGAGTGAGTAAGTCACTGCTGTTGTTTTTGTTAATAGGTTCTTATTAGGAGTCGTGAGAGCAGTACAAAATAAATACATTTTTTGTAAATATAATAGGAAGCATCCAGTGATACTTCCTGTCATTTTCTGAGTAAATAGAAAGTCTTTTCTTTAGGAGAAAAAAAATATTTTATTCACGGTTTGTTTCTAGATACTGTAATGATCATCTGACACTGGATTTGAGAAGCTGTAGGCATCCAGTCTTGGAGGCCTTAACAAGAAATGTTAGGATGAGGCATCTGAGTAGCCCCCTAAATAATGTGTTTTAAGCTAAAATATCATTGACCTTGGAAAAGTATGTAGATATACTCACTCAGCTGAAACCTATCAATTGCATTCAGTTAGAAATTGGTATATTACTTACATTTGCATAAATTAGACCAGTTCCTTTGCAGTGCTCAGAGTAACAATCCATTGTTGTCTTCTCTCTCAAACCTGCTTCTCCTCTGTTCACCTTCATTATAACTTACAGCTTTTAATTGCAGCATTTCCATATCTGTAGTTAAACATTGCAACTTCTAGCAGTGAGAGAGGAAACAAAAAAATTATGCTTTTGTAGTGTTTGTTTGGGTTTTTAAGGATTATTTTGCTTACATATTTTAGAATCAATTTCTGACTCAGTTCCAAAACAGAAGGTATTTAAATTTTTTTTTTTTCCATTTACTCTCATGTATCTCTCTTTTAGGGTAATAAATCTTACAATGGGGAGTTAAAAGCTAGGCTTTATGAAGTGTATTATTTACCTGTGCTGCTATAGTATTATAGTTATATAGTTATTGCTTATTTTTAGTCCCATTTGTGATATTGAAGTGCCAGAAAGACTTTCATCCTCCTATGAGCGGCTTAAAAGTTACCGTCTTGTGGAAAGATGTGTCCGTGTGCCTGCCAGAGAAGGAAGCGAAGAGGAGATCCTGTTGGTTCACAGGTCTGAAACTTAACTTTCATTCAGATTAATTCAATGAAACAGCAGATCTCATATCTCCAGATCATATTTGGATCAATTTGAAAAGAGTGCTCCAAAATTCAATGGCTTCCATTAATTTCAGTGGAAAATGTGTCACAATGTTGAATATGGTGTAGGTGCTGAATTATGAATCTGCTATTCCACTAAATCTACATTTTCACTCTCTGGGATCTTAAGCAATGAATGCTGATTTATACATGGGAATAAAAGTAAACTTCTAAAAAATATTTATAGTTTCTTACTTAAGTGCTGTGTTAATCTCTCTTTCCCCTGCAGTTTAGAGCACTTGGAAGTGGCAAAAAGCACTCAGACAATGAATGAGGAGGAGCTGAAAAGAGTATCTGAAAATTATGATGCTTTTTTCTTTCATCCGGTGTGTAAGTTAAACTGCTTCCTCTCTTGGGAGTTACAACTATTTGCGTTACTGCGTCTGAGTGGCATTTTTCTAAGTAGGGCAAAATTAAGATTACATAGTCTCACATTTATTAGTATAATGCTGTAACTTAAATTAGTCAAATGTCCTGTCATCTATTTTGTAATTGTATCATACCAGTATAATGCACTACTCAAATTCTAGCTCTATTTTTTTCACTTAATCTCACTGTAGACCATTAGTGACCTGCAAATCACATTTTGGTAACAATTGCTCTTAAATGTTGTGTCATGAAATGGAGATGAAGTCTTCTGTGTTATGTTTCTGTAGGGTTTCATTCCTTATTTTCAAAGATACCATGTTATTCCACTCATTATGTCCATCTCACGTTTTTTAACTGCTCCACAGAGAACATTCTTATAAAGATTATGGTGATCCTTGGTAATTGTAGGGGAAAGCACATTGGAACCTGTGCTGTAAGGTTCTGTTTCAACTATCTTCATACAGTTTGAGTGGGGTAGAATTATGTCAAGCCAGTTTGCTGTTGGGATGCTAAGGCATGTCATGTGTGCCTTGTTTAAGCTGATGAGTTTCTCTTTCTCAGAGCACTTACCGCTGTGCCAGACTGGCAGTAGGAGCAACTCTGCAGCTGGTGGATGCTGTGATGTCAGGAAAAGTGCGTAATGGAATGGCACTAGTAAGGTAAGAAAATATGCGAGGAAGTTTTCATTTAGCAAAATTTCTTTTGTTGTGAATAACTTGTAAAACTTTGCTTCAGACCTCCAGGTCACCACAGCCAGAGAAGTGCAGCTAACGGCTTCTGTTTGTTCAACAATGTCGCTATTGCCGCAGAATATGCAAAACTGAAACATGGTCTACAGAGGTAAGTGCATGGTTGACTCTAGACAAGCTTTTCGTATGTAAACAAGTTTGACATTGTACTAGTTTAGATTAATGGCTAGAGCTTTCTGGGTGTCATGTTCCTTTTGGTTCAGAAAAACATTTTCCATTTATACCTTCTGTAGATTAAGATGTTGTGGCTCTTCCGCTGAGTGTTTTCTTTTACTGATCTGTACAGAATCTTAATTGTTGACTGGGATGTGCACCATGGGCAAGGAACTCAATATATATTTGAAGAAGATCCAAGGTTTGAAGGATTTTTTTTCTTCTTTAATGTCAGCTGTTTAAAGATTGTTTGCCTTTCTAGAGAATAAGATTTCTTAAACTTCTAAAACTAGAATCTTGCAAAACATTCACCTTGCTATTTTAGTCTCTCTGTTTTTCACTTTTTATAAAACAGAAGGAAATATCTCAATCAAAGTAAAATGTAAATCTGTTTTACTTTAAAGAATAACAAACAAAATAAGCAATATGATTACCTTGGTTTGTCAGTACTCAGGTAGTACATCTATTCTCTATTCGTGAATCTCTCAGTTAAAGTCTTGTAGTAGTAGTTGGATAAAATAGGTGAGCTTTATATTTTTATGGAAAAGCTATGTAAGTAGGTTCTAGAAACAAGTCTGCTGTTCTGAAAATTCCTTGTATTTGATCTGTATGGAGTGCATGCCTGCAAGACATTTTTAGCATGTTAATTTTTAGGTTAATTTTGGCATGAAACCTACTGTACCAATTTCCACAGTCTAAATCTTTTGAGAGAACTAAGGAGAAAGGACAGATGTATTTTCTTGCTTTCAGGCAATACAGTCACCAGGTTCAGGATATAAAGTAATTTCCACAATCTATTTGTCAAATTGGATTTTAATTTTTTTTTATTTTCAGTGTTTTGTACTTTTCTTGGCATCGCTATGAACATCAGGAATTCTGGCCAACACTTAAGGAATCCGATTATGATGCCGTGGGTCTGGGAAAAGGAAAAGGTTTTAACATAAATTTGCCTTGGAATAAGGTAAATACTGTTTACAGCACAACAAAGCAACTACAATAGCTTTCTATTTCAGCCTTTATGTAACACTTTCTGAGCACTGCTTCACTTGCTTGGCAAACATCTTAGACAGTGTATATCCTTCCTGTCAGGGGAGTGTCTGCTGGAAAATATGGCTCAGAATGTGATAATGTTTGAAAAATAAAAGGGAGAGAAAATTTTACTCATTTTTACTTGAATATCTTGCCTAGCCATCAAATCAGAAAGTGTTTCTGAAGATGGTTACATCCATCCTTGTGTAGCAAAGAACTGAAGCTCATTAAGGTTGAAAATGGTGAATATTTATGCACTTTACTTAAATTGAGAGGTTTTTACTGTATCTCATAAGATTCCCTCATCTTTAACTTTCCCTACCTTTCCCTAAAGTCTTGAAGACCTTAGAAAATTTGTCATTCCAACAGGAAAACATGACCAGTGTTTCTCTTATTTTTCAGGTTGGGATGGGAAATTCAGATTATCTTGCTGCTTTTTTCCATGTGTTGCTTCCAATGGCTTTTGAGGTAAGTTTTACTGCCAAAGAGTACTTCCTAAGTGTTTCTTAAGCAGGTACCGTTGAATATTTTACATAAATGCAGTAATTGCCAGTAGCACAGTTAATACATTTATTCTACTGATATGACATTGCCCTAATCAACTGAATAGTATTTATGGAATTTTAGCTTTTAAATATTCAACATAATCATCTGCAACTTCTCCAGCAGAAACGAAAATAGTGTAAAAGGGTAATGTATTCAAGGAGAATCCTTATTTGTGTTCATATTCTAACTGAAATAACAGCTGATCATGGTACAGCTGAAATCCCGTACAAAATTGAAAATAGCACATAAAGATGTGCTACAACTGTGTCTCTTTTATAACAGTTTGATCCTGAACTGGTTATTGTCTCCTCTGGATATGATTCTGGAATTGGTGACCCTGAGGTAAGTAACTTGTGGTCTTTGTGTTGTCAGTCATGAATCTATTAGGAAAATTTTCTTGCTGCTTTAATGTCCTGTGACTGCTAAGTGAAATGCACTTTGATCAAGCTAAAAATACATGCTTGAGTCTTTAGGCTGACCCAAGTTCATTAAATATTGCAACAAAGACATGGAAAACATGGAAGACATTAGCCCATATGTGTAATTTCTGTGTTGTTCTTTTCACCTTCCTTAAATGCAGTTGATTCAGCATTCTGTTTGATAAAATGAGAGGCAGGTGTTCTGGAATTCCAACTTAGACTTGGGTATTTGTTTGTTTAGGTTTCTTACCAGGGTTTTTGAACCAAGGTGTCATCTCTTAAATTTTTTTCTTCGGTTTAGGGTCAGATGAATGCCACTCCTGAGGTTTTTGCCCACCTTACCCATTTCCTGATGCAGTTAGCTAATGGAAAGCTGTGTGTCATCCTAGAGGTAAAGACTTTTGAAGTGTACCTGCAGGGGAAGGGTCTTTGTATTAGAGCCATTTAGGGCAAGGTAGAAGTTAGGAAGCAAAACTTCTCAACAAAATAATTTCTTCTTTTTATCTTTCTTTTGAGTATCAGGAATGCAAAAATGGGTAAGATTTGACAGCGCTCTGACACTTTAGAGTTTTGAAACAAAGGAGCCATATGCTCATCATTCCAAAAAACATATCCTCCACAAGTCTGTTCAGTTCTTGTGCACAGTGATTAGTCTACTGCTCTTGACAGTCCCAAACTCATTAAAATGTATTTAGTGGATAGGCTGTATTACCAATGCTTTTACAAGCGTATCTTACTCCAGGAGACTTGATAAAACTTTTAACCTACATATACTCTTACTTAGTAATGGAGCACTTATAAAATTCCCTCTTTTTTGATTTATAGACGATATGCAGGCTCCTTAGGAGCTCTTCTTTATTTTTTTTTTTTAACAATTAAAATGTTTTCTCCTTTTGAAATCTGGACTTCAACTCCCTATTTCTGCTGCATGTTAGAAAAATGGTGGCTTTTCAGGTAAATAAATGTGTAGAAATACTGCTGCCAACAAGGTCTTCAAGAGTGAACTGTATATTAATTGATTCACTTGACCTCTTGTTTTGCATGACCTTTCTTCCATCATCCTTCTCTCCAGCAGGTTATTATAGATAGTTTTGTCTATTAGCTGAAGTGCAAATAAGCATTCACTGCTGTCACAGGTGGTGTGACTGCTCCATAGGTGATAGATGGCTTCCTGCATGCCACCTAGCAGTCTTAAATCCATCTTGTTCTCCAAATTCTGCCAAACTATTAGGCACCACATCTTAAAAGTGTCAGGCTGTGGGAGATTTCTCCTGTACAGCCATTTTAGAGGACAGTGGTAGCATTTGCCTTCTAAGGAATTTTCCACAAGGATTGTTGAAGATGGCATGTTGTAGATGGGAATGGAGAAGGCAT
This sequence comes from Platysteira castanea, assembly GCA_013397175.1. Taxonomy (NCBI): domain Eukaryota; kingdom Metazoa; phylum Chordata; class Aves; order Passeriformes; genus Platysteira; species Platysteira castanea. Next base: position 169,046 of record VYXC01002709.1, on the reverse strand, counting down.
GTGTTTTCATGGCAAAGTAATGACTGATTTTTGATGTTACTTGAATTATGACTAAGTGAGTTCAATCATGAGATGCCAGTGAAGTTCAGTAGGTAGCCACTAACTTACTGGTTTCATATTGAAAAGTTATTGATTTAGATATACTTGCATATCATCTTCTGTTTCTGTAAATTCATATATATTTCAAAAGTATACTTTATTTTCTATGTTGCAATTCAGAGAGATATTAAAAGTACTTGGCCCTTAGTTGACACAAAATACTTTTTAGGGTGGATACCACTTGAAATCATTGGGTGAATCAGTCTGCATGACTGTAAAAACTTTGCTTGGAGATCCTGTACCTCAAATAACTGGAGAAATGGCACCTTGTCTAAGGTAAGCATATAAAGAATTTTGGAACAACTGTGTTTATCAAAGAGACTAAAGACACGCATGCTTTGAACATTTTGCTGAAGTAAGGTTTTAATATGATAGTTTATGATGTACTATTTTCTACTTTGGATAACTTGCATTTTTAAAAAGACATCCAAGGTACAGTTTTATATGCGTTTGTTTCTGAAATTATTTCAAGTTGTGAGCTCTTATAGCATAAAACCATAAGCCATTTTATCCTTAGGCCTTGTTATCCTATAGAAATCCATCTCACTCAAGGCTGAGATAATCCTGCTATAATCAAGGCAATACCAGTTAACTATGGCCAGGATTTGGGAAAGTATGCAACTGCAAGGATTAGTGCTTCAGACCCCAGACCACTTCAGTTGCTATAGTACGGCAGTAGCTGGGGCTAACCTTTCTCACATCAGAGAGAGTTGATGCTATGCAGAACCAGTCTTGACGAATACTTGTGTTTCTGGAATTTGGAGCATCGAGACCTGGGGTGCAAAAGCAGTTGACTATGTAGAGCTGTACCAAGATAATTAAATTTAAAGTCTAAATTATTTTTAGAGACACTAAGACTGTGTTTGTACAGTGGTGAATCTGACCTAGTAAAGCATTCTGAACCTTGGACCTGAATCAGTCCCACATCTAAAGAGTGTCTTTCTCTCTACCTGTCTATACTATCAATAAGTGCAAAAGCAGTTGACTATGTAGAGCTGTACCAAGATAATTAAATTTAAAGTCTAAATTATTTTTAGAGACACTAAGACTGTGTTTGTACAGTGGTGAATCTGACCTAGTAAAGCATTCTGAACCTTGGACCTGAATCAGTCCCACATCCAAAGAGTGTCTTTCTCTCTACCTGTCTATACTATCTCCTCCACATCTCCATGTTCTGTCCTCTGTCTTTCTCCCAGCTCAGTAGCCGTCCTGTGCTTTTTCCAGCAGAAATGCTTCTCATGCACTTTGGTGGCAGTACCTACCAGTTGGCTGTGTTAGTTAAAACTCAGAGCTTGGATCAGTCAGGGAAGCAGTGTGGATATACATAGGCTGTGGGCAGGGCTGCATTTGGTAAACTGATTGTGCAAAGCTGGTTATTTTGCTCCTAGCACATCCCTTAAGTCCCCTGTGTCCTCTTTTTCTTCTCTACGAACTATGGAATCTCATGGTGCTATCATCCTGTGTCATAGAGAGTTGATTACATACTTATCCAATATACCAGTCCAGCTCCTGAACACCTTACAAGTAATCTGCAAGTACATGGAATTTCTTCTGGATTTGATATGACCTGAATTATGTTTGTATGATACCTAATGTAATGGGACCACTTGCCCATATTGCTGCAAATACCACTGATAACAAAAAGGAGATTTCAACACAAAGAATAGCAGGGTATGTGATTTACTTGGTTCCTGAACAGACTGTCTTGCTTTTGAGTCAGTCTAATTAAATCTTTACATTGTGTAGATAAAATCTCTTGGCAAGGCATTGACAGACAGGAGGAATTTTTCCAGGACTCAGACAGGTGTGCTTCCTCCATCAGCAGGGTTGGGATGTCACTCAATGTGTAAATGTGTGTACATGTTGTATGTGTTCTTCACTCTTCTTTTTTGACTCTTCAATCTTTTCAAGCAGTCTGCCCATTGATTCTCATTCTCTTTATCTTTCTGTTTTGCATTCTTGGAAGACATCAGAATTTGTTCATTTTCAGCTGGATTTTTTTGGGTTTGCTTTTTTGAGGTAGGTAATGATTCCTCTATTTTCATTATTGCTGATACTGTTAATCTGGTTTCTTTTTTAGTGCTGTTGAATCTATTCAAAATGTGAGAGCAGCACATAAACCCTTCTGGAAATGGTTGGCGTATGAAGGTAGTTTCTCTTTATTCAAGCAAATGTTATTGATAAATGGATTTATACAGAAATTGAAAAATGTTAAAATTAATTCCAGTGGATTAAACTAATTGAACAAGCAGTTATTCATCAAGTGACTGACAAAGTAGTATGAGGCTTCATTCAAGGTCATGTCTTCAGCTGGTCTGAAAAAAGCTTTCTGAAGCTGGCAGACATCATGCCAAAAAGTAGCATTTCGATATCTTTGTTTGAGGATGCTGTTTTCTGTGTCAAAAATATGGGCATAAGCTTTATTACAATATATGACCTTTCACAAGATTAACATAGTAGCACTGAAAAAATAACATTGGTGTCAGGAAACATTGCAGTTAGTGGGAGTAAATATGCATACTATGAATACAGATATATTCTATTTTGTAAATAAATATATCTAAATATTAACACATTGCTTAGAAACTAATGCCTGTGAAACCTCTCTTTTTTTTTTCCGCTAGATACATCATTTTTACAAAATTTGAGCACCAAATCACACTTACTAAAGAAGGCTAATTCAAATCCCTCCACAGAACATGAATCTAAGATAATTAACAACAACAACACTGTCAAAGTAGAAAGGTTTTTGGAATTGCACATGAAAAATATTCTATTTCCAGTGCCTCCCATCAAAACAGCAACAACTGGTTCTGAAGGTTCAGAACACTTTCTCCCTGAACATGTTCAGCTAGTGAAGGAAATGGACAAAACTGAAATAAAAGCTCTTGTCAGGTTGGTCCTATTTATTCAATTTTCTACATAATTAAGAGGATGAGAGGGCTCTCTGTACAGACTGTCATCTAACTCTGTGTCTGCCACAGCCATCTTTTAGGCCTTCTTCTACCCAATTACAGCCAGAATTTCTTCCTTTAGAAATAAAGACATTTGTGTTGTATAGCACTCATAGCCTGAAATCCTTTAAAGAGCTAATCAGAATACTTTTCTCTAAAACTCTTTCAATAGAGATGGGACAGCTAATGCAAATGTATTAATTCAGAAAGATTTTGCTAGGAAGCTCTTAAAGCTCTGTACTCGCTTTTAGCTGGAAAAGATACCAAACTGCTCTGATTTGAGAAACTCAAATGTTTTGTCTTGTCTTGATCTAATTTTGACAGAACTCTGTTTCTTGAGTATCATCAGACATTTTTGTGTTCTTTCCAGTGCAGGATGGAGATAGGTTTAGGGAGTTGAAGACTGTCAGGCACTGGGGTTGTCATCCTCCTGGCTAGAGCTAGGTCTCTGGGAATCAATGTGTAGCACCTACACAAAATGTACCCCATGAATACTATAACTGCAAAACACTTTATCAGTGTCCTTCCTCTTTGAAGACATTATTACCTCTAACCTAGTTTTTCTTCATATAATTTATTTTACAGTGGCTTTTATGCAGACCTTGTGAAAGAGGACAAAACTTTGCTCTCTCTTGGCAGTATGTTGGCGATCCTAGATAAAATACTCAAGAAGGAGGTAATATATTGCCTTGGTCTTGGGGGTAGGGGTGGAGTTGGATTCCTCTGATTTTTTTGCTTCTACTACATTGTTGTCCACATTTTAGTTATTGTGTATCTCCCAAGTCCAGTAATCGCAGCTAGAATGTGTTCAGCTATGAGAGTGAGCATGCAAGATGAGAAAACAACTATTTAAGGATTGCTGTTAACCTAAGCCATCTTTCTAAGGCAAGTCATTGTCCAGACTTTCTGTAAGTAGTCACTGAATGTAAGTCCATGAGAACCTTCTCATCATTCTCAAGACCTAAAGGGCAGCCACGAATTAACTCTTCCAGATGAGAGGAGCAGAGGTGTATCAAGCACCAGTGAGCAGCAGCAATAAATCTGAAGCAATGTCAATACTTTCCTGTCTCAGTGTACAAAGTTTACATAGAGTAAATTTTGACTTAGATGTGCATGCACACACTCTTTAGTGGTGTTTCCAACAGCTCTACTGTATGCTGTGATTCTGAACAGAGTAATTCTAATTCAATATTTTGATTCTTGCAGGATCAGGAATGAAGAGAGGGCAGGCTTAGAGGGTGCATCATTATATTTATGTGTAAAAACTTGGAGAAGCATAGAAGAGAAACTGCAAACAAGTTTAAAATATTACATCATAATAAGTCACTCTCCCTTGGAGTGAAAAACTCTCTTTAAAGTAGCAGGCCTGCAAGGAAGAGTAACTACCATAATGGCCTCTTTCTTCTAAGACATCTTGCTGTTGGAAGTCACATGTAGATCTTTGGGACAAATTTCTGACATTATAAACTGCACATAGCTCCAGGAGAGCCTATAAATAGATTTTAAAAAATGCTTACTGGGAAAAAGAAGTAGAACTTTTAATGAGTTGAGATGTAAGTTAACTTTTTGTGCTGACAGAGAGGAGGAGTGAAGGGAAGCACATATTTTTGCTTAGCTCTCATGTTGAGTTCAAAGCACTACACACGACAAATGAACACTGAAGGGTTGACTGAGTAATACTGCAATTGTATTTTCCAGAAAATAATAGCTTGTCTAGGTTAAAGGAAGAGTCAGAATATTCAGGAACAACCTCCTTTTCATAGGGTACATTTTTCTGCTGCAGTTTGCAGACTATCTAGAGATCCAGTAAACATGGTTTTCCCCTGCAAAAGCTATTTTTACAGTTGCCTTTTAGTATAGCACCATACTTTTGAAATAATAGTGCATTTCATGGCATAATAATCAAATATGGCCTTTCTGTAGAAAATGAATTAATAACATTTTCTTAGTCATTTTCTTACTGTTTCTAATAATCAAAATCCCTTGATACACATAAGCAAGCAAAAATAGAGTTGTTACACTTAAAAAATGACGTGATCTTTTGCAGCATTAATTGCTTCTGAATGAAAAATGTATTTTGTAGGTGTGTAATGGAATTGCAGCATCACCCACAGTTGCTGTTTCTGCTGCCGTTGCACTAAGACATTCTGTTCATTTTGGATTTCAAAGGTGAATTTGTATGTTTTGTGTTTAGAGATCCTCAACAAAATGTTAAAATCAGATACTTAAATGTGGCAAATATGGCAAATTGCCTGAATTGATTTTAAACCAATTAAAACCTTGATTTTAAAACAAATAGCATGCCCACAAGCATAGCATTTTCAGCATGTAATCCAGGTAACAGCGTATATGCCAATGAAAGCCTTTTGCCTTTGCAAAGGCAAAAAATTTGTAAGGATGATGGCTGTGGTAGCATACACTTTCTTTGTCAGATTTCAATTGGCTTTGCCCTGAGGACAATTTCTTGATTTTTGTTTTTCCTCCCCAGTATTTGATGGGAGAGATGGGGTTCCCTTGAGCTGTCCTAAATGTGTTTTATTTCTACTTTTAATGGATCAAATACAATGTACATTCTCTTTAATGCTTCCAATCAACATGCAAACTTTTATACAAATTGCACTAACTGAAAAAAAAACCTACTTGTATGTATATTTTTGTTTTCTGCAGAGTGCTTTGTGTATTTGTTGGAGACATGCAGATCATACCAAACACAGAAGATGGGTGAGATCTCTCTTTACATTAGGGGGTGCAGTCCCCGGGGCTTTCTAAATGTTCATAAGTGTCCATATGTGTGATGAAATCTGCCCTAAGGAATCAGTCATGAGCTGACATTCATTAAATTTAGCTTGAGACTACAACACATCCCCAAATACATCTTCAAAGATTAATTATTGTCTCTAAATGCTACTTTTTGCCTTTAGTAGTAGGTTTAAAGTATAATCCTTCTGTATTAATTGCAATTTAGATTGTTATTGAAAATTGAACATAAAATACAATAAAGAAGGCAGTTATTAATTATATAAGATCTATCTCCCCTATAACTGCAGGAGGCAATACTGCTGATGCAGAGTTCTGTAATGAAAGTCTTCTTTATTTATATATAACTTTTTTCCACTTCCCATTTTTCTTAAAAGTAATTTGTTAGTCGTCTTTATTCCTCTTTTTAAAATTACCATAAAAAAGATTTCCATTTTAATTGTTTACATTTTGGCATGTACTAATGCAAATAGTTACTTGCTCCTGTATTATGAAGTAGTATTTAAATAATGATGAAAGAAAATACCCCATTTTTATCTCGTTGGGAAATATTGGTTAAATACTCAAGTGGGGTTTTTATTTACAGAAAAATGCTTATCATAAACATCTGTGACAAAGAACAGTCTGGAAAGACCAGCTGCAAACACTGTATTTCTCTAAACTGGAAAGCGGTAAGATTCACTTTCTGGAAACAACATAGGAGAAAAACATTTAAAACAGAAATAATATAATATATTTAGAAATTTATAAAGTAACGTTGAGAATTACACCCCTTACTCCACTTTGGACCTTTGAAGATTTTTCCTTTTCTTGCCCTTGCCAGATTACTACTCCTTCACAGAGCTTTAGAGTGTATTAGAATATAAGTTTGAGGAAACCTTCCATAGTTACTGCAGTTAATCTTCAGCAAGGCAGAGTTACAGTGTGAAGACACTAAGGAAAAAATAAATAATCCTACATGTTTAATGTAAAAATTGCTGGGAAGATAGATCAGTATCCTGCTTCCTAGGACAATTAAAAACTTCCTGAGAGTCACCTTTCTGTTTTGTTTTATTTCTGAAAATTTGGGGCTTTATATTTGTGCTAACCAATTTGTTGTTGTTGTTAAAGGATGCTGAAGGAAATGATTTCTTTTCTGCTGTACTTGGATTCATTCTTCCTGTAGCATACAGTTATCAACCGAACCTAATAGTAGTAGCTGTTGGACCAAACAGGAATCTTGGAATAAATGGAATTTCTCTGCTTGTTGCTTTACTACAAGGATTAGCTGAGTCTCGAATTTTTGTTGTGATTGAGGTAAGAAGTGGTGCTAAGCTGTGGTACTTCAAAGTGTCTGGGAGAGACACTGGCTTTAACTGCTTCAAGCTGCCCAGTACAACATACTGGCTCTATTTATCCTGTCTTTGGTACTCCTGAGCTCACAGCACAAACTGCCCAAGTTTCTTTCTGTCCTGAGAACAAGACAAGACACAGTTGCACACCGAGCTGTATGCAGCTGTAGGCAGCCTGTATGATGGAGAAGCTGAGGCATGAACGCAAGCCCATGGTTATGTCTGTGGACCATAGATGTTCTGACAGTTTGTCACAACTTCCATTTTTATCTGGGATCCACAGCTCAGAGTTGTCTCCTGAAAAGAGGCACTCATTTCCTGTCTGTTAAATCATCTGGCCTCTTTCCATCAAATGTTACTGAAAGCAGGCTGTTCATAACAGACCACTAAATTTCCTCTTCTCCCTTCTGTGCTGTACTTTGTCACACATGACTTACAGCATGCAGAACATAAACTAGAATGGCACATACCTTCAAGTGAACTTAATTGGGATAATACATAATTGAGGGCCAGTCTACCCCAGCTTTTTGTTTCTGGTAGAGAGCACAGGAAAGTAAATAAAAAATATAGGGACTTTTCCTAGGCTAGCTTTTTCCATACACTACAACATTAAGGATGCCTAAATTTAGGAGTTGTAGGCAGTATCCGGAGCAGTGATCAGTGTCAGTGAGTGTATCTTCCATGAATTTGTCTAATCACATAAAGAACTCAATTTACACTCTTGGCCTTCCAGCATCCTGTGGTTGTGAGTACCAGTTTCTCTGTGTAATTTGTGAAACAGTAACTTTTGATTACTTTTATGCCTTCTAGTCTTCTTCAATGAGAAACAACAAAAAATTGTTCGTGTATGCTTGTTCTAATCTGTTCACCAGCAAGTACGCAATTAAAGCCATGCTATTTGTTAAGCTGCCAATTAAGTGGGTTTTGACATAATTTATTCTGTAGTTTTCTCAAATATTACTTGCTTTAATTTACAGTGCTGATACATAATTTGTACACTGATATGCAGTACCCATAAATAATGTATTTGCACATTACTAATTAGGAGTATGAAATGGAGAGAATTACTGATATTCTGAAGTGTAAACTCAAGCAATAAAAGGATATTAGGCATACATGTTTAAAAAAGTGATTGATACTTTTATATTGGTACTCTGCAGGTAGCTCCATAACAGGAGCTCCATAACATTTTCTAATGCATGTGTGTGGCTTTTTAGAATACTTGAAAAAATACTTTTCTCTCTTAAAAACAAAATAGGGTTACAGTCTTCCAAATATAATCTTCATATAGCATCAACATTTCAAAATACAGTTTCTGCAAGGAAATGATACTGATTTAGACTGTGAGAAGTCCAAAAGAGTAAATTTCTTTATGAGGCAAAATATATCAGTATTTTCCACTCATAGAAGGTAGATGATGCATGAAGTAAGTAAGCTCCATGCTCCCCTTACCTCTTAATATTGTCTGTCCTTAACCGAGCGTTACTTCTTTTCAGTCATAAAGGGAAAAGTGAGATTCTTTCTCTGTTTGAAAGAAACAACTTTTACAACAGATAAAAATTAATATACATTTTTCAGAAAAAACTCCATTTGAACACATTTTTATTTGAAAATGGGAGGTTGCTCATTCTTGGTACTAATGCTAGTAATTTAATTACAAAAGCTTGTTTTAAAATATTTCATGTATCACTGAAACAGCTTGGTTCACAGGGGTATTTTTTCTTCCTAATAGGACACAGAGATAAATTTAATGCAGAGTGTAGCCAAAGCATTAGTGGGTGCTTCTACACCCCACTTTGGAATTTATGTACCACCTACCCAAGAAAAAGTAAATAAAATAAAAACACTAAGAGACCAGTTTCAGCAGGAATGGAAAATGCTTCAGTGTTCAGGTGAGTTGTCTGATTTTATCTTAAACTCTTATAAGTTTCTGAAAAGATGGTATATAAATACAGCTGGGTCCTGTAAGTCAGTGGGTGGGACCAGATTGATCTAGTGTTAAAATGGTGAAACTCTGAAAGCATCTAATTTTGCCACTTGAGCCAGAAAGCACCAAATTTCATTGGGTAACAACTGTACCCTTGGTACTTTGAATATTGTTACTCCAGAATTTTGGAATGAAATTACCAAAATATGTGCTTAAAGAATGGGTAACAAGATGTGCCCTGGTTCTGATTGCTAATGTGTTTTCTGAATATAGTGCCAAACCAGGTGATATTTTTTATATGTTTAACTTACCCACAAATAACTTCACATAACTCAATAGTGATTAGTGATGCTGCAAGTACAGTCACAAAGAGCTGAAGATCAGGCACTGCATTTGTACAGGAATCAGGCTAGGCAGGTATGTATGTTTTCAAGCATAGTTGTCTAGAAATGTTTCTCTGCTGAATAACTTCTGTTTTTCAGCAGATAAAGCAATTATGAAGGTAGGCATCTCTCTCTAAGAGAAGATGCCATGCTCTCTTTCAGAAGAAATGCCCAATGCTGGGGGTCTGGTTACAAGAAAAATGTTCTTGTGAGGTCAGAAATTGTGGTATGAGCTTGAATAATAACTGGTTTTCTTATTGCTGTTCTTTTTAGTGAAGGATGGGATTTCAAGAAATTGATTTCACTTCAGAATCCTTTTACGAAGAAGAAGAAGAAAAGAAAAATACAAGGACTTCACTCTGCCCTCTTTTCAAACATAAATTGTCTGTATAACAAATAAGAACTCCAGACCTCCAGAGATTTAGTAGTGGCCTAAGGCTACATCATATCAATTCTCAAAATTAAACAAACATCCCAAGGCAATAACCATGATATGCCTTGTTTTATCGTGTTCCAGGTATGATTTAGGGATCATTTTCAAGAGAATTTTTCTGTTATTGTGACTTCAATAATTTTACCTTTTGATTTCACACACTTCAAATTATGTTTATACTGGTGTTGCTACTGGGATCAACTTTATATCAGGTGGAATAACTAAATCTGTCTTTGCAGTGGTCTTTTTCAGTTGTTCACAGTGCTTCCCTTCTCATTTGTTTTGGTTTTCAGATATTGCTGGAGGGGAAATGATACCCATCCTTGCACATTTTGAAATTAAAATATTTTTCAAATGAAAATAAAAGCTATGTGAAAGACTTTTCACAAAGAAGATCTGAAGGACACAGAGCTGTTCTGTTTCAGTTTAGAGTTTCTTTAAACTGAACTTGGAAGTCCAAGAAAGTATTTAAATTGGAAAATGGCCAATGGCCAAACTTTAGCTTCAGAATTTTTCATAACAGGAAATTTGTTTCCTAACAGGAGAATTTGCCTTTCTCCCCTCTCCCACTGTCTCCCCTTAACGCCTCCTCCCCCCCCCCTTTTTTTTAAAACTCAGTATTTTCAATGAAAAAGCATTTTCTGAAAAATAGCTCTTTCTCCTTTCCCTGCCTTTGTTCAATGGAATTTATAGTGTTTCAATCACATAAATGTTGCATTTTGATATGTATTTTTCTAAGCCTTTATTAAAACATGAATTAAGAGGGGGAAAAGTGTGCTCTTGGTAGAATTTGTCTGCAAAGAACGTCAGAAGGCTGCAGTTGCCTCCTGCAGCTGGGGACCAGGTTGGTTCGTTGCTTTCTGGCACTAGCGTGTTGTATTTTGTCAGCTGAGCGGCGACAACGCTGAGAGTGAGTAGCGCAGGAATGGCTGAAAATTCATGAACGGTCGGAACCGGCGTTTTCTGTCTGGGTGCTGACGCCGCTCTGCGGCAGCAGCGCCGGGGCTGAGGGGNCGGGCGGGGGCAGCCCCGGGGGGCGCTGCTCCCGGTGGGGGGGTGGCTCGGGGCGGCTGGCGTGCCGTGCTCGGGCCCAGCTGGATGCTCAGGGTGAGCCCCGCCGCCGGCAGCTCCTCCGGGAGTGCCGACACCTCTCCTCTCCTCCGGAGTGGATGCTCCGGAGTGCTCCAGGGATGGCGGGTGCCCTCCAGGCCAGCCGTGCGGTCGCCTCTGGTCCGCATCTTGCCCATGTCCTCGCGGCCCCGCGGCTGCGGCTGAGGGCACTACGGCGTGGGAGGGAGGTGGTAGATATCTCCGGGAAAAAGGTTCCCGCAGGAATCCGGGATTAGATCAGGACAACCTTCTCTCTTCTATTTCAGCCTGCCGAGAAAAATTAGGCATCTGGAGTTAAGCTTCCTGCACCATCACTTCACTGGTGATCGAAGTTATAGTGTGTTTTTTATAGCTCGTGTCCTAAATATATGGGAGGTCAGTTCTCTTTCCTTTTGGGCTGTCTCAGTTCAAGTTAAAACATACTCACCAGTTTCTTATACACCTTATGTGTTTCTTCCTTCTCCTGATATTTTTCAGGTCTCCCTTCCCATGAAATCAGAGAGCCAGACTGTAACTGCTGAAACCTGACAGCTTAATTGGAAATGGAGAGCATTACACAGTTGTTCAATGATTTGTGTGAAGCACACTTGACAGGTTTGCCATGGAAGGTTCACTTAGGCAGGCAGAAGATCAGCAAGAAAAGGGCTAAGCAAAATCTGAAAAGGGTTGCTTATAATGCCCTGTTCATGAACCTTTTTCAAGATGAGGCTTGTAAGCTGCAATCAAACATTTCCAGACTCCCGGTGAAAAACAAAATTTTGATGCTGTCTTTCAACTTGAGAGTTGCTGGCCTAGGTGCTCAAGCAGATAGACTGGAGAATCTTGTGGAGGAGCTGGAAAGAGCTGAATGCTTACCATTTACTGAAGTTAATTCTGTTTTAGATCTCTTAGTACAGCTTGCTGGAACCGGTCCTCCTCAGCTGGTACCACAAAAAAAAGACTATTTTCTGAACAACAAATACGTTGGGAGAAATGTCAAATACCAGGGTTATGATTATTATGATGTAAGTGTGTTTGAAGCTGACATACAGTCTCTGATAACAAACGAAGAATGTCAGTTCAATGACACGATTCAACAGACGCTTCAGATCATGGAGGCTGCACCTGGCACTGGCCTCCCTGCCATAGGGCTGTTCTCACAGAGCTGTCCTGCTGGGGACAGGTTTGAGAAAGAAACACGCGTCTCACTCTTCGGTGCCCTTGTCCACAGCCGTACGTATGATATGGACATCAAGTTGGATTTACCACCCGTGCCTGACAACGCAGATTTGTCTGGACTTGCAATTAAAGTACGGTATCATTTGTTTTGGAGTAACGAGTATATGCATGCCTTCATGTGCCACTTTGAAATTATAGTTTAAAATGTAGGTAATAGTTTAATTGGTGATAGAAGCATACAGCACTGGAATTTAAGATGGAGCAGGGATCCTTTCCTTTGCAGAGAACCTGATAAGCTTTGGAGATGTATGATAACAAAAACCTTGGTCTTGCCCTGTAGCTGTGTCAAAACCCATCATGTGGCCATAGGCGTTATGAATTTAAGCCATCAGCTGTGTCCATGCCTTCCTCACCCTAGTTACCTCTTGCTTGCATTTTTGCCTGCTTTGTGTATTGTACTCCTGTGTGTTGCTGCTTACTTGTCAGACTGATTGCCTAAGCATCCCTGTCTGAATTTGTGTACTTTGCTGTTCAGATTACATTACCTAACTTGCTGTACTGTTGTCTTGCCTTGTTATATCTTAAAGCATTTTTTCTGTTTTGTTTTTTTCCCCCATTGAATTTCCTAGTTCCTGTTGTCCTTTTACCCTTTCAGTGTGTTCAGTTTGTACAGTATCTTTTTTCCCCTTTTGCTGTCCGTTCTGTTTATTTTGCTGGTTTATTCTCCTTGAAGTACTAGATACACTTGTAGAGGTTTTTTTCTTTCCATTTTTACTGTGTGTAGGTAGGCTTATTTATAGCCTACTCTTAGATCCTCATGTTGTTCCCTTTACTTAACATATGGATAGATCTTGCAATTCCCTTAATTCAGGATCTGAATAGAAACTTGAAGGCAGACACATTAAATAGAAAAACCCTGTGGCATCCAGTGTTCATATGTGGATGTAAATTGTAACCTAGAGGAGACAGAACCTTTTTGAGTTAGTGCTGAACTCTTTCCATCAGACTGGAAAATTTGCGATTTCTTGAGGAATATGCTGCTTTTTATATGGGTGTCATTGTCTTTTACTGAAGCTGAGGACGATTCTGCACATATGGCTCTTGTTGAGAGGGAGTTGAGGATGTGGCATATACACTGGACACTTACAGATTTTCTGCATATGAATTAGGGAACAGGCTATGTTAGTCATAGTTAACAAAATGTTTACAAATTTGAAGATTTGGGGCCTGGATCATTTGCCTGGAACAAATGGCAGAACAGTATGATTTTATTAATGCTACATATTGTTGAATGTCCATACTTGAGATTCTCAGTTTATAGAGCTATATGCTTGCCAAACAAGGAAGTTTTAAGTTTTAACACAACAAGCGTAGTATATTATTTTGAAGGTGATTGGTTTTTTATGTATAGGCATTAATGCCTGTAGAGACTCATCAAATGAAAAGAGTGCTTACAGTAAAAACTTAAAATTGATGTAAAAGGGAGGGTGGGTGAGAGAGCTTGGGTCATGTAGAGTCACTTCGTCACAAATGATGGCAAAACATCTTTTTTATTAGCCTGTGTTTCTTCAGTAAAATGTTTTCATGTCTGACATTTGAACTCTTTCTGACAGGTTCCCCAAAGTATAGACCAGTCAGAAGATGAGGGATTCCAGTCAGCATCCAATCTGACTCCTGATTCTCAGTCAGAGCCAAGCATGACTCCAGACATAGACTTGTGGGATGCAGTGCTTACATATGGACCCAGCAAACGAAGATGTTGGGAAAGAATCGGGTAGTATGTATCTGATCTTAGTGGTAAACTTACTGTGCAATGTATGCAAATGTGTGAAGGCGCATTGCATCCTAGTTCGAAATGACCTCAGTATAAATAGTGAAATCAGCATGCTTAATTCACAGATTTCAGTACAGTGCATTAATAGGGATAAAGGAGTAAAGGTTGTATCGTTTCAGCAAACTAGTTCTTAAAGTGCACCAGTTTCATAGGAAGAGATAAAATCACCTTTGACAAAAAACAAAGGGATTAGGAAAACGCTGTTTGTGTGAAATGCAGCATTTTTCTAACTATTTTGTCTTTCTATGTGCAATGCAATTTGTCTCAGTCTAAAATGATTCCATATCTTCAGTTTCAAAAGAGAAAGTGGTAATTTTAGAGCAGTAGAAGAATTAAACAAATATCTCTCTATATTGTATTGTATTCCTTTTCCCGTACTGTAATCAAACCAGAAAATTATAACAGATTTCTTGATGGTCTAGTTAGACTTGTAGTTCTTTTGGCTGTTGAGTAGAAGATGCATCTTCTGAAAGAAAGTGCTCTACAGTCCTGTTAAGGGTTCCTGACTTCCCTGAAATGTAAGATAAAAGAAAAGGCAGGTATGGCAGGTATCCTTAGTGGACAGTGGTGTGCTTGATTCTTGGAGAAACTTTGCTCTATATATTTTCTCTAATTTTAAATAATAATCTAGTGGTGTGCTGTTGCATTGTTAAAGTCATCTCTGAGCCTTAGAAGCTCAGAAACTCAGAAGTACCCTGTTCTGATTTTTCAAAGCCACTGTAGCCCACTTGAGCTTTTTTCCTAGTACCAAGACAGTTTTTCTTGCTACTCTTTAGACTGTAAGGGTCTAAGAGTCATATATAGACCATATGCCCAACAGATTTTGTGTAATACCTGCTACTAGAATTCGTAATTTTGGAAGAATTGGAAACAGAAATTGTTTTGGAGGGGATAGTAACCTTCACTGTGAAGAGGTAAAATGTGTTAATAAAAGTTCATTCTAGCCCTTTGAGCATGTTTCTCTTTAACTTATTGGACATTAACATTAAATGAACCATGGAAATATGGTATATATTTGCCTCATTTTCCTAGTGTGAAAACTGCATGTGGGAAGGCCACAAAAGCAGCTGGTAGTTCTCTGTCAAGGATTCTGTCTCTGTACTGATATTCAAATTATCTGTGTATTTCTTCTCTGCACTGAGTTTGAGCTACAGTTTCATTGACTGAATGCACATTACTGTAAAACTGTACTATATTACAAGTAACTTCTCTGTGAGGAATTCTGTGTAAAACTCTGAAATGCTTTTTTCTTTCTGTATGAGATGTGTTTCCTTCTTTTCACATAATCACCTTTTAATGTTGTGTTTACTCTGACACAGCCCACCTGGTAAAAAAGAGGAGCCATATCTTACTGAAGCTGGGAGAGAAGCTTTTGACAAATTTTACAAACTTCGAGAAGGGGAATTGCAACTGTTCACTAATACTGTACTTCAGTTTCCTCAGCTTGTGCTGATGAAAGAACCTGAACTGGTTAAGGATGTCTTGAATGTCCTCATTGGTGTGGTATCCACTACATTTTCACTCAATCAGGTATAGGAGATTTTTATCTGCACTTCTTAGTCAAATCTTTTAAGTTTGTTTTTTTTTTTTTTTTTTAATAGAGGTTTTCTCTTCAATAAATTTTTTTCTGCTGCGATCTTGCGGTTGTGGCTAGTGTTAAAAAGTTGAATGTTACCTAATGTTAACAAGGCAGTACTTAGATATTGCAGTAATTATGTTACTGGAATAGGCTAAGAGTATTTGTAGTTCTCCAAAGGGAAAATACATCTATGAGTACTCAAAAATAGATGTGGAAATGATTTTGTAGATTGGATTTTCTTTAAGGAATTAGATAATGAGTCTCCTGTATATTTGAAGGCATCATTCATACTCCTGGAATTTTGCTGGAGCAAACACTGGAATTCAGTGTTTATTCAATGTTTATTCAATCACTATCCTAGCTATATAGTCTCAGTCACCTAAGGATCTAAACTGAAAATTTGTCTGCTGTTATTTTTGTGTGTAAATTTTTGGTATTTTCAATCAGAATACAGATACAAAATAGTTGACTATGCCTTTTTTTTTTTCTCCCTCTATCCTTTTAGGCTGCTCAGTCATTTGTGATAAAGGAGGGGGTGTATGTATCTGGAACGTCACCAGAGACAATGCATAACCTGCTCTCGGAAGTTGCAGAGTATGGAACCTATTACACACGGCTCAGTCGTTTTTCTCTTCAGCCAGTTTTGGATTCCTCATACAGCAAAGGACTTGTGTTTCAGGTAAAACAATTGTATTAAATAAACTAGATGTAATGGACCCATTATCTGAGGTAGAGAAGGTGATTTTGATTTCGTGTAAAGCTGGAATTTCTGCATTCTGCAAAACTGCAAAGTATTCTAAGTGTAATGCTCCATTCCAGGTCAGCAAGGAACAATGTCACTGTATTTAAATCACAGCCCTCCGTGCTGAGGACTTGCTTGCACTGAAACATGCAGTAAAATGTCTTTGTTACCTGAAGTGTGATTTGTTTAGTCATGTTGTTCTGTTACAGACTAAAGAATTATATATATTATATATTATGTTACATTATATAGATATATAATAGAATAATAAAAAATATAAAGAGTTATATTTTTAATGCTTTAAAAACATTACATATTTATACAGAAAGATGTATAAAATTAAAATACAAGAACTTTCTTAGTACACTGTGTTACATATTTATACAGAAAGATGTATAAAATTAAAATACAAGAACTTTCTTAGTACACTGTGTATAGATATATATGTAATACATATTTTTAAAAACTGAAAACTGATGTAGAGAAGTATGGTATTTAATAGCTTTAATTACTTTTCCTCGGTTCAAAATTAAGCGCAAATTTTCCATGTCAGTCCTCTGTATATTATGTTGAGCTGTACGTACACTGTGTAATATCTGGTGATTTAATCTCTCCCTAATGCATAGAATTAAGTTAGGATTAGTTAGGAAAATGTTTTCATTCTGCATATTTGATTTACAGCAATGTTACTCAATTTCTGTTAAGAAGGTCTCTTTGTTAGATAAAGTTCTAGATAAGTTTTTTGCAGTATCCCGTTTAGGCATAAAAGTAAGGAAACAGGTTTCTCTGGGTTGGTATTACAGAGAACAAGGAGCTCCTCAAAGGACAAGTCAAAGAAGCAGAACCAAGATGCTTTATTTCACTGTGCATGGGTGCAGGCTCTATGCACTGGATGTATGAAGAGTATGGAGGAGTCATCCGGCTCATTGGAATGTCTGAAGTTGCATGGACCCTCACTTGCCCCTTATTTTGGTGTACAAGTCCCCCTTACCTGCATATGCCGTTTATTTTACTAAAAGATTTGTTTTCATGCTGATGCAATTGGTATGAGACATTGCTAGGCTGTTAACAGCATTCTCAGTAGGACTTTAAATATTTTCTGTTCATACCAGGCATTCACAAGTGGACTGAGAAAGTATCTTCAATATTACCGAGCCTGTGTTTTGTCAACACCTCCTACTTTAAGTCTTCTAACAATCAGCTTTCTATTCAGAAAATTAGGTCGTCAGTTGAGGTAAGAGAATGGTATTAAATGTTTAAGCTTTTCGTAGGAGAAAAAATGCAGTCTCTTCATATACACTGAAAGAGACCATATTACATGGGCATTCCTAGTTAGTCTATCAGTATTTTTCCTCTATTTTAACAGATTTTTTTTTTTATATCCAGAATATTCTAGGGGAAACTTACGAGGTCTTTATACTCAATTTTTTTGTTATCTCTGTTATAATTCAGCACGTACAGTATGATTGTTGTGCGATATTCAAATTCAGCAAAATTCATCACTGTGATCTCGGAAACTTATGGTTGAAGTTTTTATATATGTTTTAATACTGTTTTTTAGGTATTTAGCTGAGCTTTGTGGCATAGGAACAACGGCACTGGGGATCAGTGGTGGAGCTGGTGCTTCATTTCCTACGGTGATTTTTTGTTTGATGTTTTTATGTTTGGTTTGGGTTGCAATGTTAACATTCTTCAAAATTATGTTGGATTTTACATGAAATGTTTAGTGTTGGTCTCTCTGCTAGCAAAGCTATGATCCTGGACCTCCAGTTAGAACACTATAGTCCTTTCTCCAGATACGTGAAAATCTGGAATTTTGTCCTGTGTTTTCAATTCCTGAAACAAACAAAGGGCCCAAAATAAGCCTTCTAGTCATGTGAATCCAACTCTAAACATACCTGTTTCACTCTGAAGATGATAAAGTGAGCTTGAGGTAACTAGGTCAGGTAATGTGATCTTAACTGCAGATAGATGGAGGAAGTGAGATGAATCCTGCCTTCTGTGTCCAGTGAAACATGTAAAGCCATGTATTTATGAGTCTTTTGTTATTTAAGTTGTAGTGAAGTTTGTTGTCTAATGTTAGAATACGTTTCATTTTTTAGGGTGTTAAATTGCTTTCGTACCTGTACAAAGAGGCTCTCAACAATTGTAGCAATGAGCATTATCCAGTTCTTCTGTCTTTGTTGAAGACAAGCTGTGAACCGTACACAAGGTGTGTCCATACTGTTCTCTGCATAATTGAGTTTAAGAGTTATGAATTGGTAATCTGGTGAGTAACTCTGCGTGTTTAACAATGGCATTTAACATTTTCAGAAAAAGTGTGTCTGTATCTGCAGTATATATTAAAATGAATTAATTTTGCTGTTCTTTCCATCTCTTTCAGCTCAGTAACAATGTAAGGGGTTTATGTGTGGCTAGATTAGTACATAAATATATGTAAATAAGACTTACTTCTTGCTGCTGGTCGTGGAAATTCATACTGGAATATAAGACATGGATAAACTTTTTTTTTTCTCATACCTGAGTTAAAATCTTGAAACTGGAAACTGACAAGTTTCTCTTGTACAAACTGGGGAAGTTCATGCTTTTTTCCACTGTCTTGCTGTGGGCTTTTTAGTAAGCAGAAACAAATAAAATGTTGTTCATTAAGTAGCTGTAACTAATGAATAATAGGAGTAATTAAAGGTAGAGTTCCTTGGATTTCAACAGTTTTGTTAAGCAATGCACATCAATTTAGAAATTATTAGTTTATAGACATCTGAAGAGTTGGTAAATTTTTTTAATGGCTATTTTCAGGAATTATAGCTGTATGTCATCATCAGTTTGCAATGTTACTTAATAGACATAATGATACTTAGAAGAGAAATGAAAAGTCTGTCAAAATGCTCTAAATTTAAGATTCCTCCCATGGCCACCCTTCTTGTGTTTTGTTCCTTCTACATGAAATGAACTTCAGAGAAATTTAATTTCAGATTTACCAGAAGCCTCACTGAAATAACTTGACAGCTCCTACCCTGCTATTTATAGAAGGAAGTCAGATTTCTGAAATACCAAGTGCATCACATGGAACCTAAAAAAAACTGGAAGTATCACTAGGGTGTGATACTTGCTGCATTGATTCCTAAATTTGCTGCAGATATCTATTGAAGCATCAATTATGCATGATCGGGACTGCCCCGGAAGGAAGGCACTAGTATCTGCAAAAAGTGTTATCCCACTCATTTATTAACCTGAAAGAAATGAAATAATACAACTTGTTGCTCAAAGGAATCATAAAAGTATCAGATTTAATACTTTAAAAGTTCTTGACTTTTTACTTAGAACCATAAAGTTGAACAGTGGTTGCTGTGTTAAATGCTTCCTCTTTGTTGCACAATGTTAAGTAAAAAAAAAAAGTCTTCAAGCACCTCTGAGCCTTTTTGTCTATAGCCTCAGATTGTGTTGTATGAAAAATCGTGGGATTTTTATTTCTTCAAAAGTTTGACTCACACAGAGAAAATATGACAAAGCATGAATAAATACGCCAAAATAGTAGTTCTCATTATTGCATGTATATTAAAAATGCCTCTAGGTCTGGGGAAAAAGTGCTTAGCGTTGCATCTTTGTTTTATACCCTTTCAGTTTTCCCTTGCTGAAATTACCTCTATTTAAAATAAATCCTTTGTTTTTCTCTCACTCTGCCCTTGATGTGCTGCTAAGTTTTCTATACATTTTTTTTAATATATATTTAGTAAATTGATATGCAGAAATAAAACAATTGTTTTAATTGAGGCACTTTTCCCTTATCTAAACTAATTATCACTGAAATGTTCTATGTAAAAATAGTTAAGGAAAAGTGTAGAGCCACAATCTCCTGTATATTTAAATGTAAGTGTCACAGCAGTTAATTGCTGGGGTTTTCATCCTGTTCATAGCTTGTGTCTTTTGGGATTTTAAAGAACATACTAACTGCTTTGTTATAATAAAGGTGAGAAGGCAAGAGGATTGATTTTCAATTTTGTATAATTTTTTTTTTTCAGATTTATCTATGATTGGGTATACAGTGGTGTATTCAGAGATGTGTATGGAGAATTTATGATTCAGGTGAATGAAGATTATCTTTGTTTCAGAGGTACAGTATATATATGGAGCATTTCTAATTTATATAATTTGTGCTGGTAATTAAATAACTAAAATATATACTTTCATCTTTTTGTTATGTAGATAAACATTACTGGACTCATGGTTATGTTTTGATTTCAAAAGAAGTAGAAGACTGTGTCCCTGTATTTCTTAAACATATTGCTAATGATGTATACATATGTGGGAAAACCATAAACTTGCTGAAACTGTGCTGTCCTAGGGTAAGTTTTGGGTTGATTCCTTCCTATTACATGGAGAACATCGTATCTCTAGAGCAAAAGTCTAGGTTTTTAGCAAGTTCACTCCTTTATCAAAACCTGGTATTGCATAAGTAGGATCATGAAAGGCAGTTGCTTGCTTTCAAATACTTGTCAGCTGATTATCCACTCTACTTGCTACCATTTCACTGCAGAAATACACAATTTAGCAGCATCAGATTTATTGTATACAATGCACAGGCTGTATTTCTTACTTTTCTTTGTATTGAAAGCAGAAATGTTTTAGACATCCAAGCAAGTGCCCTCTACTTCTTGCACTACTCCTTTTTGGTTTAAAGCTGCTTCACTTACCAGATCTTGGGTCAGTTCTGCATAGCTCTTCGAGCTGTATCACTACATTTTTAAGAAGTGCTTAAATAGTTCTGTCATTGGTATTTTCCAGAATGATTCTTGTCCTTGATAAGAAAAACATGTTCAGCTACTTTGTGTCTTCCCTCTTCTCTCTGTATATCTAAAAATAAAGCAACTAGAGAGGTGTTTAAAATCTATAGACATTCCCAGGTAGCTAGTATTCTCTTTAAGATCAGAGATGCTCAGTCTCAGCAGAGCAGAGCAGCTCATTATCAGCTATTTAGTATCAGGTATAAGCCTAATAGCTCAAATGAGATGTCCCTCTGCCAGTTCTCCTGGGTCTGCTATGATAACCATTTGCAAGCCGTGACTCAGGTGTGCCAGTAATACTGGGCTCTATAAAAGTGTCAGCCGTCAATTCCGAGATAGGTTACTGCTTTATCCATCGCTAAAGCAGTATCTTACCCCAGGTCGTATGGCACCCAGGCTCAATCATCTTCCATCTGTCTGAGAGTGCCAGGCACATTTCATCCCTTTTTGATGCCCTCAAGAGCTGGGCCTTCCCTTCTGCTTAGGCATTTACATTCCCAGGAATACCCAGGATGCCCTGGGCATCCCATCTTCTGGCTTTTACCAGTAGACTGGGAGGATCCAGTGTGATGTGCTTGTGCACTTGCTTGTTTTTTTCTTTCAAGCTCAGTTACTGTTTTCTGCACTTAATAGAATAGCTTCAGAGCTTTAGGGATGTTGAGGCAAGAGTAGGAAGACCAAGGATACTTAAAGAATAGGTTCCCTGTGGTGTGCACTGGCTGTGGTTTTAAGAGTTTTGTCATGTGTGGAGCTCTCCTGTAAGTATGTTAGTTCTGTCCTAGAGAGTTCCTACGGACTGGGGATATGTGGGGGATGTAAGTGAACAAAACTTTTTGACAGGAGAGATGCATTCAGCATTGAGTTACACATGCACAGTTAGTTTGGATATTCAGTAAAGGAAACTTTGAGGCATTTAGAACATGATTAGTATAAATGTATGTATTAGATTTTCAGTGGCAAAGACAGAACTCTAAGAATTTGACCTTCGATCCAAGTTGTGCACCACTGTACCTTTGTCTCCTACTTTGAATTATATAAATGCTAAAAGATGATACTAATAAAAATCTTAGATCTTGTTTGGATGTTTCTGTCAGTGTCTTGAAGCATGACTAAGTTAAAAAAATACATAATGTGAATTCATAATATAAAATTTTACACTTTAAAAAATGTAGTTATAAGGAAATTTCTCATTTTTCAGCATTATATATGTTGGTCAGATATACCTGTTCCCCGGATTTCAGTTATTTTTTCGCTTGAAGAACTGAAAGAAATAGAGAGAGATTGTGCAGTGTACGTAGGTCGAATGGAAAGAATTGCCCGATACAGTTCCATAAGCAAGGAGGAAAAGGTAAATGAATAAAGGAATAAATACCTCATTATGATATTTTTAAAATACTCAGTTTTCATTTTTGTTGTAACCTCTAAAGAATTTGTATTTATAGTCAGAATTTTTTCATAGGTTAATGGCAGTTTTAATTGCTATTGCAGCTAATATAGCTTTTAAAAGTATAGGTGGTGTGTCGGCATTTTTGGCCTTTTGATATATTACATGAGGGTTAGACTTCGATCTTAGTTCTTTGCAGCAGGAGATTTGTCCTCCTACTGAAAAGATTGTTAGATTCTGATTTAACAAACAAGATAAGCTAATTAGTAACCAGGGAAGACTATTTGTAATTTCCATAGTTAATTTTTTTTTCAGAACGTTTTAGCTACAAAGAGACTTCTGACTTTCATAGTCCATCAATTTAGTGGATGTATCAGATGGATTTGGTTTGTTTTAAAATCTGGAGTATTAACGTTCAATACTAGTTTGAGATTTTGCGTTTACTTTTTTTTTTTATTCATATTTCAGTTGTATTAATTGATTATTAACCATTATAAAAAGTGCACCTGTCTTTGCAACAGCATATTTCAAGTCTAAAATAATAGAAAAAATTCCACCTTGGTTTTTTGGTTGTTTTTTTTTTTAGGATTTGCGTGTGGAAATAGCTAAACAAGAATTAATTGTTCATGCAAGGGAAGCTGCTAGCAAAGTACTAAAAGCCATTAGTGGTAAGTTATAGTGGCATTTTATGTGCTTTCTAGTGGGTTTGTTAATGTAAAGTAACAGTATCTTTATTTTAATACAGACAAGCAAATATCAGAACGAATGGCTTTGGATGCAAAGAAACGGGAGCAGTTTCAGAAGCTGAGAGAACAGTTTGCAAAGGACCAAGAGGTATCTCTCTCTTTCTGGAGACCAACTGTAATTCTTAGGCAAATAAATGAAAAGATATGTTGTACTGAAGTTGAATTAATAACTTGTGGGGTACAAATAAGAACTTCTTGCAGGTGTGTTACAGCTGGTATTGAGAGCAGCTTTTAAATGTGTTAAATATTTATGCAGCGTCGTCTTGCGATAAAGCAGGAGGAGATTGATGATGATTTCAGCTATGCCCGAGAGCTCAGAGAGAGAGAAAAAAGACTGAAAGCTTTAGAAGAAGAACTGGAAAAAAAGGCAAGGTAAATGTGTCCGAGTAGTCTCCAAAACCTTCATAAAGACCTCAGGAAAAAATTATTATATGGTAAAATTTATGGTACTGCTCTACAAGGGTAATGTTTGCAGTTAGAAGATGGATGTAGGGATTTTTGGTAATCTGTGAGCAATTTTGTTAGGAATGGTTAGTGGCTGAAAAATATGGGATGCACTCATTTGTGCCAACCCTATCCAGTCTGGGTTTTGCTATAATCAAAGTTTCAGGAAAAAAAATTTAATTTCTTCTAACAATTTAAAAGCAGAGCTCACAGCAAAAAATGGCTACTTGTACGTCAAAGCAGAAGTAAAAAGCAGATGGAGTTAGATTGATATTTCACTTTCTTATGTTTCATCTAAAATTACTTAAGACGAATGAGTGACCTACTAAAAGTAGTTACAGAAATACACATTGACTAACAATACAGTCCTGTATTTTCCACCTTTATTCTCTGTTACTGAAGCATCTGGCTTCTACATTTTAAGAACTAATTCTCAATTCTGAAGTGCTAAGAAGTCTTATTCTTTAGAAGGGAAGATGAAAATCAGTATGCAAAAATCTGTAACCTAGCTTTATTTTTACCTTAATTTAGGCAGGAATTAATTGACCATTATAGCAAACTTTCTGATGATGCAGCCCGTAGGGAGCAAAGAACATTATGGAAAATCCAGCGCCACAAGTTGGAAACAGCCCGTCTTAAGTTTCTGTTAGAAGATCAAAAACACATTGAGGTACCTCCTAAAAATATTTAAGAAATATCATTCAGAAAATCTGATACTTGGTACTTAAAGAGTTTTCTCTTTTTTTCACTTGCAGGAAATGCTTGAAAAACTTCCAGATGGAAACTACAGGAGAAAATTAGATATTATTCCTTATAAACAGTGCCAGTTGGCTTTGGATAAAAACCCTGTTGAGAAAGAGTCACCTTCACAGGTGAGTTTATTTTCTTACATAAACTTCAAGTTGCTGCTCCAGGTTTCCCTAAAGGGACTTCATTTCATGGTTTATTATTCATGGTTCACTGTAACAGTAACAGTGAACTTGAATGATAACAGTGAGTAGTTATCATTTATAGTACATCAGAAAAATTGGAAATTTTTTATCCTGTAATAATGTGATACCCTGATTAGTAGGTTGATTATGTGACCAGCCATACAGTGTAATAATTATTTCTTTTTAGATGTCTTTTGTGAAACCTCTGCATTCTAATGAGACAGCTGGCAGAAAAGAATCTGAGCCTGAACAGGAATATGCTGCTGCTTCTGACAAAGGACTGCCCATGTCAGAGCCAGCAAATAATAATGCTGATGAGCATTTTCAGCCTAAAGCAGCAGGATCTGAAAGCAATCTCCAAAATTCAGAGAAAGCATGCAGTCCTCTATACAGTGCTGACTCCTTGCCTGAATCCAATGTGAATATAGAAGATTTCTTGTCAAACTCAAAAGATGAACAGCCTGTTGCCATTAAGATGCAAGGATCTTTGCTAGATGAAGCATTCCGAAATATTAACTCAGATCTTTCTGAGACTTTGCAAGTAAGTGAAAGTCAGCCTGTCTTGAGAGAAGCACCAGAAGAAGACAATGCACCATTGCATCAGCAAAGTGACTATGATTTTAATACAGTTCTCAGACCATCTGCAGCTTGGCAGGGACATGTTAGAATTGGGGAAAATGTATTTGATGTGGATGACAGAAGGCCTCGGTGGAGTATTCATGGACATGCATCTGATGCCAACATTAGAGTGGGAGAATATGTACCTCAAGTGGACACTTACCAGCCACGTTCAAGTCCTTATGGGCATTCTTCAGACTCCCATATAAAAAGCAGCAGCTATACTTCTGAAGTTGAATCCAGACGACCCCGATGGAATATTCATGGGCATGTTTCTGAAGCTCATATTAAAATTGAGGAATATGCTTCAGAGGTAGAGACCTCAAGGCCTAGGTGGAACATCCATGGACATGCTTCAGAAGCCAATATTAAGATTGGAGAGTATGTGTCAAATGTAGCTCCTACAAGGCCTCGATGGAGCAGTCATGGTCATGCATCTGATGCCAATATCAAGATTGGTGAAAACATGTCAGAGGTGGTCTCAGCGAGACCTTGCTGGAATATCCATGGACATGCTTCACAGTCGCACATCAAAATTGGAGAACTGGTCTCGGATGCAGAGCCTTTGAAATCCCGTTGGAGCCCGTTTGGACACGCATCCCAGTCAAGCATCCAGATAGGGAAGTGGGTCCCGTCTACAGAAAATGATCCCATACCTCATCGTAAAACCATTTTGGGTTCTTCGTCCGACTCCACAGTTCAGACACTTCTGTACAGTGAAGAGTTACCTCCTGCTGAAGGAAGTAGAAAGGAAGCAAAACCATCACAAGTTAAGGAAGAGACTTTGCCACAGTCACAGATACCTGACAGTGTTACAGACTTTCCTGATGCCAATATTAAAGATGATAAAAAGGAAAATACAATAGAAAAGAAACAAGAAGGTAAAACAAAATTAGGTTTATTCAGTCAACATTTGTTTAAGGACTTCTGAAAGTAACTCTGAATGTTTGTTTTCTAAATGAGTACTTTCTTCCTTACTTACTCCACTTAATTCCCTGCATAACTTTTCATATAGTGCTAGAATTCAGAGGAAAGAATTTGAGCTTAATCGTGTCTCCTGTGTGCAAGAAACAGAGCATTAAAAAAAATCTAGCCTGAAACTATGTGAAACAGGACCTTTAGGGTTCTTAAGTAGAGAACATGAATAAAACTGCCTATGTGGGGCTATGGGAGGTATTGTTATTGGTGTGGTTGTTTCTGTGATCGTTTGTACAGGAATTTTGAACAACTTTAGGAGCAGATCTGAGATATGAACCAAGTATTATAAGTAGGTCTAAGTAAATGCTGATTTTAATTGTATTTACAGTCATTGCAGATGTTGTCAACAAGGACCCTTCTCCAGATTCCTCACAGAGCTTACAGGTAAGAAACAAAAGTAGTTGTTGAGAGGACTTGTTTTTCCTTCGAAGAATTGAACACACTGGTAGTTAAGGTAATAAATTTCTCTCCTAATCTAGTAGTCACTGTAAAATCATTGTTTTTACATGTCTGAAACATACAGGTGAGTAGTCTCTTTTATTTTCATGTGGAACAGCTAGGCAGTTACCTGTAGGAACATACTAAGCCTGAGCAGACAAAGCCAGCATCTCTCACAAAATTTGTCCATTCATGAATTTTAGAGAGAAGAACCTGAAAAGGCCATTCCACAAGATACTGTGCCTCAAGAAACTTTATTTTCTGAAGCTAATGCTCCCACAGCTAAGGAGGAGGAAAGGGAAGAGGAAGATACATGGAAGAAAGAACAAGCTTATTTGAAAGCCTTATCGGATCAGTATTGTATTGAAAAGTATCAAGATAGTTATGATTTGATGTGTGAGTAGAACTGCTGGAACAGTAGATCAATAGAAAATATGGTAAATTTGAGCACAAAAGCTGAATGCCAACAAAACCCATAACTTACCAGTAAATTACCAATGTTATGAACTGCAATAGACAGTTTGCTCCTAGGCACAAAGATGAGAAATGCGTTTTGACATGTTAGGATTTTCTAACTTAGAGGTGTTTGTATACAGAGTTTAATAGGAACATAATATCAAGCTTCTTAAATATAATAACTTAAAATGTTTGTATACTTTTAAATTCAGCAGAACCACCAGTTTCTCATCTCTTGCATCACGTGATACCAAGATCATACACGTTTCCTGTGGATCCTGTGGTGCAGTCTGCAACAGATGAAACTGCTGTACAACTGAGTGAGCTCTTGTCTCTGCCAGTGCTGATGAAACGTTCTATTACTGCTCCACTTGTATCTCAGTGAGTATTTGTTACGAATTTTGCAATTAATTTTACAAATACTGTTGTGTTCTATTTTGAGACAGGAGTTGCACATAGATCCCTTAAATTTGCTCTTTGCTCCTAGAAGGAGTTCAGTAAATGGTCCATTACTAATTAAAAAGTTCAGATCTTTAGTAACGTAGTAGTAACATAAACTTAGACGTTTATGTGCAAATTAAAAATACGATTGTCTATTTGGAATATAGAGGCTCAGAGGAAGTGTTCGTTCTCCAGCTTGTAGATTATGCAGCAGTGATTTTGACACCATTAGCTCCATTGTTCTTTTAAAAAGAAGGTGTATTCTTTATAATAGATGTGCTAGTTTTTATTTGAAAGATGAAAGCTAAGGGAGGAATAAAAGAAAAATCCTTTGATTACTTGATATCTCATATTGATCAGGGTATCTTTCATGTTTCTATGAGAACTCCAGCTTCAAGGCTGTTTTGAAGTATAATAGAAGCTGTTCTTGTTATTATTGGGATATATAGGGAAACCACATATATGTTGGACTGTTTAATTAGTATATCTAGTAGTATTTCAAATAAAAGTTTTTGTTACTTAGTGCAAGATTACCTTTTGTCATGGAAACAATTACTCACAGACTCTCCTTTTAGAATTTGCTTTCCTTTAAGTTTGCATTTCCATCTGCTAGCTCTGAGTATGCTATACTCAAAGTTTGGTGCAATGTAGAAAAATGGTACTGTCTAACTTAAGTTTAAACATCTGGTTGGCTGCCAGAATGATCTGTGTGCAGATTCATGCATCTAGCAAACCAAAGTGAAGAGCCCGAGTTGTGTACTGCCAGAATTAGCCTATCTTTGATTGACTAGTTAAATTATTTAAAGCTGGGTTGAATACCTATACCATACTGTAAACTGTAGTATAGACCTGCCCTTAATATCTAGTGACAGAGCTTTACCAATTAGTATATTCTTACTGGGGCTTTAATAATCTTTCTTAATCTATTTGTGTACGTGACAGACATGAGAAGGCTATTGATAAAATGTTGCTCCAGGCCCAGCAACATGGTCTAAAGATCATTCTATGTAGCCAGTCTTAAAATACTTCCCCAGTATTGTTCAAAACCCAGTTACCTGAAGTGGTAGGTTTTAATTCTGGTATATTCCGGATGAAGACCTTTTGTCTCGTGTTTTTTGCCTATATGAATAATATCTTGTCTTAGATATCAGAGTTAAGTACTGGAGCAGTAATCTGATGTAGCCGCAGCTGAATGTTAACAGTAAGGAAGGAGTTGCATGTAAGTATAATACCTTTTCTGTGTTTCTATTCTTAGTGTTTCTCTTGTGAACAAAGCAATAGTTGATTACTACTTTGTGGAGCTGAATGTAGAGAAGCATTTTGAAGCATTGAGACACTTTTTGTTAATGGAAGACGGGGAGTTTGCTCAGTCACTCAGTGACCTGTTGTTTGAGAAGGTATTTGCTTTGTTGTTGTAACCCTAGTGTTTGGCTTGTCTGCTTTACCTTGATGCCTCTCAGTTGATTTGGATGGGAATGAGGGAATGATGTGAATTAGTCCTGGCTTGTGGAGTTTCCCTCTTTTGTACTGTGTCAAGAAGTCTGTAGCAAGGAACTGTTAACATAAGGACAGCAAAAAAAGAAGGGCTTGGACAGATAAACACACATGGAAGGGTATTTCACTCTTTCCTGTGAAAACTGCTGCACTGTTGCTGTCCCCTCCTGACTGCTGGCAGCAAGGCTGGAAGAGCCTGTTGCCATTTGCTAAAATCCACTGGAAAGGCCTGTGTTGCAAGCTACCTACTCTTATATTAAATATCCTTAAATAGAGAGCAGAGGGGAGGGCATATGAAGAGAGCGCTGGGCCTCTGATGAGGCAGTATTTTCATGACTTATTGCTGTGTTCATGGGGAAGACAGCAAGGTAGGAGGGATAGCCTGGGTTGATACAGATGCTTGCCCGTGGAGATATGCAGCTGTAGGAGAGTTAATGTATTTCTCTGAGTCCTGAAAATGCTTTAGACCTAACTAGGGAAAGTACTTGAGGATTTAGACTTGATGAATAGCTTTATTTGTAAACCTCTGAGAATGCTGAGGCAATGAGATAGGCAGATTGAAGTCAGATAAATTCCAGTTGGGTCCCTAACTTTCTAAAGATTCTATTCCCTGCAGGGGGAACTTTTAGCAGCTCCTGAACCACAGCAGACATACGAAAATAAATCAGTGCAGGTATGAGATTACCTCCGTGCTGTGAACAGAAAATAGTTTAGAAGTTGCCTCTTATGCTGTTCATGCATCCCTATGGCAGAAGTAAAAACTTCCAATCAAGGCAGGGTAGTCACCACTTTACTATTCTTTTAATTCACCTGTGTTCAGAAGCCAAGACTTCTTACTAATGTGGTGTAATTAGGATTTTTTTTTTTATCCCTAGCTTGGATCAGGACAAACACCTGGTGAATTGCTGAATCCACTGGTTCTTAATTCTATCTTAAATAAAGCACTACAGTACAGTCTTCATGGTGACACCCAGCTTGCTTCCAATCTTTCTTTTGCCCTCAAGTATCTCCCAGAGATGTTCAAGCCCAACGCACCAGATGCTCTGAGTTGCTTAGAGCTCAGGTACAAGGTAAGAAGGCATGGAGCAAGGTAGAATACTGCAGTTGTGCTATGGTACTTACATACAATGGTAAAGTGAATATGTTCATAAGAATCCAGTATCTAAGAATGGAGTAAAATAATTGTGTAATGGAGACTATGGGATTTACTTAGCCTGACCATTGCATTACATTACATTATTAAAATACATGCTAATTGTTGAAATACTTGTATTTTAAATAATCTTATAATTTTTAACAAAAAATGTACTATCATCAGCACTGTTATTTCTTGTAGGTTGACTGGCCTCTGAACATTGTCATTACTGAGAGCTGCATGAATAAATACAACAAGATTTTCTCCTTTTTGCTTCAGCTGAAGCACATGGTGTGGACTCTCAAGGATGTTTGGTTTCACTTGAAGCGCACTGGTAAGCGTGATGAGTGAATGAGAGAGCATCCAGTTTAAAATGCCTTCAGCACCCTCTGGAAGACAATTGCTTATACACACTCATGTCAAACTTCAAAAGCCACATTTTTCTTAAAAATCTTCCTTGGCATTTTAAACAGACTCTACTAAGAAAAACCTTAATTCCCTAAAAATTCTGATTTTAGATGGTGTCTGTGAATGATAATATATTTCTGCTTTTATTTTCAGCTTTAGTGAGTCACACATCAAATTCTGTTCAGTTTCGACAGCTCCAGCTGTACAAACATGAGATGCAGCATTTTGTGAAAGTAATTCAAGGTTACATTGCTAATCAGATTCTTCATGTTACATGGTGTGAATTTGGAAACAAACTGTCTTCTGTGGGCAATCTAGAAGAAATTCACAGAACACATGCTGAATACCTCAACAAAGCAATCTTCAGGCAAGCTACCATACTTATTTTTACTTCAAATACATGTTAAGGGAGTGGCCAGTCCTAGCCTAATGTATTTGTGTAAAACTGACTTCTATGTGACACATTAAGTAGTCTTTACATATGAAAGTGTTCCTATGTAAGAAACAAACTTCATGGCATCTTACAACGTCTGTACATTGATACTTTTGCTCAGCTATCCATCCTTTTCATTTCCCTGGACTGCTTGAGTTACCTCCTGCTCCTGTTCACCATGCCTCTGTAAGCTTCCAGTCTACTCAGGACAGCACTAAACTAAGAGTCCTAAACTAAGGGCACACTTCTCACAGTTCTTTTTCTTTCACTCCATCCATCTTAATAGCCTTGTAAATTACTCCTGTTTCATTCATTGTGAGTAGCGTGCACAGTAAGCCTTGCTAAAGGTTGTAAAATGCATCTCCTGCACATTGTATGTGCTTTTAATATATGTGCAGTGACCAGGGCTAGATTGAAAGGGACAAGAAGATGCCTCTTCCCAGATTTATGGGCAGTGCAAGAGACACCTGTCTTTAAGGAATCACAGGCTTTTAGCCCCTTGGTTACTGTATGTGAGGCAGATGGTTGGTGTGGCTAAAAGGAAAGGAGCTAGAGTTCATTTGCTTTCTTCTTGAAGAGTGTACACTGAAATGATAAAATGGTGAGATGGAGGGAGATGATAAGGAACAGAAATTAGAAACAAGAAAGGAAATCTCTCATGTCTCTCTTTCTTCATTTTAATCAGAAAATGCTCGCCTTGAGCTGCTGTTTGGATAGCAGGTGGTAGGATGAGAGGAGATTAAAGTTTAAGGAAATTCAGAGCATGGTGTTGTTAAATGTCATCTCTTTTGCAAATGCAGATGTCATTCTAGAAATCAGACACACCAGGGCAAATATAAGTTTCTTGGAAGTGCAAGTAAACTGTGTTAGATTTAGGCACCTTGTCTAAAATCTGTTGGCTGTAGTCTTGGAGATTTTTTTAAGCAATTATCTTTAACATAAAGGATTGTCCCTCCTTTGTATTTGTAGTCTTACTGATGCCTTCTCTTAGCCACCTAGAAACAGAGACTAGACGAGAGTAAGGGGATAAAAGGTAGGTATTTATTTGAAGGGCCTTCAAGGTACACCCTGGGGAGCCAGAGGTTGCTTCCATAAAATGGACCCCAAGATGGACGACAGGTCACGAGTTCTTGACACTGTTATAGGTTTGGTCCATTTGCATATCAGCATAAATTCACCAATTAAAACTTTAGCTCTCTTCAATTTCTCCACCTCTTTCATAGTCTTAGTTTACACCTTTTGGGCCTAGGACAGCCCGAGTGTCCTTGAGTAGCAAGCTCAGAGAAGCTTTGTTGTGTCTATCTGGCCTAAGAGAGCTAACAAGCTACAAGGAACTTTAGAGTTACACACTAGGCAGTACAGGATTTGAAAAATGTAGAAGTTAAAACCAAGGCATCATTACAACCAATAAATTACATCAACTAATTTCTGAAGTTGTTTTTGTTCTGTTAGGGGTCTGTTGACAGAGAAGGCAGCGCCTGTGATGAACATTATACATAGCATCTTCAGCCTTATTCTGAAGTTCCGCAGCCAGCTCATCTCTCAGTCGTGGAGCTTCGATGCGGGGAAGCAAATGGCTGTTCATCCCAACTTTGGTCTGATGCAGCAGTCGTACAATACCTTCAAGTATTACTCCCATTTCTTATTCAAAGGTAAGAAATCGCCTGAATTCTAGACATAAGAAAAGGTCAGCTGACAACCGGAATGTTTTGGTAGTATAATGTAAAAGTAGGAAGATGTGTATACTTAGAGAGTGTTGGAAATGTCGTTCCCAAATGAAAGCTGCACTACTGTGGTTTGCAAAGATCTACATATACATCAGTTAAGATGTCC
The DNA here is from genome assembly GCA_013397175.1 of Platysteira castanea. NCBI lineage: Eukaryota > Metazoa > Chordata > Aves > Passeriformes > Platysteira > Platysteira castanea. The sequence goes on along the minus strand of VYXC01002709.1, from coordinate 136,218 downwards.
ACACAAGAAATCTAACAGATATTTCAAAGCTGACTGTAAGTTTTTGCTGATTTACAAAATAAATATTTGGTATTTAGCTGTACTTATGTGCATACATTTTTTTCTTCTCTCTGGAATTGAGTTCTGGAACTTTCTATTGGCAGCAATGAGAGATAGTTAGGTACCACTTAGAAGTAATTTTAGATATATATGCAGTAGTTGATACATGCTGCCACTGATACGAGATTTGAAAATTCTGATTCCCACGTTGGACTAAAGCTCAGAAACCCTCCTAGCATGTGCTCCAGGCAAGTGTTTTTCAACTACGTGGATCGTTTGCCAAAAGTTCTTTCCTTTACTCTGATAAAATTTCATCTCACTGTCAGCTTAGGCTAATGTGATGAAATGGTTGCCTCCGTTTCTGTTTCAGATCTTGCTTGTGTTTTTAGTACATTACTTATCCTTCCTCTAGTACAAAGGTGGTTCATGGGGCTTGGGTTCCTTTTTTTTTAGAAAATCTTGAATTCCTGAAGGAGGTGCAACTGCTTTTCTTACATCTATTTTTCTAGAATATTTTCTAGTTCAGATTATATTCTTCAGGAAATGAGCTGCCCTTTTTATTCTTTAAGGGTGTCCAAAAATGGTGTCAAAGGACCAAAAACAGATATTTCAGGATGAGTTAGAATGGCTGCTTCCAAATTCTGCAGGAAGTCAGAACACCTGTGGGAGCCACCTAAGCCCATACTACGAGATCTATGGTTGCTTCATGGACAGAGATTAATAGACCATTCTGTAAGGAAATTGGATGAGTGACCCAGTTCTTTACACCCTCTTTATTAAGCACTACAAAACAAATATGTGCTTGTTCATATCCACTTGTACCTTCGGTCACCATGTGTTGTAAAATGCTCTCTTTCCACAATGGGTTGATCCAGAATCCATTGAAAGCCAATACAGAGTTGTCTGGACTTCAATGGCTTTGGCTCAGGCCCTAACTTCTAATAATACACTTCCCCTTCTTCCTTGCATGCTGCTGCTGCTTGCTAATTCCCTTGATATTAGTGCATGGGATATTTGTGAGCTTAGGGAGTTCCTACTGGCTTTTTTCCTTTGTAATTAAGGATGTTTAGAGCAGTTGGTTTGTTCATTCATAGACCCTGAGGGATTTGTCCTAGGAATTTCTCTTTGGTTTTTGCTCTCACAATGGACTTTGCTCAAGAAAACTTCACAAGAGCTGCTTCTTTCACAGAGGTCACCTGAGGACCTAAATATGCTTCCTGGTCAGTTGAAATTATAAGAATACACCATCTTATTGTGAAAGATTCTATGATTTCTATGTTTCTATGAAAGCATCTTGATAAGGAAATGCTTTGTTAGAATGATGCACATTCACTTAGAACTGACACATAGTCTTTCTTTTGTATTTATTTGAAATAATTTCTAATTCCAGAAAGAAATATTGGACTTTTTAAATGTTAAAATACACATTTGTTTCTATTGTCCTCAGACTTCTGCATTATGCTTTTTTAAAAAATTAATTAAAAGGCACAGATACTATCAAGGATGACTTTGCAATATTAATCTTAGTTGAAGCTTATTTTATTTTTTTGTTTTCTTCCAGTGGTAACAAAGCTTGTAAATAGAGGATACCAACCGCATTTGGAGGACTTTCTGCTGCGAATCAACTTTAATAACTACTACAAGGATAACTGAACTCTGTAGCGTTAAGGATCCCTGATAACACAGTAAAACATAATCTATATGTATATGCTTATCATTTATAGAAGCTTATGCAATTGCACACAGGAGGCATTTTTCTTCAGTGAAATAATCTGCCATCTAAAAGCTTGAAGAATATAACCACCACATACAGAGCATGATGATGCTTAAAATCCACCAAACCTGCCAGTTGTTTGATCTGCTGAAAATTGATTTTGTCATTATTGCAGAGATAGAAGAGCTGAGTGCCTGGTCTTAACACAGGAGAGAGTGCAAAACTGTGTATCTGTGAATGTGTAAATGTTGTATTTTCAGTGGCGTGAATTTCCTTCAATGTAAATACATGTATGTGAAATAAATTAATACTTTCTAAAACTGTTGAGAGATGGGTATGAGGTACCAATGTTCCCACAGATATTAGTACCTGTTATGTGATGTGGTTTATTTTTAAACTGATATTAGTTCTTAATCTAAATATAACTAATTTCTTCACGACTCCTAGTCACAGTGGAAGAGGATATGATAAAAACACCTTATGCCAAGGTGATCTGCTGGGAGATACAATATTTGACTATTCAGGCACTTGCTAATTGTTGGATCACTTGTGCCAAACTTAGTTTCCTTATCCTTAGTTTGCATCTTATTTTGTGGTGATTATTTAAAACACCTAAAACAGAAATTCAGCATCACTAAAGCAAAATAAAGCTGTGATTCCCAATATATTCCGACTGCTGCTATCAGCTGAAGGATCACATTTTCATATTTTTCCTTTTCCCTTTGTTTTTTTCCCTTATATTGTGAAAAGAGACTCAGCATCATGGTATGAGAATGTCATAGAGAGGCAGTCAGCTTTGAAATATGTTGATTTTGAGAGTCTGGGGTCGTGGTTGCTTAAAACGTGGGTATATTCATGAGGAGCTCATTGTCTGACTAGAGGACAGTTATTTAAAGCTACAGGTCGGGCTAGCATGTTACCATGAATAAGATGATTTTCTGATGATGTATGGGTAGTTGTAATTTTTTTTTTTTCTGAACTAGAAGTAAGTATTATAGACAGAATATACCAGCTNACATTTTCATATTTTTCCTTTTCCCTTTGTTTTTTTCCCTTATATTGTGAAAAGAGACTCAGCATCATGGTATGAGAATGTCATAGAGAGGCAGTCAGCTTTGAAATATGTTGATTTTGAGATTCTGGGGTCGTGGTTGCTTAAAATGTGGGTATATTCATGAGGAGCTCATTGTCTGACTAGGGGACAGTTATTTAAAGCTACAGGCCTGGCTAGCATGTTACCATGGATAAGATTATTTTCTGATGATGTATGGGTAGTTGTAATTTTTTTTTTTTTCTGAACTAGAAGTAAGTATTATAGACAGAATATACCAGCTGTGAAGTTGACCTGAATGTTTCTGCTTTGGTTCCAAAGTCAGTCTCCAAACATGGTAATGGACAGTTGTAACATGTATCTTCTGTGCTGTTTTGTTATCTGTGCTGTATTGAATTAACTATCTGCCTTCTGTTTTGCAGAAAAGGGAATTGCAAGAGCAAGTGGCTTGCAGACTGAGGTGTTTTGTTGCCCAGGGAGGCAGAGAGCTGTTTATCTGACTTGTTCTTCAGGAATTTACAGGACTGGGTGTGTATGTGCCAGCTTGGCTTCTGGTGCAGACTGATGTCTTGTCCTGAAGCCACTGGACTTCCCACCCAGCGTCTTCAGGGAGCAGTATGTAATGTTTGGGACCTTGTTGCTTCGCACGCATCGAACACTGTCTTGACTCCTGTGTTTTGCCTGGGGCAGACCTTTAACATAAGCACAAGCGGTAACACACAACAAAGATGATCATGGAAGCATTGGTTGGACATAGTTGAGCCCTCCTGGAATTCCTCCTTCCAGCAATGAGGTTCTGAGACAGCCCTGGACACAGCAAAGGAAAATGTTAATCCTTTTAAGGAAAGTAGTTCAGACTAGCGTGAAGTGGGAAGATGGAAAAGATCTGGTTGATGGCAGGAGCCTGACGAGCCGGCCATCCTGACCGTGGGGTTTGGAGCCCTGTCCTGCTCCCGGGGCCG
>VYXC01002709.1:8364-132139 GCA_013397175.1 Platysteira castanea | reverse complement strand
TTCACGTGGAGCCGTGCCGTGCCGTGCCGTGCCGTGCCGTGCCGTGCCGTGCCGTGCCCTGCCCTGCCCTGCCCTGCCCTGCCCTGCCCTGCCCTGCCGCGGAGCGCCGCCTCCTTCAGCACCAAGAACAGCTACAAGCGTGCCTACGCGCCCGCCCCGCTGCGCCGAGCCGAGCCGTGCCGCGCCCCGCCGCGCTGAGCCGTTCCGTGCTGTGCCCCGCGGTTCCGTGCCTCGCCGTGCCCGTCTGAATGCTTTTGTAACTTACTGTGCATTTTTTCCCCTTCTTTGACCCTGCTATAATTTTCCATCCTTAAACGGTTTTCCTGCAAGGGAAGTGTAACCTACTTTCTGAGTCAGGGACCACCTTTAAAAGCATTTTTCAGAGAACTAAGGTATGCAGGCCTTGGAGTTCTAAAAGAAAAATCACTTTAAATCTGATCCTTATGAGAGATTCGTGAAGTCACTACGGAATGATGAACTTCTAAATTTATCTTTATACAGAGGAGCCAAGTGAATACAAAGAGCATCCTAAGTCACCAAAAAGGTCGGAGGGGCAGTGTTGGTGTTTAGAACTGTGCTCTAGGAAATCCATGGAGGGATGGGAGAGGCTGCTGTAAAAGATGACAAAGTAACACAGCTTGTGATCATTTGCTAGTAGAAGCAAAGCTTTGAAGGTACTTGAGATGATTACAGTTCTTTGGGCTGAGGATATAAGCAGGTATCTGCAACNGGCAGGACAAAGAGCGTCGGGCATCTTATGCTATGTCATCGATCCTGTGGCGGGGGACACGACTCTGCCGCCCGCGGAAGGCACGATGGTGATGGAGNAGCAGCTGCGTCCTCTGTACAAAAGCTCACCTGACGACTGTGAATTCTTTCTGTGATTTTACAGTTGTGGCAGGCAGAAGAAAAGCATCTTCAGTCTGACCATTGCATTTGTAACTGGAAGACTGCCTGGAATCATGCACAAAGGGAAGGAACAGCTTGTGCCCAGGAATTGCAGAACCTGCTGTTGGCATGTTTAGAAATTAAAGCTGCTATAAACCAACTGCAAGAACTCACGCAATAGTAAAAGAGTAAGAGAAGAACACAGTGGGATGACATGTCTGTCAGTTACAGGAATTGGGTGGAAACCACAGGATAGATAGATAGATAGATAGATAGATAGATAGATAGATAGATAGATAGACAACATAACCTTGTTGCACCACAGCAAATTATTACAATTTTGAAGGATGCTCGTTTTTGATTATTTCGAGTGATTCTTTTGGAATTGGTGCTCTGGCAGATTTCTGGCAGAAATAAAGACCTGTATTTCTTTTTAAGCCTTGAAATTGAAAAGATCAGAATGGAAGCTACTGTCTAGCAAGAAAGCAATAGCTTTGAAGCCTTTTGGAGACACCTGCAAGCCTCTGCCCCAGTGAGCTGGTCATAAATTTCCCTTTTGGTGTCCCCTGAGGCTAGTTACCTGTTTCTGTGGAAAAATTTTAGGATGAGGTTTTCCTGGAGAGCCTAGGGGAGCTCACTTCCTGCATTTTTCTGAATAAGGGCTGCTCAAATAGCCTCTCCCCAGCCAGCTGGTTTTGAGAGTTTTCCCATGCTACTATAGCAAGTCAAACATAACACTCTAAAATGTAAGGATTTGACAGCAATACGCTGGTGTAACTATTGTCTGCTTTAGACTCTTTATAACATCAGATACTTCTTTTGGGGACTATGATGTGTTTCATTTAAGGTATTCATCAAATTAACTTGTGGAAATTCCACAGGGTATATTGATGCCAAGCCCTTTATGTCAGAGACCTGCCTGACATCATCAGACTGAAACAAAAATTGTACTCCCCAGAGCTTCTGCTGTGCAGAATTCCTTTTCCTTTGGCCACTTACTGTGTGTCTATTCTCACGTAACAGTGAAGAGGGCTGCCTGTGGTATCTGCAAAATTCAGTGAGAGCCTTGGAATTTACCACTGCCTCTACACAGTGGTTGATTTTAGCTCAGATAAGGTGCTAACATCTGTGGCCTGGATGAAGGGATTTTTTTGCTGGTTTGTTTTTTTTTTTTTTTTTTTGTATTGTAACCTGTGAACTAGGGTTCTTGTTACATCTGTAGTTGTCAATTATAGCTGAAGGTAATTTGAAAACCACTACACATGATAGTAAAACTTTATGATGTACTGATACTGTCAAGAAAAGCGGGAAAGCAGTCACAAACCCTTCAGCTTTGATTAACAGGGCATGGTTTTCAAGTGTACTGGGAATGAGAAAACCTCTGCCTGTTTTACTGAAGATTCTTTATATCCCATAGAGATTCTTTCCAGAGCATGTGTGTCTCACAGCCTTGAGCATACTCTCAAGGAGGTTGTTGAACAATTATGTATGACATTTTCCCAGTCTTCAATTACTGATGTCTCAAGGGTTTTTCCTTCTTAGTTTTGAGGCTTTCTCCTTCCTAGTGCAGTTTTCCTGGTAGGACTGAGTCCCCTGGAGTTCTCTCTGATCTTGATTGCAACCTATGAAGACTTTTAGTTTGTTGTCAGCAGATGAGCTGAGGATAATACAATCTCACTATACATAGTTTGTCTTTCGAGATTCCCTTTGAACCCTAACACCATATCATATTCTAAAGTTTTCTTCCTTGAAAAAGTAAAAGACTGCTAAATCCACAGAAAACTTACCCATTTCTTGCCATTTCAACCAGGTTCTCTTAAGAGAAAGCTGGAAATCTCAGCATGCCAGATTTCCATCAGTCAAAGCAGAAGGCTGGTGTCTGGGACTCAGATTTCCTGCTGTAAATTTATCTTACTAAATTGAGCCTCACATTCTGTTGTGATACATCTTCCTGAAATCACCAGTTAGGGAACAACTGAGACTAATTGTCATGGCACCGCCCGTAGCCTCAAATCACTTGGTGTTCAAGGTATTTGAGAAAGTGTTAGAGTCTGGTGTTGCTTCTCTGAATCATAAATAGGAAGTACTGTAAATGGTCTGTGTACTAGAATTTGGAAACTGGGACCTCAGTGCACAGCCTAGGGCAGAGAATGTCTGCTGCAGGTGTTGCAGGAAGATTTTGGGACTTCAGGGCAGTTGTTATATTTACAAACTGTCCAGCTTCAGTCCTAACAGCTGTGCCAAAGGCTGCTGGAAATGAATGGGGGTGTCTTGACACAGAAGAGAATAGTGAACTCTGCTAGCTGCAACCAGTGTGAACTGGTGGATTTATGGAACCAGTTTCCCTACATAATGTGAGAAAGGGAATGTCAGCTTCCTATGCTCTCTCCCAACTTCTGTTCCTTTTCTGGTTTCATTTTCCAACTGCCCTCTTGTACTTTAGTGGTCTGTCTGTTGCTAGCTTTTTTCGTTGCCACATCTATGTGTAGGCCACATTCTTGTGTCTCCTGGAAGACCTTTGAACTTAAAGCTGTTTTTCTTTCTTCTTCAGCTCCTTAATCAAAAATCTTCTCCCTCCTCTCTGCAGCCAGATATGTGACAAGGTTTGTAGCCTGTACTGTTCAGCCTTGGGTGGTACTGGAAATGTTTTGTCTATATATGCTGTTAGGTTTTGATTCAAACTTACTGATGCATTCACATTGGCCTAAAGCTGGAAACACTTTGAAGTTGCTGGTTTCTCTGAGTGAAAGAGTGACTGCTGCCAAGTGCTTCAGTGCTTTATGTTTTTGTAAAGTTATGGTTTCTGTGGTAGTTCAGCTTGTGTAAGATGGCACCGTATGTATGGATTTCATCTGCTCTAATGGAACTTGGTTAAACTAGAGGAGAAGGCTCTTTACCCCCCTTGCCTCTTCTGACAGTCAAAACGTTCTGGGTAGCAACAGCAGTTGTGTGTGGAGTAGCAGTACTGCTCTGAAGTTCAGTTCCTAGACTCTGAGTAGTATCCCATGGAATCTTAAGGATCCAACTTACTCTATGCTCCAGAAACTCTGTGGGTAAATAGAAAGTCCACATCACTTCCTGAAACAGAATTGCTGAGATGGTGACTGCTGCAGTGACCCACTATGTTACTGCCTGCAGAGCTAAGCCCTGAGAGGCACCTGCTCAGGAGGTTTGGGCTAGTTGGCTGTGATGTCTTCTCCAGAGGGCTGGGGGGCAGAAGAGCAGTGGAGAAGCTGTCAGAGCCCACAAAGGTGTATTTTTATTCAAAGACCTTTTCATTCCCTGTTCAAAAATCCATGTGTTTATTTTATTTCCACCTATTTCTTCTTCCTTGGGCAGGGATGAGAATCACAAAAAGGTTCCTGGAATAAATAAGAGGCAAACAAGACCTTTTTCTTCTCTTGATTCATCACCACATGTTGCAGAGGGTCCCATGGTCCCTTCTGGTCATTGTGAAGGCTTCATAAACCAGGGAAAATGTTTTCTTTAACATCTCAACTACTCTGGCTTTGCTTAGGATTAGTCCTGTTTAGGTTGTCTCTTGGTCTAGGATTCAGATTTCCCGCTTCCTTCTGCTAACAGTGTCTCATTTCGTGTTCTAGGGGCCTCCCTTCTCCCCAGGATTTTGCTGCTGCTTGTCCACACTTGGAATAAACTTGATTTGGGAGTTGGGGGTGGGTGGTCCTTTCCCATTGTTCTTTCAACTCAGTGCTCCTCTCTCCTATCTCCCAGGATGAAGGCTATTCCAGTGCAGTATCACTGGGTGGTGGTTCTCCTTTAGGAGAAGCAGTCTAACACAAAAAAATCCTTATGTTAAAACTAAGTTTTCTCCATTTTGACTTGTACCCATCCCTCTTCTTCTTTTACACAGCACCACTGACAAGAGCTTGTCTCCATCTTTTTTATTCCATCTACCGGGCAGTTCACAGATAAGGTCACCCTGAGCTTTCCTTACTCCAGGAAAGAAGCAGTCACAGCTCTCTCAGCCTTTCCATATAGCTCATGTGGTCCAAGGCCTTCAGCATCTTCTTGGCCATCATAGACCACCATCTCTATTTGGGATGGTATTTTATCGTGTTATCTGTGAGGCTCCAGAGTGTTGTAGGAGTTTTAGCACTTACATTTGGGTCATATTATATCTTAACTGTATATTTTCTGTATAATTCCTGGTACAATAGGAACTGGATGGAAAAAATGACTAACTTAAACAAGGTAATGTCTCATTATGTTAGGAGTGTATTTAAGAAAAAAGGTTACTCTTCCTAAGTCTTGACAGCTTTCAAGCCATTATTTTCAAGTTCCTGTGCTAAGCACAGGGGTTTTTTTCTGCTAGCTTTCCAGTTTAGTCTTGAATGTGAAAAACTCTTTCTTTCCAAAATATTGCATAGAATATTATGTAGCTACCTGGGGAAAAAAAAAAAAGCACAAAGACAATTAACCCATTGACCCCTACAGAAATGCTTGGTTTAAGCTGAAGTTGCTCTTCACTAGAGTTAATCAAAAGCAAAACCATCGAAGAAACCCCAAGATTTTCATAGACTCCAGCCATCACTTCTTCCCTGCACATGGCTTGCACTCAGTACTAAACCATATCATATCATGTTCGCTGCTGTTCTTGATTTTTGCTGTGATTCTATGATTCATGGCTTGTCTTTGTAGCTTAGGTGTTGCAGTCTTGTTTTGAATGAGCAAGAAGAACGTGATCAGGGACAAAAGATATTCTTTCTTTAGGAAGAGATCATTCAGTACTGGTTTTTTTCAACAAAGGGCTCAGGTCCTTATGTCTAGATAGTTGTGGCTGTAGGTGTCTAAAGCTGATGTGCCCCTTGTTAGTCTCCCGAGACTCCCTCTGTAGTCAATGGAGAGAGACTGCAACATCTCTAAGTCCATTTACCACCTTTTTAAAGACACCTGTTTCAGGATGAAGTGGTTGCTCTGCAGAGGACTCTTCCTCCTCCTGGTTAAAAAAAAAAAAGCATAGGGTTACTGTTATTCCTAATCCAATGGGGCGTGTGAATCTTGGCTCCTGGGCTTTCTGGAGTATCACTGTCAAGCTCCAAAACCTGTCACAGATTATGGTGCACTATTCATCTTAGTGGTAAATACATTCAGCATCTCATCACCTGTGACCTGCAAACCCCAGCCTGGGAACCACTGGTGTAACTAACACATGCTAGTTAGGTGTTGTAAAACCAGTTATTCTGTAACATGGACAAACTCATTTAATGTGTGCTAAAGGTACTGAAGCTTATTTTTGCTCATTGCTTCATGTGTTTGAAATTTCAAACAAGAGTCTGTGCTAATGCTTTAAAGCTCATAAGTAATGAAGAAACACTTCTACAAATTAGCATAACAACATGCAATGCTTCATGCTTATTTTAAAATGTAGTTAAGGTTGGGTTAAAATACGTTAAGTATGTCAAGGTAACTTCAGATAGTGAGTACAATAATACTTTCACTTACACTGAAATACAGTGCAACTGCAGGAAAGAAAAGTAATTTTTAAGTCTTTGACTTGTAAATCCATTGCAATAATAGGATTAGTAATGTTTCTTTCTGTTGATCAATAAACGAATATTTTTATAAACCACTATGTGCTGTTTATATGATTTTCCCCGATATTAGAAAACAGAAGTGATTTGCAGCCATTTCTTCTATGGGCTCTCATCCAACAGTTAGCAATAGTGCTTATGTGAATCTATCCTCACATACCTGTTTCCTGACAGAACTAAAAGAAATTTGGCTTTTATGAAAATTACTGATATTTTAAAACACCTTTTTTCTGTTGGTAGGGTGTTTTTTTCTGGTTTGCTGGGGGGTTCTGTTGTGATTTTTTTCCTGTTTTTTGTTTGTTTGTTTGCTTTTGGTTTTGTTTTAGTTTTATTTTGTTTGGGGTTTTTTGTGTTTGCAGTTTTTTTCTTCTTTTTTGTTTGAGAATGATTACAAGATTTTAGGTTTTTACATGAAGCAAAAAATAATAGAAAAATGTTTGGGATACCTCAAAATGTTTGGCTGTGCAGAGCAATGCCCTGAAGTCTAGACAACGTACTAATGGTTTGTTTTCTGGTTAACAGGCAGCGTTAAAAGTAGAATCAGTTTACTTTATATCAAGCCTTGAGTATGTGTTTTTGATCTAGGGAGTACACCGACATTTGGCACACTTCATTTAGAAAACCTGACTTTTCCCCGCAATTTTCTGCTCCCCTGTTAATTGGGATCTGCTGCAAGAATTGCATGAACAAAAATGGTGCAGTCTATACTCACATCTGTCTGGAGCTTTATCACGGCCCCTCATGGCCTTCGGTTTCTATAGCACGGTACCAGGGTGGCTGCATCCTTCAGCTCCACAGCTGATGTCAGGGTGAGGGAAAATAGAGGTGTTAAGGGGAAGTGGCGGGACCTAACACACCATTTGTATACAGTGGAGAGGAGCTGAGAACTGTCACTGCACACTAAAAACCTCCCACTGTCAAGCCAGGAAGCATAAAGCCAAACAGAAAGATGTAACCAAGGCAGTGGCAGCATCATTTAGAATACACACTGTGTGATCTTATACTGGACGGGACGCCATCGTGAAATCCTCCTGCTGGGCTCACATGTGCATACAGTATGGTTAACAGTAAAACTTTCAGGAAACAGGCATGAACAACAATATTAAAATTGCAATTTTTATTAATTTTAATAAAATAATCAAATCTGTAGCACTTACTTGGAAAAAAAACCAAAACCCAACCCACAAACAAAAAAAGCCCCAAAACAACCCACCCAACATTCCAAAATAAGAGCTGACAGTAAAATATTCAGCAACTGTCGATTTACAAGCTCATGAAGCAGAGTTATGGTGAAACCGTACAAAGTCATGAAAGGAGTCCCACTATCAGGTGAGACTATCCACAGATTCATCTCCACAAAGTTCTCATTTCAGTTTTGTAATCTGGGTACCACTTGATTTTATGCAAGGGTACTTCAGGATATATGGTAAAGCCACAGGCTAAGTCTAATCAAGTACTTCCACAGAAAGCTTTTTATAAGAAGAGTCACCACTTCATTTTGAGCACAACTCCATGGCTTTCATACAAGCAGAATATTTGACCAGTAAGGAATATTATTCTCAGAGCCTACTGCAAATACAAGCTGTAAAAATCGAGAAGCAAATTATGATTCAAGTATTTGGACTCCCAAATGCTACAAGCTGTACTCCTTTCTCTCTAAAGAATTGAGCTAAGTGATGAAGTTCTAACCTGGACAAAATTTGGTCTAATTGTGCTGAACAACCTCCTGCTTCCACACCGCTCCAAAAACAAGAGCAGAAGAAACTCCCTATCATCAAACTACAACCCACCTTCTGAAATGAGAGTGCTGGAAGAGCACAAGCATTCCACTTAGCTTTGGATCATCATGCTTCTTCAAACACAGAGCACTGGTATTATTGCATGCCCTGGGGAACTGAGCAGTTGGATGTCCGTGCAGCTGGAACATTATGAGTTTCCACCTGTTGGTGAACATCTATTACAAACACAACTTTACTGAGTGACACACCAAAGCAGCCACACCCAGGAGCTGCATTCATGATTCCAACCCTGCTCGACCTCTTGCACTTGACACTGAACTGTAAGCAAAGAATATTTAGCAGCAAATACTACTGCACTTGCATTTCTCAATGTAACATTCATTTTCCCTTTTAAGGATAAGATTGCTAGTAAATTATTCCAAAGTATCTCTTTCCATGATTTTGGCAATATAGGTGCACAATAATTTGGTAGTTAATTCATATTCTTGTATGTCCAAACACACAGTTATAGTATCACTGTTCTTCTCTGTACCACTATTAATACAGACCTACTCAACCCCCCCAAATTATTATCAGAATGCCATTAAAAAGACTCTATCCCTTAGGTATGGTTAAGAATCATTACTTTTCACACCATTTTGTTACGCAAAAAGCTTGGACAGGGCTCCTCTAAAACTCTGTTCCCCTCTATGTCCCAAAAGAAAAGATATAAACTGAGACACAAAATCAGCACAGAGTTATGTTGATCAGTTTGGAACAACTTCTTCCCCCTCCATTACTCCCTTGTGGACCAGGCACACCGTAAGAGACCACAGTTTCTGCAGGGGGATGTCTGAAGTCTTTCAAATTGCAGACACACCCTTCCTCGCTGATGCAGTCCTGTTCACCCAGCACTGACTTCCTCCTAAAGTTTCCATTAAATGCTTTGGTGCCAGTAACCCAAATTTAAAGGAAGGATAATTCTCAATGAAAGTCTCAAGAGTCCCACAAAAATGCATTATTCCTAGAAGATCTCTTTCAACTATATCATTCTTCCATGGGCTAAGTAATACACATAGTTTGTCCTTTTCTGTAAGGACTCCAAAATCTCACAGAAAGTGCTGTGCTTGTCAGAGATTCTAGTTTATCACAAGTTAGTTTCTCCAGCTCCAAGACAAGAGTCAATGTTTACATTCAAAGCATCCCCTATGTCCTGTGACAGCAAGGATGACAAACTGATTCTTAGTACAGATGGATAAGCAACAGTCCAACTGTTCTCCCTGTTTTCTGACAGCTTCTATTGAGGAAGACTTTAAAGAGCACAATTCACACAGAATCACAGAATCACAGAATCACCAGGTTGGACGAGACCTTCAAGATCACCGAGTCCAACCCGTGCCCCAACATCACCTCAACTAAACCACTGCACTGAGTGCCACACCCAATCTTCTTTTAAACATGTCCAGGGATGGTGACTCCACCACCTCCCCAGGCAGATGTTTCCAGAACTTTGTAACTCTTTCAATAAAAAACTTTTTCCTAACATGCAACCTAAATTTCCCTTGGCACAGCTTAAGACTGTGTTCTCTTGTTCTGTCAGGTGCTGCCTGCAAAAAAGAGACCAACCCCCATCTGACTACAACCACCTTTCAGGTAGTTGTAGAGAGTCCTAAGATCTTCTTTTCTCCAGGCTAAACAACCCCAGGTCCCTCAGCTGTTCCTCAATTCAATCCAAGCTGATATCAACCTTGCACAGGGGTAGCAGAAGAATTTCCTTGAGAACACGTAAATCACAGTGAGAGACAGTGGTCTCTTTGGAAAAGAGAAGCCTTTGCATTAAATCAAACCTTTCAGGTGTCTCAACTAGTAACACAGGCCTTCAAAAAGAAGTTCAGAAAGCCAAGTAACAACTAACTACAGAACAACTTTCTTTTGATGATGTGACAATAATGACTGTGGAGGTGCCCCCCCGAGGAGTGGGCGCTGGAAGCTGAAGCATGGTCTGCGGGGTTTCCAAGCTCCCTGATGTTATCCTGTTCCTTACTGGTTATAGGTGTTTTCCCCACCCCAAAAACTGTGGTTGTCCCATGATTCCTGGGTCTTTGGGGGAAAGAGTTCCAGCCAGACCTGGTGGCCATGTGGCCGCTCTGTGTCTCCCCTGGCTGCCATGCGGTCAGAGAAATCCATGAATATCTACCAAAAATATTGTTCCTGATTCTTTCTACGGGCCAAGGCTGTCTTCAGGGGGGGGTGCAGGCCACGACCGGACTGCAACAAATGACAACCAACCTCCCCCTGAAACCTCAACTGAAAAGTTATCAGTAAGTAACTTGCAAGCAAGTCAGCTCCTCTTCTCCCACATCCTCCATCATCTTTTACCCAACCTCAAACAGCACGTTCCTAAATGACAAACTTTCAGCATAAAGGTTTTCAAAGACCATGGAAGCAAACTAAATGGTGCAAGACTAGAGAAGGAATGGAAGAACCCCATGCCAGTGTGATGAGCAGGTACCTCATCTGCACACTTCTCAAACAGGCAGATTCTGTCAGGAGCACAGAAGTAAATACAAAACAAACCTCGATTTGAGTGCTGGGGTAGTTTAAGGCTCACACTGATTTGGCATATAGATCCTGCCCAAGACAGTTGGCTTACAAACTGCACTCCTGAGTTCAGTAGATATTTATGTGTGTTGTGTGCAAACATACTGAACCTGAATAAACTTCACCACCAAGTTTTAAAGTGCAAATGTATGTAATCTCCCTTAACTCTGCTCTTACAAAAACTCAAAATGTTCCCTCCAAATTCTAGCCTGCACAAATTCTCTGAAAATAGGTACGGATTAAATACAACCTAAAGGTTCACAAGAAATGAACTACTTAATTAAATGAAACATAGCTTCAAACAAACAACACTGCATCTGTTCCTCCATTAAAGAGGACTGAAAGTTCCTGCATAGAGAAAGCAGTAAATAAATATTAGAAGTACTATTAGTTAAGACATCAGACAAAAACAGATCAGATACCTGACTTGCTGTTTTTGTCTTCACATAACAACAACTCCATTTGGATGTTTGAAGTTCAGCCTGCCTCGACATAAAATACTGCTTTTTACTTGCAATGTAGTGAGGATAAAGTAAGACTTTTGGTCTTTAAACATTTAGATTACTGATGTATATGGGCTGTTGATTGTCACTGGTTTGTTCCAATGGTCCACAACTGCTTCAAATTAAGCGCAGCTGAAGACTGCTGCAGATGCATCCAAATATAGTGTTGTTTCAAAAACTTAATAGCACTTTGATGTTTGCCTTGCTGAATTCTTCACTGCTGAAGGAGGATCAGAGTCTTCAGTTTACAGCAGAAAACAAAACAAGGCAGTTATGAAGATCATGTAACGCAGAGCTCTGAAGCCCACAGTGGAGGTTTGCTGCAGTATGATTGTCTGCTTCGGGTCTCTTGAGCACATACAGCTGCTGTAGCAGTTGCTCCCTCCTCTTCTGCATCCTCCTTTACCTGCTGGGAACCTTCTGCTTCTTGGAATGGATGTTCTAAAAGTTTCAGTACATTTCTTACCTAGAGTGAAAACATAGCATGGTTATAAAAAGTTAGAAAGTAAAGGCAAAATGATGTGGAGAAGAACCTCATGCCAAATAATGAGCAAGTATATTGTATTTAATACATGAACTCCAGACAAGCCAAATATTAAACAGATGAACAATATACATAAGATGCAAACTGTAAAATTGTACCTGGCTGAGTTTGTATCTGTATGGGACTCAAGCTCAAATAACTTGAAATGCAAATATTAAATACAAATTCTTACATCATTTCTCAATAGAAATTAATTTTCCCATATTCTGCATGTAACATTCCACATGCTGAGGTCCACAGGTAAAAGCTGTAAATTTTAAAATATAACACTTTCCAGAAAGGAAAAAAATATAAATTAGTCCTCAACTGCCTCCCAACGTAAAAGACACTCTTGAGACAGTAAAAGCAGGCTAAGTGTCTTGTCCTGAGGTCAGCCTACAAAAGCTGGTGAAGTTCAGATTCAGATTTTTGATTCCATTATTTTTACTGCAGTCATTAAAATTACAGTTTCAACAAAAACAATAGAGACCTCTTGAACAGTGAATTCCCAATCCCCTTACTGCCCAAGATTCCAGACTAAATTTTGCCTGGTATGATGTCAGGCACTGACAGCACCACTACACATCCACACAAGCCTAGAGAGAGTAAGCAGTAATAGCATACCTCTGAGAAATCCCCATTTTCAGCTGCTTCTATGGCATTCTGGGCAATATAATTTCTCAAGATATATTTTGGGTTGTTTGAATTCATGACCTTCACACGATCAGTGTTCCAGGCATCAGCATTACCAACGCTTTCTATTTCTTTTTGCAAACGGACTCTGAAATTAGGAAGGTGACAGCAATTGGTTTTTGTCAAGAACCACATGGTGAAGTTGACACATTTTTTTGTTTTGAGATCCTTAGTTTGCAGTTCTTAAAATATATTACATCATCTATAATCCTCTCTGTTTATAAAATGCAGCATGACAACAGAATATAAAACACCATGTCATTTGAAAGCAGTACTATGGACAGTCAGCAGGTCCTGACGTGGCTTGAGGAAGTGGCACAGCACAGCTCTCCTACTCTCTGAAGTCAGATCAAGACACGGGGTATGGTCTGTTCTGTATTGCTCTGCAATGACTGACACATTCAGGTCTTGTCTGCCAAGTATTTCTGTGCTTGTTTATTGGATAAAGCTTTTGTTCAGGTAAAAGCACAGGGATGCAATACAGCTGAGGCAGTTGGAGGTACCTCCTATCAGTAATACTTGCCAAAGCTCTCAGCCCTGCTGGAGAACAAGATCACAGGCAGCCAGGTGAGGACAGATCTGACCTAATCCACACAATACAAAAAATTAATGCTCTATTCAGGGGGTTTCTTTACAAAAAAAAATCTCCTGCTAACACTTAGGATTTTAGGCTTTAGAACAGTCTGGACATTTGTTTTTCCTGGAAATTTCCATGATTTCTATGTTTACTCTTTGATTAAGAATACTTGTTTTCTGTATTAACACCTAGATTTTTCTTTTGGAAAAAAAAATCCAAAGGATAGAACGCTTAGAGGTCAGTTTGTTGTAGTTATTGAGCACTTAAAAGTTCACAACTGGAATTAGTCTATGTCAGAATCAACATCAACATTGTTGAAGCACTTTTCATTCTAGATTTGATGCTAGGTGATTTCTACACCCTCACACCTCAAAATCTAGTAAACAAAATACAAAGATGCCCTTGAACTTTCACAGCAACAAAGACACCAATCATGGTAGTGGATAACATTCTTGAGCTGCATGCCCTCCCCATCCCTCCTAATCTATATTTGAGACAGGTGAGACGTGCACATTGTTCTCAAAATGCAGAAATATACTAGTGCTACGAACACTGAGAAACCTGACCTGTATTTCTCCAGCCATTCCTTCCAGTGTCTTTTATTTCTGCTAAGTAAATCATCTGCTGTTAACTGCTGCAGTTTAGAGAACTGTTCAACACGTTCCAATTCTTTATTTATACTAGCTTTTGTTCCCATTAATGCAAACAGCTGTGGATTAGACTGAGCCAACATCAGCATCATTGACAGTTGTCTGGGAAGAAGAAGAACAAACACGTTAGATAATAAAGTTGAGCTGCCTGTTAAGAACCATCTCTTTGTAATCAAAGTAGATACAAAAACATTCACAACAAACTAGGATTTCACTAGAGAGGTTAAGGAACAGAAATTCATAATTAACAAAATGATTTTTATTATAAATGATCCTAATTTTACTTTCTTCCCCTTTGGTGTGTTTAATTCATATTTCTGTCGTATATAAGTGCAGACAGTAGATTTTCAAAGTTACCAGTTTAGTTGCACAATTCTCATCAAAATACTCTTTGAACTTTGAAAGGAATTTTGTTTAAAAAATTTGATCTAACTTAGATATCAAAACAATAAAGAATTCACAGGTTTTGTTGTTTGGGTTTTTTTTATTTCTTTAACATCGACTATTTTTGCCAATACTAATAAAAACTAAATGATATGGGGAAAAATACTTCATTTAAGTTGCATGAAGCAACACAGTGTTTAATTTTTTTAGTTAGTCAGTCTAAATCACAGACTGAGAATTGCTTTCTGGTAATAAATTCTGAACAATATCCAGACTGTTTTGCTGCAAGTTTGATGAGGATTGTATCTTTTCATATCTCACTGTATTAGCTGGTGCTGTAGAACAGTTCCACCTTACTTTGCAATACCATGCTAGCTTTTATTTTTCCTGAATTAGTAACTACACCATAGCATAAAGTAAAATAAAAACCCAAAGAGCTGCAGCGTATCAAAATACAAAGAGTTTTTATTTCCTCTATGAATGCATTTTTAAGCAAAGGAGAAAAGAAATATTATTCCTGGCCTCAAAACAGACAGCTCATTATATCAGGTTATATTCTCCTACTTTCAGTGAGCAGAGATAAGCCAGGTGCTTTGTTTTCTGAGTTTACATGAAGTACTATCCAAATCTGATGTACACATCTGACATTCCAAGCTCTATGATATCCAAATGCTGGGATTAAAAAAGAAATCAGTCATGCACTCACTTTAATAGGAGGGTGAGAAGTATACCCAAAACACCTTTAATTTTTTTTCCCCATCTCCAAAAGGTGAAAGACTGCTGCAATCACTGTTACAAGCAGCAGCGGAACATGAGTTTTTATTTTTCCATGCTTAGAGTAGCTGGACTGCAGAATAAATGGGGCATGGACTGCACCACCTAAAGTGGGTGTACAGGTTATCCTCAGGCCAGAACTTCGGCAGTTCAAAGTGACTTTTTGCTGACAGTACATTAGCAGAACACAGTAGCATTGTAGTTCAAACCCATTTCTTCTGTAAAATACTTCCATATCCCTTCATTATTTAGCACTCTCATTGCCTCAAGTCAGCAGAGACAGGGAAGGAAATTTAAAAAAAAAAGACCAAAAAAAAGCTCAGACAACTTTAACCCATGAGCCAACTGCTGAAAGTCACTGCTGTATATCATGATGCAACTACTTAACAGTGACATTTCCAATCTTAAAATCAGTTAAGTATTACACACCACGCAGCATTCATTATGGTTATAACGAAACTAAAAGCAATAGCCAAAAGCATTCAAGCAGAGTAATACCTTGGATCCATCTGTGGTTTAAAAGCAACTTTCAGTTCTTCCACAGAAGCACACTGACTTGTAAGCTCTTCTAAGAAATCTTCAAATTTTGAAGGATCAATGTCTACTGAGAATGAACTCAGCAAGTAAAAAATATTTGTGAAGTCTCCAGCTGAAAAAATGAATTCTATGAGTAAGGAAACTCACAAATCAGCAGGAAAGCAGGTCCCATACCTCCTTCCTAGCTCCTCCCTCAGCACTACAGGTCACCATTCTAAAGAGGCAAAAAACCTGTCCTCTCAGCGAGGGTGCAAAGGTGAGACAGGGGCCTTGTATAAGGCAACAACTACTCCACAGTTCACAATAAGGTAATTATTTTCAGTCTTTTGTTCTTCTCTCAGATTACAATGTAGTAGCACAAGGCTACTTTCTTGTAAGGTCAAGATACAAATTGTATTTTGATTTGATAATAGGTTCTGATGGGCTATTAAATAAGCACCTTCTGTGCTGTTCACCAACCTGTGACATGCATGGTTTCAAGCAGTTCAGACACCAGCTTACTATCGTCTTCTAATTCCAGTTGGATTAGGCCTAGTTTTTTCCTCATCTTCTGCAAATAGTGTTTCTCAAATTCTGCATCATATTCCTCTTCCAGGATAACTTGGCTTATTTCCAAGGGCAGCTCTGGAACTAAAGCTTCAGCAAGTTTCGCCAGGTTCCACTTGCAAACCTCTGGCTGTTTGTTGTAAGCATAGCGCCCTGTATTGTCAGAACCATTGCAAACGTGCTCAGGGTCATACCTACAAGAGAAGAAATACTTAGCATTCTTCTAGTTACCTGGACACCAATACTGTGAGAAGTAGTACTTTTATTATTAGGAACTAAAAAATCTGAAAGGAAACACTCCTTGATTTTTTTTCCCAAGCCCACACGCTAGAAGAACAGTCTAATGGCTAGAGATGTTGTGAACACAGTTTAAAGTACTTTGACAAGAAGAATTACAGGACAACTAGAACTACCTTAATCTACTTTGCCATAAATCTAATTTAAAAATCTAGAGTTTAAGTATTAAAATTAATTAAAAATATATTTTAAAATATATAAAAAATAAATTAACTCTGAATTAAAATATTGATTTAGAATTAAAATATTAAAGCAACCACCAACACCAGGACTGTCCTACATAGTGAGTACAATATGCACATTCCAAACAATGATGCCACACTGACCTGTCCATAAATCCAAAAGGGCCATAGTCAATGGTTAGTCCAACTATACTCATGTTATCTGTATTCAGCACGCCATGGCAAAACCCCACACACTGCCATTCAGCAACCAATCTCGCTGTCCGTTTGGTTATCTGAAAGAAAGGATGTCTTTTTCATTTTTTATCACAACCTATTTCCAATACATTCATGTATTTCCAGGCATTTCCTAGTCTGAACTGATGTTTCTACAGTGGAAGCAGATTCTGGCAGTATGCCACACACACAAACATCTTAAGGACAGTTTGCCTCTCTCCTCCTATCAGTAACCACCCTGCTTCTCTGCCTCCCATTTCCATTTGAACAGCTTTCAAATGCACTGGAGACAGTACACTGAAACAAGGTAAACTGTTTGACACCAGACTTGCATACCAGTCTACTCATTATACAGATATATTCTTTTGCCTATTACTAATTTTAAAGAGTAACTACAGGCAGGAGATCACATAAGCAAATTTTGTCTTTTGGTTTACCTTGTATTGTAGGGGTGATTGAGTGAGGTTAAAGGGGCTGACGAAAAAATATTCCCTGCAAACATGTTTTAGGACTGATAAGCATTTCTCAATGTTCTGAGAGTGGAATATGGCTACAAAATTAAATAAAAATATTGCAAGAACGACAATTTTATTTAAATGCAATTCTTCACCGAATGCAAGCTCCACCAGAAATTTTCCACTGCATAACTGAGAACTATTTTTATGGAACTGATTACAGTCACTGCATGTGCCCCATCCTTCAAATAAATAGTATAATATTTTAAAGTAGTCCTAGTTACTTAAATACCTTAATCCACCTGTCAACTACAACCCTAAAAATCTAAAATTCGGGAAGCTAACATGGTTTTTAAATAAAACTAGTTGCAAATGCTTTACTAAATTGCTGTAAGTAGAAATTTTACATAGCCATTAGCTAAAACTTTTAAATCAAATTATTTTCATAGATAAAATAATTCATCTTCCCAAACAGCTAACAATGCACAGAAATTCAAAGCAACTATTTGTTCTGCACTGCAGTGTAAGTGTCTTTCATTAAGATTCAAAAAACAATCTCTGAATTGTTTCACTAGATTTTTCTATGCCTTTTTCTACCTTTTTTTTTTTTTTGAAAAACACATGCAGCCAAGTAAGGAAGAAAAATTAGACAAATCTTGCCCTGACAGGTAATGAATACCACAAATGGTGATTGGAACAGAACTTTTTGGTTCACCTTGAGATCCCACACTTCTACTTCTTCCAATATTCTTGTGGTAGGTACTTTACCCATTATTCCCAAACGCAGATCCGAGGCAGCTGGAAGCCAGCAGCCAGCTGCATGTGTCCAAAACTGATTACTCCGGCCATAAACCGGTAAGAGAGGCACACCCTGCACAATGGCTCTGTGCCAGGAAAATGTAAAAGTTAAAAATAAAAAAATCCAGGCCACCAGGGATGGGATGAAAGCACTCCAGTGGTAAGGCAGTCCTTGTATGGATGCATTACACACCACCAGGGTTCTGGTAAAAAGAAATCCCCCTAACGAGAGTGCCCAAAAGCAACTAAAGCTGGGGTGCCACTCAAAGATGGGTATTTTAAAGATGAAGAGACAGCTCTGCATCGTCTTCGACCTTTATTCTTTTTGATCAACGTTCTTCTACAGCTAGTCACACCAGAAGACAAGAACAGTGTATATATAAATACGACTGCCAGCTGAAGGACATGTTCGTTTAAATTTAAACTACAGCTACAAATTATTTGAGAAGTACAGATAAGGATGCTTGCTTTCTAGACAGCACTGTTAAATGCAATCACTTGTACTTTTTTCCTCCATTTTCTCCACAATGCAGAAAGAAAGATAAAACAAGGTAAGAGTTGAAGTGACAGCAGTTCCCTGCTAATGGATGTGTTTGTCCAAATAGAGAAGGGACTGGGGTGATTTTCAGGTGGAGAAAAGTATGGGAAGTCTCCAGTAAGGATGAGAGAAAACATGAGGAGGCAATGATAGCACAGACATGGAGCGTAGACAGGCAGTGGCACAAGGAGCACAACAAACAAAAAATGGATATGGGGAAATGAGAAAAGGATGCTAGGAATAGGCAGGGGGGGGAAGGAAAAGGAGCCAGGAAAAGCAGCCAAAAGCAGGACTGGGCACACACACACACACATCCACAAGGATCCCCAAGTCCCATGACTTTTCTTCCATCAGGAAGTAAACATGCCATCAGCTACAGGGCTGGACATGCACAAAGTGGGTGACAAGCCACAGTTCTCTTCAGCAACCCCAATTGTTCACACACGAAAGGCTTGTCCAGCAGAGTTAAACTCCTTGGGACACAGTGGTGAACCAAGCTACAGCTTGCTTTGAAGAACTAATGCAAGTATACACTGGATGTGATAAAGAAAAAAAAAAAGGGCAAGAAACCAAACCATAGAATGTCAGGTATTAAGTCTGGCTTTTGACCTCTTATTGGTCTGTTATGAAAGTGCATCATGCTGCAGCCATTCCATCCGTCCACACCACATCATTTCAGATTTCAAAGCACCACAACAGGTTTTAGATAGACTGGTCAAGTATTAGACACTGGTATTTTTAAATTATTCTCTTTGCTGGCTAGTCATAAGAGTGCTCAACTGCCTTTAAATATTTCAGTTCTAATGTCTGAAGTTCTTGCAGTAAACATTCCTGTTTGTTATTTGGAAAATGAGACTCAGCATTCTCAGTATTTTACAAAACGATGCCTTGCAAGTGGTGTCTCAGGACCATCAACTCATCATCTGACGGTCAGAGCCAGAATTCCCACTCACAGTCCAAGACAGTCCCGGCAAATGGAGACAAGCCTTTGGAAGCTCCCTCAGAGCAGGGAAATTACGAATTACTATGAGGAAGTTTAAACTGTTTTCATACCTTTGATCAATATCAGCACTGGCTAGATCAATTATTGTTTTCATCAATAACTGGGTCTACTAAGAGTGCTTTCTTCAAAGAAAAGAAGAGTTCAGACAACTGAATGACACGAAGTATTAACTGACTCCAGTCATCTATGCTTGCAGATGAAGTTCCTAAAGATGATTGCTATGGATTTATGAAGGGAATCTGATATTCCTTACCTCTTTGAAGAAAGCAGCATTCCTCCGAATATTGCTGTCTGAATAAGCCTCCTGGATTTCTGGGTAGAAAGTGCTGATCACATAATCAAGCATCTGTATTCGAATATCATTTCGGTCAACACTGGGGCCCTTGCGTCCAGTGTATTCATCAGGAGGTTTAAAAATTTCAAAAGACCCAAATCTGTTTCAAAATAAAAACATGTTTTAGAATTATCTGACACTATTAACCTAATTTGGTACTGCATGTAATAAAATCTCTTGTTGCAGTAACAGTGTATCATCTCTTAAAACCAATCCTTCAGGTGACTGAGAGAAAAGACCTGCAGGATTCCCACACTGAACGTGGTGAGGCTCAGTGACTCGGTGCAAGGAAGCTCCTACATCCACACAAAACTAAACTGACCGACCCTACCAGTACTGAACACCAGCTCACCAGTTTCTTACAACTCCTGCTGAAAAATTCTTATCCTGAGTAAATATGTAAAAGTTGGACTTATATTAAATACTAGGCTGTACATCAAGCATACCAGATATATTTTCCAGATATATAAACACACAGAGGAACGTACACAAATATACACATATATATGAAAGCACATATTCCTTATACCTCACTTTCTTCCAATATTCTGTAACCTTAGAGGAAGCAATGCAACTTCCTGAAATGCCTAATAGCTTCTGCTGGAGCAGGAGCCTCGTACACTTCTCAGGCAGGGAGAGTACACCCAAACTTTGACAGTACTACACTAGAACTGGACTTAAGCTATAATCCACCACTACTACTATTAAAAAAGATCCATGTATTCTGTACAGGAATTAACATGAAAAATCTCTTCTCCTAAGTCTGCAGAACTTACTTCTTCTACCAGGCTAGCATCTCTAGTGTTTATCTGTCTCAGTGCGAAGACAGCAGCCCATCCCACCTGCTGGGCAAGACCAGCAGCTTCCTACAGCTCAGCAAAAGAAGTTCCAAACACACAAACGGTGCTGTTAGGGAAATACACTTAAAATGGTATTTTTAAAGACTGCTTAGTTTTAAAAGAAAAACACCAAAACAAAACCAATCAATAAAATATGTTTCTACCTTATAAATGTAGAGGCTATTCTCAGAACAACTGTACACCTTTCATTTTTTGGATTCCCATCATAAAATATGTCACGGATGACTTTGGAGTCGGACGTCACGCACGTGCCAGCCCGAGTTGTTGGTATTCCCAGGTGAAACATGGCCTCGCTGCACAGGAACTCCCGGATGCTGGACCGCAGGACTTTCCGACCATCAGCTTGTCTGCAGCAAGAACACATGATGGTTTTTAGGCTATAAAGGCAGGAACTCCTGTCTCCTCTGTAGCAGTAGAGAAATAAAAGCCTACAAGCAGCATACTCTGTCCATGGTCACATAAAAAAGTGGTGGCAGATCTGAAAACAAAAACTGCATCTTCAAACTTCTGTTAAAGTTAAATTAGATGGACACAACAACTTGCAATGAAGAGCACACATTAAATAATGAATAAACCTTCCAGGTACACATATCCCTTCTAATCATTAACTCTGTTGGTTTCACTGATGCAATAGTCCTTCAAAAAATGTTAAAAATTTGGACAAAAGCTGTTTTATTGTATATCAAATCAATGGTTTCTTCTTAATTAAATGAAATATAATGTAAAATATTATTTTGATTCTTTCTGGGTAAGCAATCTAGAAATGGGGTCCTAAATATGAGAATGCACAACAGTTGCACTAAAAAATCCCCGACAACTAAACAGACAGAAGATAATAAATTAGCTTATTTAATAGATATTAAGCAAATGGAACAGACACAGGTGGTCCTCAGCCCACACTCTCAGCACTTCCAAAGCCACAGGCAAGCAGGAGAGCTGCCCAGAGCAGATCTACAAAGCTACCACCATATCTGGGATTTTCACTGTGATTTTCTTAACCCCCACAGGCCTGACAAAGGCCTTCAGAGGACCACATATATGAAATTAAAGTGTTACCAAGCCTGTGTAGAGCTAGGACAGAAAATATGGGAAATGCAAGTGGGGAAAATTTCCTAAAATATTTGAAGTATTTCAAGGATATTGTGGCTAGTGAAGATACCCATTCCCTGCAGATATTTGATCAGTATGCCATTTTGGGGACTCTTCCACTATGCCCTCCCAGACCTGGGAAGAGAGGGGAGAAGGACCAGCAGCACAACCCACATTTAAATACCATATATGCAGGCCATATGGCAGTAATTACACACTGCTCTGCCCACTGTCATCATGGTCTGCATCCTCCCAAAGGGGGAGCCCGCACAGGAGGATAACCAGGGACCGAAGTAACGTGCCACCTGAAGGAGATGTACTTACACTCCTGTTTTTCAGCGGAAAATTGTGCCACCTCCTGATCTGGCATTTAAGCCCTACACTCGCTGCTGCCAAAGTTAAAAAATAACAAACAACCACGAGGCCTGAAGAGATGACCTTTGCCTCAGTGAATGATCCTGAGCATGGCACCGGTCCCTCGCTAAAGCGATCTGCGGGCCGGCCAGCCCGTCCCCGTCCTCCCCGCACAGCGGCCGGGCCGCGCCCGGGGCAGCGGGCGCTGCAGCTCCCAAACCGCGCCTCGCCGGCGGTTCCGGCACCGCCCGCCCGGGCCTTACCGCGAAAAGGGGGTGACGCCGGCGCCCTTGAGCTGGATCTCCCAGCGCTCGCCCCCAGGGCCCAGCACCTCGCCCAGGTACATGGCGGCGCCGTCGCCCAGCTGCCCCGCGAAGCTGCCGAACTGGTGGCCGCAGTAGCAGTGCGCGGCGGGNGCCGCGGAGAGAAGCGACGGGCGCTGCGCAGCACCGTGTCCATGCGCCCGGGCCGGGGGCGGTGCCGCGTCGAGTCCCGCCCATGGGCACACCCAGCCCAGCCTGCGGGGAGCGCGCCCGGGGCGGGCGGCAGGCTGGGACCGGGCGGATCAAACTGGGCGCCGGGTGGCGCGCCTCAGCCCGCTCGAAGGCAGCGCCAGGCCCGGGCGGCCGCAGCCGTCAGCAGGGCGCGGGGGCGCTGCACCCACAAGACGAAAAATGAACGAATGTGTGCCGCAGTACTTATTCAGAATGCTCCTGGTTTGTGTTATTTCAATTGATTGCAGGTAGCACACTGGTGAGTCAACACCAGACCTCTCCAAGGTGTGCACACTTACCTTCTCTGAAGGGTCCGGTGGATGCCTCCACTTAAACCCGGACATAGTAGGTAAATCATCTGCAGACAGTAGATGGCACTAAATTATTATTATTGCTTGTGCTTTTCCAGCTAAACTCAACAGTGAGTCTCAGCTCTAAAGAACTGCGGTGTAACCGTAAGGTAAGAGACAACATGGGGATGGCAGCTGGGAGGGGGAGAGGAGCTGCCCAGTGGCAGATGGTGCACACCCAGGACCCTGTTGCACTTGTACAAACTTAAAGCCCTCTGAGCGACCTTGCCCGGCTTGCCCGCACACAGCTCCAGGCACAAAACACTCCTGCTGGCCCTGGAGAAAGCAGATGTGCAGTTTAGTTGCTGCAGAGACACATCACGTTAATAACCACCCCACTCTGATCAAATATAACTTTTCATTACTTTGTCCAGTTTGTAAATCATCTGTAGCCAGAATCAGGGACATCTTAACATCTTATCACTGAAAATGTCACTTAGCTGGGATAAATTTTTTTCTTTTCCTCTTCTTTTTTCCTTTTTTTTTTAGGTCTGATCCCTCCCACTTTCCTTCATGCATTAGTCATGATACACAAATACCAAGTATCTTGGTCTTGTGACAGAAAAGAGCACACACACGCCCAGCTCCCAGCCTTTTCTCTACTGGGAGTGAGGATAAGGGTAGCCCCATCTTTGCTGCTGTTGCCTTCCTGGAATATAGAAAGCTCCACTCTGCAGCAGGCACAAGGCAAGCAACAAGGAGGGGTGTAATTAGACAACCCCCAGCCAGCTTCTTCAGTTGGGACCTGCTGAACAGGACATACACATGGACACACAAGACCTGCTGGTGTGAGGATATACACAGCTGGTGCATTTTTCCACCTGAAGAGTCAGTAGACTGATCTCAGCTGTGTATCTTTGGAGGTACTTTTGTCCTGTGCTTGATGGCTTCCATGTGCATTTCCACCGCATGGGCTCAGCCCCCCACTGAAGTCTGTCCATCAGTCAGAGCCACAAGAGTGACCCTTCTCCTGCCAATACTTAAAAGCTCTCACATCTTACAAAAATGTCACTCTTAAAACACTCAAGTCTAAAATTAAAGTTTATTTTAGTTTTAGAAACAGGGCAATAAATACATGAGTAGCTTAGAGTTACACAAGAGATAATGTGCTGTTTCTTTTCCATGTGTAGTTCCCACTGCCTGGCAGTTTGAGGTAACTGGATGTATTTCTCAGTTTTTTACATGTTTTACAATACACATGGAAATTCAGCTTCCAGTGGAAACCCAGACATTTTAATCTACCTCAAAAAGTCAATTTTTAAATTTAGTTCAGTGTTTGGTATAGAAAAGACACCTCAAACATGACGTGGGCCAGCAGTGTGCAGTGTAATGCTGGTGAACGATACACTCCCACAGCAGGCAGCTGCCGGTGCCACCCGGGGCTGCCTGACCAAGCACTGCTCCAGAGCCGAGCTGCTGTGCAGCGTCCTCTGCCACTCCCAGTGACACTACTGGACTACACTGTTCAGTTATTTCTTCCACCAAAATGGTTTACCCAGCAATTCTTGTCAGCCACAGCTCCAGTTGCAACTGGAGGGAACTTTGCCTGATCGAGGAAAAATGGGCTGCACTTTGCTTTACACCCAATCAAAAAAGATGGATCACTGATTGACAAAGGGTACAAACAGATGGTACATTATCTGTATGGAATACAGCTTATCATATATAGTTACTTTAAGTATGAATACAGGGTCTTATTAATACCTTTTTTTAAAGTAATGGTCATATTGATTTACCTGTGTCAATTTGAAAGATTAGGCTCTTTGCCACTCATTCAACATCTTTTGCACTTAAAGGGTCTTTATTTCCCACATGGAGGACAGCACTTTCAGCCCAAACAATTGTGCCTAATGTTAAGCCAATGCTGGAGCACTTTGCTGGACTGGGACTAATGCTGTCAGCTCCTTGCAAGACTGAGCACTGGAGACATTAAAAGAAAAGCAATAACAAAATCAACTCACCATGCCTAACTCTGGACTCTGAATTTAAGTACTCACATTGAGCAGTCTCCCTGTGTGTTCGGCAGGACAGGGAAACTCATCCTTTTCCTCTTTACCAATTACACATGGTAGGTAGAGAAAGTTGTTTCCCTGCTTCAGCAGTACACTCAGGTGCCCCTAGCATGAGGTATTTAGTTCAACTGATGTCCTCCAGGAAAGTCTGTTAGATGGTGGAATTATCCTGTGCTAGATCTACCTAACCAGTGTTTTCTCTCAATAAAAATACTGGTTAATTAGGAAAATAAATGCCTTCAACAGAAAGGGTGGTTAAAATATTTTATTTTTTATATAATAGAACATACTGCTGTTTACTTTAAATCACTTTAGAGTAAAGGCACACATTGTTAAAAACACTTCAAATTTACATCACATGTACAAATGCATAAAACAGATGTACATGTCACCAAAAAAAATACAATATGGCTTCGTAAGATTGAGGCGGGGCTGGGACAATTCAACATATACTTAAATTTTACAGGATGCTGTTAACACTGAAAGGACTGACTAGAACAGAAAAGAATGGACCTAAAACACTGATTATGTTATATAAACAGTACAACATTGAATATACAACATCAAGAATTTGTGTATGGATTCATAGAATTGTTAGTTCTGCAAATTCATCACTTTCCAGTGCCACTGAGTAAACAGTGCATGCATATGATCTGCTAGTTTTGGAACAGTGGGAAGGTAAATTGCAAATTCTCCATCCACCAACAGGTTCCCTGAAGAATCTGCTGATATGCTTCATTTAAAAAAAAAAAAAAAAGATTGAAACAATAGAGTTAAGGTAGTGACTGGAGAGAATAACTGAATAATGAATGGACACCTTACATGGTAATCACTTTTGGCTAAAAAGCATAAAACATTAAGTCTGCAAGAATGCTCCATGACAATCATTTAGCATTAGTCCCACCCAAGATTAAGGCTCCTATCTAAAATTTACCTTAGATTTATTTTCCTTTGTGTAAAATTACCTGAGCACAGATACCAAAGATCTACAGAGCTTTTAAAGTATCTGCAGATGCTTTAAAAATCTGTAGATAACTTAAAGCAAAATATCCATATATTGAATTCTACCAGCTAAATATTCTCAAGAAAACAACCAACAGAACAACATTTTGGTATGTCAGTAAAGCCAGGAGAATAGTGAGCTTAAGCTTTTGCTTTCATCTTTTAAAAATGTACATAAAATGTAATAGAATTATTCAAATAGGACTGCTTAATTGTAAACAATACATTAAACATTTTTAAAAAAACAGGAATCAAAATTCAGGCAGTCACTCTACTCTTCTATAAATTGTTTACAAATGCTGCTTTTCCTTTTTGCTAGAGATGGCTGGTGGTTTCTTAAGCACTGATAAATAGAAAATAAAAGCACCTGCCCCACTGTCTTCTGTATTGTCATTTACACTTTGTGTTCTAAAAGCATGAATTGCTGTCATTCTCATTTGCTATGGTTTATTCCCTGGACACATGTAAGGCCCAGACCCAGAAAAGCACCTAGCATCATCTTAAGAGCTCTGCAGAATCGGATTAGATTCAGTAAGTTTAAAGATAAACATGCACTTTAATAATTTGCTGCACTGGAACTCACAAAATTTTCAAAGTGCAAGGCAGAAAAGCATCAGGTTGCATGGACAGACCAGCTCCCAGCAAAGTCAATGCCATCACGGAGAGGAGCATCAGACCCTTAATTTTAAAAGCTAGAAAAAGACAACACTGTACAGAAGATACATGTACATATTTTCAGCAAACAAAAGGCTGTACGGGACCATTTCCAACACAAGGCTTTGGAAATACACCCTCTTAAAAGTGGTTTCTGGATTTGATTGAACCAACTGAAAAAACAAAAAGCAACGCAAACCACATCACCTTTTTCTCCTCTTGCCTCACATACTGGTTCCCATCTTTCACTCCCAAAAGAAATTAATACAGATAAAAACCTCACTTTAAGCAATGAGCAACTGTATATGAACCTGAGGAGCAAATAGGACTCTTCCATTCAAATACATCAGGTTAACTTTGATATGACAATGTTATCTGTGTTGTTGAACTCAGAGTAGCTGATTGCCAAGGGCATTTTACAATCACTGACAATCCTTATAAAGGGAAGGTACCAAAAATTCCAATGAAACATGACCCTCGGATTAAAAAAATTAAAAGAAGGGAAAAAAAAGAAATAGATTGATGATGGATGACTGTTCTGGATAATTAAAAAAGAAAATAACAGCAGTCTGTAGTACCCCTAATTCTATGTATAAATAGCAGGTAATCCAAATAAAATGCTACAGTTGGTTGAAAAACTAAATTGAACGCTGTTTTCCTATTAAACAGATTAAAATATTCATCCACCGAGAAATTACATTGATAAATAAAATATTTTCATGTAGCTAAAACAAGGGGCAGGTTAATTCCAGGATTTTTATGCCAAATATGAAAGGTCTGAGAAACAAAAGTAAATTGTACAGTAGTTCTAGTCTCTTAAATTTACAATACTGAAACCAGCAGGATTTGGCTAAGTAATACAGTTTAAATAAGCTAATCTAAAGGAACAGAGTGTCCTGTAAACATCTGACACAAACCACATTGCATTCTGATGGGGTGGCTACACCTTCTCTCTGCAGGAGAAAGACAATTCAACTGGTGGTACTAACAAGGGATGCAATCTAAAGGCAACATTCCTGTTCTTCAGTAAGGCTTGTAAAAAATTTGAGCCGTGTACGTATGACAGCCTGTACAATTCTGAAATTTCTGGAAAGCTCTTAAGTTTAAAAAAGCCTAAATGTTTTAGGTATAAAACACACATTGAGAAGATGTCTTTTTAAGTTATGTGTAAAAGTGTCTGGCACCAGAAACAACCACTTGGTATTACTATACGTAAGAAAAAAAGCAAAGAATCACTCAAGTGTCCCTGAACTTCAGAGGAGATGCAGCTGATTAGATGATTTTGTGTTCTTTCCTCTGGAAAAGAAGCCATGAACACACACTCTTTAAGCTGCCTGTACTACATCATCAGTAATATATATATATTATATATAATGCATATATATAGTATACATATATATAATATATATATATTTGCATACACATTTCTTTTACCTCAATCTGGAATCATCTGGTTTCATGCAACACACCTATCAAGAATCAAAAGTATTAATCAGATCATAGCTGGTGTAACTTTAGTATCAAATCTTTTTATTATATAGTGATTGAGTGTTGCTCAGCATCAGTCAAATCTGACTAGAATCCTCATCCTTCAGTCCAGTTCTCGTGTTGCCTCCATCACCCTTTCTTCAGCCACCTTCTTCACACAGAGCCTCCACTCGATGTTCACTGCTGAGGCACCTCTGTCAGCCTCTGAAGGTAGCTCTGTGTTGCTGGCATTGAGAGAACTAACTGAACTGTCCTGTGACCTATTCGGTAGCAGCTGTATCCCAGCAGTCCAAAAACTGTTGCTTTTAAAACAAATTTGAAAATCCTACTTGAAGTTGACGGAGGAGGCACACTGAAACAAAAGACAGAAAGCAGTATTAGTATTTCATATTAATGGAAACAGCAGGCATTTTCCAATTAAAAGGATTCTTGAATCCAGACACCAGAAGGCTCTCTAAATCATATTTTAGATGTCTAAATATACCATTTATGTGGACGTCAGTGTTTTCCAGTTTTCATAGCCTCCAAAGAGATGGGTGAGGTGGTAACATAAACATGATAAATGGATGTGATAAGGAAAGTGTCAATATTTGATAGATTCTATAATCCTAAAGCACCACAGACCAATACTACCAGGTTGTATTATAATCTCTGCTGTATTTCTGAAGTCCTGACCTTTGTGGCTCTATGAAACACACATAGTCTGAACACTTAAGTTCTTCAACTCTGTCTTTTACAAAGCACATACATGTATTTTAATAGGTACTTTGAAGCAAGAGTTCACCAGATACATGGCTTAAACCAGCTCATAATTAGTTAGGTATACACATTAAAACAAGTCATTACTTACACATACAGTTAAAAATAGGCTACAAGCAACTGCGACACTAAGCTTGCCAGAGCCAGCAGTGTCCTGACAAAACAAAAGCTTTAAATCCAATGATTTATATTTACCTAGGTTAGACTAAAAGCCTTGTTCTGTTTTCACCATCTTCTACAGCCCTCATTTGAATTTTCATTCTAGAAGACTTAAATGAGGACCAATTAATTTTCTTTCTAGACAAGGGCATATTCTCATCTCTACTTCCCTCTATATTCAACTATTTACTCTTTCCTGTGATATCTTCTTTTTCTTTGCTGTAAGCACAATCTGCAAGCACTGTACAGCAAGTCAGTGAGCTGACAGGGCAGGAATGACAGTAGAGATGCCTCCTCAAGCTGTGACAACCAACCAAAAGAACTCCAAAGAAACTGCTGGGTTTTAGCAACAGAAGCTGTTACATCAACATGCAGGAAAGGACAACTGTTACCTCATTATTTCCTGGATCTTTAAGTCAGAATTCCAGTTCTTTTCAATTCCAGGTACATGACCCATTCCAACAACACCAACTACAACAGATGGGATATATTTTCTAGGTTCATCTGAGAAAGAGAGATGGAAAGAAAGTAACATATCTGTAAAAGAACTAATTTCAAGCTATAAATAAATACGCAGTGTGTGAGATTACAAAATTGATTTTTCCAAGACACAGGGGCTTTTACTATCAGATATTGAAACCCTGTTGCTGCATACTCATCTCACCTACTGCCCCTTTCATTGAAAGTCTGAAAAAATAAGCACAGTTTCTGGATTTTCAGGAATCACTCCTTTCATACACAGACCTGGCCAGTGTTCATACTCCAGCCTCAGGGTGAAAGGCTCAGCAGATGCAAACTAAATTAATTTCTTTCCTTCTCTGTGTAGGTCATGTTTCTGTGCTGCTTATGAGGAACACCCCTGGTGTTTCCTTTCTCCTGAACAGAAAACTTCCTCCACCACTTTGCACAGGGGCACTTGGCACACAAAGTGTGACAAGATTTGGGCTCACAATCGCTGAACAATGCTTGAGACCACACCTGTCCCTGTGAAGTTCACTGTTAATGACCTGGCCTCAGCAACTGCAAACCCAGGCCAGTGACATGCAGCAGTTAGCCAGCTACCATCAGACCAATGCAACACGTGCCAGCTCTCACCCTCACCTCCCATCTATCATCCAAATTTCACAACACTCAAAATGTGGTTCCTGAAGTTTTCCCCAATGAAAAATACAGCACCATGCCACAATAAAAACAATTCACAAAAAACTTTCTAAGTAATAATAATCAGGCTGCTTTCCTATGGGGAAAATTCTACTTAATACATAAATATAAAATACAAGTTCCACTGTCTTGCTTTGAACATCCACCCTTGATTTTTCCAGAAAAAAAGTAAAAATGTGAGGAGCAGCCCCCCTCAAAATGGAAAAAAAACTGTATTGAAAACACTAGAACTATTATATATATTACATATATCAAATTGGGTTTTTTTAAATTTTCCTTTTCTCAGTCTGTTCTAGGGTTGCTCTAAATCAGAACTACAGCTACAACTGAAGTTCTGCGCTAAAGTGATGACAAACACTATCTTCTTCGGATATTAAGAGGTAACATACCTCAGTATGGTTATCTATAGGAAGGGCATGCAGATCACATATGCCAGCAGAATACTTCCAAAGATCAGAGAAATTCAATTTTTCTGTATGCCTATATCTTGCTGAAACAGCAGTCACGTATGATTACTATTACCAGATCATCAAAGTTCCTAGAAGCTCAATTTATAATTTAAAAAAACCCCACCCCTATTAAGAGTACTGAAATTAGAGAATCAACTTATCAAGAAATGAATCCCTCAGCAGCCAGTGACAACAATTAATTTGGTGAAATAATGGGGCAGTGAGATAGACGACTGTCTCATGCTGTGCTGTCATACTGGATCCCTGCCTTTTGAAATAGTTGTCTGGCTAGTTTGTACTTTCCAGTTTTAAATAGCACAATGCGAAGGGAAACATAACTTAAGAGTCTACTGCTCTAGGTGGTTTCAATGGAAGAGTAATACCCCTTTTTAATTTTGAAGCATTGTATCTTATATGATATGTGGCATTCATGAACAGAACGTCCCAGGTTTCCTGAGAACTAAACTTTGGACCAGTACACAAAGAACACCTTGCTGGTTATAATCTCTGCTTTAAAACAATTACTTTCTGAAGCTCGAGGTAGTTCTATCTGCTTTGCTGCTTGCTTCAGCATGTAGGTCAAGTAAATATCTCGTTCCGAGACAATTGTTCGATGAAGATCAGGGAATTCTCCAATCATTTCTGCCATCATCTGTTCCAGTAAATCCTTCTGTTTGCATTTCTCCACATCATCTTTACTGAAATAAAGGTAAGTTAAGTTTTCTCAGTATCTGGTACACTTTTAAAGGTCAACACAGAGAAACCAATGAATAAAAACAATTGGGCGTTACACACATTATCCACCTAAACACAGTCTACAGTTCTCCTCCCCCAGTTTTCCTCTCCAGAAGGAAAATAATCTCCATAAACCTGTAAAACTCGATATTCCCTCTACAGTGAAGGAAAGGGAAAGAAAAGAGGTCACTTGCCTTCTGCCAGTTCAACTGGATTTTCTCCCTTCCCACTTTAAAAGCTGTCAACTCAGGAAAACCACTAGGGCTTCAAAGGCAACAGTTACCATGGTGCCCCACTTCCAGGGTGTATTAATAAGCTTAAAAGAACCTACACAGAGCTCTTCCGAGGAAGCAGGTCTGATCTCTGAACACACAGAGACTCTACGTAAGGAACAAAAAAGGCGCACTAGAAGGCACAGTCTGAGGGCATGGGAAGAGATCTGCAGGTTCCTAGTATCAATCACAGGTGCTCAGCAGGGAAGTCAAAGTTATAAACCAATTCCCACAACAGAAGAATAGCAAATGGGCAGGAAATGAAAAATAAGACCTGCAGGAGTAAATGTAATGAGTTTTTATTCTTTTCATAGGTACTATAAACCCTTCTGTTAGCACCCCTAGCTGTGGGTCATAGCTTGTGGCAATGAAATTATCTCGTTTGGCATCACTGTCTACTAAAGAATGATGTCAAACAGGCTTCCTTTAGTTTCCAAGATGAAAAGGACACTACAAATGTCAGCAGGGCAACTTAAGGGAGAAATGCTAGCTTTCAACAGACCCAGAAACATCAACAGACCGACAGTTTTGATGCTGAAGTATTACTCAATTTTCCATGGCATCTCATGTTGATGGCTGGATGCACAATATTCCCTCTCTACCCAATAACTTTCTGAAATAAATGCCTTTTGTTTCCAACCTCTATCCACATGTTATGTTTAAAAATCAATTGTACAACAATAACTGAAATGTTATTGCCAAGCTTCAGCAGGAAGGTAGTATGCATTTACTGCACTAACATTAATACTGCAGTTGAAAACCAGAATGTTCTTATGATGGATAAAAAATGGGAGAAAACACACAGAAAGATATCCTTCAATATCCCCAAAAGCCTGAAAATTGTCTCATGCCGATATTAGACAAGTAGTAGTAAGAAAACTTACTTGGTGCATGAACTATAGTTAATGGCTTAAAAGATGGTCAAGCTCATTTTACAGATTAATGTAACATCAGGTATTTACAGGAAATTACAATTAAGTAAATGTTAGAACTGCAAAACAGAAGGTTTGATCAACACAACTACAGTTTTTTAGCCCTGGCCTTATTTTAAAAGCCTGTAAAAATGCCACATGTCACTGCATGAGCTGCAGAGCTCCAGCCCCAGGCTATGAGAGAGGCACTGAAATTCAGGGGCCAAGTGCAACGGGAATCCATTTTTGGCACTTCTAACACCACTGCAAGTCTGGTAGGTGGAGACTGAATTTAGGAGAGCAACTGTGCACATGTTCTCAGCCAGTTCAAGTAAGTTATCACATATCTACCTGTGGAAAGAGCACGCAAACATGGCACAGGGATGTCTCTGAAAGGCAGGGGAAAGCACGAATGACTGTCCAAGAAATAGTAACTTAGGGCAAGACTTCATAACAATGCACCTTTGTGAAGGCAATAATCATTTGAAGTCTGTGGACAACATATGGACTCTTCAAGTTTTCTCTTGATCCAAAAATCTGCTCAGAGAGCAGATTTAGTTCTCAAGCTGCCCTGATCCTGATATGAATTAGCATAGAGATCCTAAGACCTGTGGAACTCTTAAGGACAAACAAAGTATTGTACTAAGGTCTTTACTCTCTTTTATTTACAGTATCCACACACAGTGGTGGGAAAGATTTTATTTTCAGCAAAAAAAATAATTAAAAAATAATTTAAAGAAATTTTTAATAAGTATACCAGGAATTCTCCAGCACCTGATCTTACACTTCACCTGGAAGTAATGCACTGCAAGACAATTAAAAGAAGAGCTGACACAAGATCAGAAAGACAGCTTTCACTTCAAAAATACATATTATTGCAGAGTAGTTTGTATATTCATCCTTCTCACTAACTTCAAATTTCATTGCATCAGGCTGGGTACCCTCATACTAAATTCAAACTCAAGAATTAAATAATACACCCCAAACATAAAACATATGGGATGCTTATTCATACCTGATGGGGTCAGATAAGAAGCAAAGGCCCCAAGCAAGCTTGACTTTTTGCCAGAAGGAAAGTGCAGCAATTGCTCTCTTAAATGTAACAGGGATGGGTCGGTCACCGAGGTGGAATTTACAGAAAGGTACTTTACTGGCCTGAAAGAGAAGATACAAATAACTAGTCAACATTTCATACTGCAGCACAGCACATTCTTATCAATAAACGTTAAGGATTTACAGTGTCATACACGGTATCTTAAAAAAGAGCACGTAGTGTCATACCTCAACATAAAATATTTTGGCTTTGCAGTAAATAAAATTTACAAAATACTACTACATTACTTCATGAAGTAATAAATCAACTACACATTGTAGTAGGGATTACAGCAAAAACCATGAAATTGTAATGCCACACCCTTGAGGTTACTTTTACTGAAGCAGAAAGCTTCTGATTACTACATAAGGTGACAATGGGGCTCAATATCTATCTTAGTCTGAATAAAGTCTGAGGTGAAACAACAGTCATCATTTTGCTTTCACCTAGGATTTATCAGGATCATTAATCTTTCAGTTGGCCATGGTAAAATATATTAAAGAGCTCATGAGACAATAACTGATGCCAGATACCACATGATAATGTGAGGTGAGACTTGGCTGTAGCTCACGGTGACAAATTTTTGCACAGTACAGTATTCCTAGAAAATTCTTTCCTAGGCATAGTTGTTTAAAAATTTCCAGCAATCACTTTAGACTAGGACAGAGCTAATTTTTTTCTTTCCTGCTTAAAATGGGAAATGCTTAAAACATTTTATTCCGGTCTGGAATGCTCAAGAAAATACACCTTGAAGAAGTTTTCTTTTTATTAAGGATGAAGACAGCAAATTATTCCAGATTCTTTACCAGCAACATTCTCTCAGATTTCCTTACTAGTACATGATTTACATAAAAATAACAAGATACATTCTGCAAGATGGATATGTGTGATGTTTTTCACCCTCACAGAGTCCATAGAGCTCTTTGTGACTAGCTTTTGATCTTGAGAAATCCTGTGCCAGGGCCAGGAAAGACAAGAGACGCCTGCGAGTTCGTGTTCAGGTTGTTTATTTTCTCTGATCTCACAGTGTCTGGAGCTGACGGCCAAAGCGTCCGACAGCTCTCTGTTCCATCGCAGGACTGCCCCCAGAAGGGCAGTCCCACACCCTTTATACCCTTTTCTTGACCCAACCATTGTTCACAACGTATAATTATTTATCAATTTTTACCAATTAATTTCTACCTATTTTGAACATGCAACTTCTACATCAGTTTCTTCTACCAATTATTTTTACTCTTGTCACAGCAGAAGATGGAGGAGAGAGAAGAAAGAGGAAGGAGAAGGGGTTCCGCCCCAAATCCTCCATCTTTAACTTCTCAGTCCCCATTATACTAAATTCTACATTTTTGCCCTGTGCTAAAGCAGACTAATTACTTCGCATTTTCTCAGCATTGCAGTTCTTCTCACAATGTGGGAAGCCTTCTCCATGGACATGGGTCCCGAATATAATCCTGGGAATCTTGCCAGAGTCCTGAGTCTGCCTGGTGGGGTTCCAAACCCCCCCCAGACGGACAGAGGAATACTCTGGGCTGCCACAGATATGTACACATAAAATAGTGTCCCAGTATTCCCAGACAAAAAAAAGAGTAGTGTGATATACAGCTACTATTTAGTTCCAGGTATCACTGCTGGCAATAGTACAAAAGGTGATATTAAAAGACCATATAGGACTAATAGATTGGTCAGATATTTCACTTCCCCAATTTTTCTAAAGGAATGGAATGTGTCAGATCTCATTAATCCTTTAGAGCTGGTTTTCACAGCCTGATATCCTGACTCCACCAACAGTGGGACCAAGATCAATATTCAGAAGTAAAAACTAATTGTTTAAATGAAACTAAATTATTAATGAAAACAAATGTCTTCAGAAATATCATCAGGAAAAACCCTTATTGTTTGAGGCCTTTTAGGAATTGCTTTCATACCACTGATGTCTACAGATCTTTCTACCTTAAGGTACATTTTGAAGTCAACAATGATTTTTACTACTTCACTGGCTTCAGCAGAGGTATGGCCAGAGTGCTCTTTTCTAGGCAATAACCAAATGGTTTTATTGAGTTCAACTCTGGAAGCAAAAGGCCAGTAATCTGACCTCAGAAAAGCCATTTCAAGTTCGCACCTCTTTGAAAGCCTCCCTGAATTCTCCTCCTGGGGCCATTCCCAGCTGTTCTGTGATGTGAGCAGAAACCTTCAGAAGCAGCATTTGCATCAATCCAGACATGACTCCGTTCTGGCAGAAGAGGAAGAAAAACATGTAAAAAAAATCAACTGAAGAGGCTGAATCAACTGAAATCAAGGCTGAAGAATGCACTGTTCACAGAATTGAAAAAAACATTAATTATTTTAATGAAGAAACAGCACTGAAGCTACATTTTGGAGCCAATTCACTGATCACTACAGCTCATATTTCAGTTTTTATCAGTTTACCTCATTGTGTGGCCAAAGTATTCTACCTTTCAACAAAAATGTATAGCAGGTTAAGAAAATAAAGAAGGATAGCCAGACTTATTTCAGTCTATATTTACTCTGTCTGCTTGAAGAAAGTGTCTGAATAACTTAATGGTAAAACAGTTTATACTGTGCATTTAATTTTTCTTGATCTACCTGAATACAAAAAAATAAAGGGACCACAGGAGTATATTCCATTGAATGTACAGTGAACACCATGTCATAGAAACACTGAAGTGAACAGACAGTGGTCTAATCCCAGACACATCTACAGTCCTGAAAAGCACTAGGCTGAGGACTGGTTAGATGTAGAAACACAGAGAATTTAGCATTGTACAAGAAATTGCAGTGTATGATTTCAGTTCACAAGATCTTAGAACAGACCTCCCAGTTCTCAGTATGACCCAGTCCCACAAGAAGACAGAAGGCTCTCTACTGCTTTTTTGGATGGAGACTTAAAATCAACACTCTTCTCTTGAATTCTCCCACAGATATTTGGGCCTGATCTTTTACAAAAATAATGAAAAAACATCTCAAATCTGTCCCTTCTGTCCAGCTCTGGCTGTCCTCAACAAGTTGCTTTTATGATTAAGACTCAATGAATTAACATTACCTGCCCCAAAGCATAACCTGCCCTTGGTTACACATCCCCTCCAATTTGGCATCAGTCCATAATTCTGCCAAGAGGGGCACTGCCCTTTCCCTCAAAGGCCAATTTCCTGCTATATCATCAGCTTCATGCAACTGAAGATGAGGCTACATAGGATAGCCTGACTTAATAAAACTGCTGGAAGTTACCAGAGAAAGGTCCTGGTCGCCATTCCTTGCTCAAATGACCCACCCTGTGCCAAATCCAATGCTTGTGTGACCTCTCCAAAGGCTGTGGGTGGTTTGTGCAGTTAAATGGACTCAAGAGTCACAGAAGACCAGAACTGGCAAAAGAGAGGGATTATTTTCAAAGCCTGTTGATTACCTGCTTTATGATACTACAAACTAGTAAGCATGCAAGAAAATCAAGTGCTGGGCTTCTGTGGAGAGCCAAGCAAGAAACAGGAGAGAAAGTGTTTTCAGCATCCCTGAGATCCAGTAAAGTGCCTCGGGAACAAAGGTTTCCACAAGTTCAGAAAAGATACTCACAAAAAAACCCCTCAAAAAACTAGGATAATGCAGCCTGAGGTTATTTGCTGGCTGATCTCTCCTTCAGGATTGATGCACCTGAAGTTGTATTTTTACACTGTGACAGGAAGATTCATCCTGTTGGCTAACAGAGGTATGCATCTTCGAAGTGTTTGCAAGCTGTCTGTGCTCTTAACCTGCACAAAACTTAGTGCCTGCCGTATTTGTTTAGCATCAAGTAGATAAAAGGTGACAAGCAACCGCATGTAGCGGCAACCAGCAAGAACTGGCCAGCCAGATACTGTTAGGGGATAAAGAGAAAACTGTTCAAAAATGATGGGTGCAAAACAGTAAAGGAAGTTAGTATCTATACCAGGTTATTCAATGTTGTATAAAGGAAAGCTGATCACAAAAGAATGTTAAATCCTGAGTGGATGGCAATAATTTTGTAGGTTAGATGCAACAATCATAAATAAACGTAGCAATACACAAGTATAAAGAAATTTAACTGCACAGGCAGAGGGATGCAAAGCTATCAGCACACAGAAAAGACAAAGCAAACCACCAATTTTATCAGCTCAATGTTCAATAGCAGTCAGAAAGCAAGAAGAGTAAGAGAGATTACCAGGAAAGGAACAACAGGGAAACATGAAAGCACTGCTGAACAATCTTTTGCAGACTCTTGTCTTGAAAACAAGATATTTCAACTAGAAAATGTTCAGAGAAATACCAAATGCACGAGAAGAGATCAAACATATTAAATACTTGTGAGGCTTGGGAAAGGATGACTGAGGGAAGATACACTATTGGACACACGACTAGCAGACAGTGAAAAGGGCAGGAAGAGAGAGCAATACCCAGGCAAAGAACACTTATACTATGTATGGGAACACAGCCTATGGAGGGGGCCTTGGAGCTACTCTTTGCATAACAAGTCACTAATCCAAGTGCAGAAACAAACCACGTGTACTTTCATTCGCAATTCTTTTAAAAACCCTAATTCCCACGAAGGAAGGCAGCACAGCCTTGGCACTGGGAGCCCAGAACTGGTTTTCCTACTGCTGCAAGAATACTGGAAGTTAGACTTCAAAACACAAGTGAAGGTAGCAAGTGAACAGCAGCCTACTCCTGTCCATATGGATGTACCTATCATCTACCAATTCATGTTATATCCGTTTTATTTAAGATGACTGTCACTGTGGGTTACCTAAACATGAAGGGCTGTATTACACAGTGCAAAAGGTGAGCTTTTTTCACTAGCCAGAACCAACATTACAATATATTCCTCCACAGGTAACTTCAGACAAAAAGAGGTGACTCTGCTGTCACTAGCTCACTTTCTCTTCTGCCCCTAGAGCAAGGTTTCTCAACTGCTCCTCTGTGCCAAGACTAGCAATCTTACAGCCAGCGGGAGATGATGCAGCAAAAAAACCAAGCCCTGCTCAAACTATCACAGGACCATGGTACGGACACAGAAGGGATAGTGGAACTGGGAAGCTGGGGAAAAGATAAGAGAAAACCTGTCTTACCAGTTTGGTTTAAGCTAACTGTTACTGCTTGTGGGTAACTCCACGTTATCCACATTTGAGCCAGATACCAGTCTGCACTGTGTTGCTTTGCTTAATGGAAAGCAAACAGGTACTTCTCTGTAAACAACTGTAAGCATTTTGAAATCAAGGAGGAGCTGAAGAAAGTCTGGTTTTAACCTGCAGCAGTTGCTTGATAAGCTGTGGATGCCACTGACCCACTGCAAATACATATGTTTAATGTTAACATTCTGCTCAGTTTCCAGCTTCAATTAAGAGCAATGAAATCCAATTTTACTGCTTGATGTTTATGTAAGTGATTATAAAGAGACATCATTTGGGCTTTTATTCCTCATTTCCAAACTCAAGGATTAAAGCTGAAAGCAGCTTTGACTTTGAGTGTAGCTTTTGGAGCTGGAGGCACATTTCAATGAGAGGAGGCAACTAAGGCATAACTGAGTAACTTACCAACTGGTCTGATTTTTATTAGCGAAAAACAAAGACACTATAATTTGGCATGAGACAGTTGGACTGTTCTTCCTAGTTTTCCCTATATAATCCATGCTGCTAGTGATTTGAAGGGGAAAGATGGGGGTTTTTTTTGGTTGAGACCATAGATAGAGAAATATGTTCCTTAAAAGGCCCAGTGTTCAAATTTTATTATTTGCATTACTCCTGGTGTTAAAGGAGACAAATACTGAGCTGTAACAATAGGAAGGATCCTTGTAGTGCTCGCTGGTGATGGGGGTAACAGAGTCTGTGTTTTCTACTGTCTGCACACAAGATCACTTCAAGCCCTG
The DNA here is from genome assembly GCA_013397175.1 of Platysteira castanea. Taxonomy (NCBI): domain Eukaryota; kingdom Metazoa; phylum Chordata; class Aves; order Passeriformes; genus Platysteira; species Platysteira castanea. The sequence goes on along the minus strand of VYXC01002709.1, from coordinate 92,638 downwards.
GTAGGAAGTGGTAACTTCAAGGCTGCCAACATGAATTTACATCACAGAGAAAAAAGTCTGCTATTTTGTTTTCACTGTCCTTTTCCTCTTAACACAGCAAAAACTGTTGCATTTAGCTTTGATATTAAAAAAAAAAAAACCCAAAAACTTTCTGTGCCTGTTCACAAGGTCAGAATACCCTCAGCTATGCTGCTCCAGTTGTTGTGAATATGCATTTTGGCTACATGCACCAGAATAACCCACCTTACCTAAAATAAACAGATAAATGCAGCAATTCATGCAATATGCAAGTGTTTTGCAATGTCTTTCCTTTGATAGGGCATAAATAAAGAAAACAGGAAAGGCATTATTGCCTAACTCTGCGAGTCAGAAAGCCTGCTCTGAGACGCTGTGTGCGAGCACACACACTGGGTAGCCCCGAACCACTGCAAGAGCTTCTGCATGGATGCAGATTATATTCCTACTGGGGGGACAGTCCTGGAAATTCCCTAATTACATCAATAAAGCAATTCCAGTATAAAATTACCACACAACCAAAATAACAATCTATTAATTTCTTCATCCAACTGGACACTGAAACTCTTTTTATTATTGACCATACACTGCCATTCTAATCAAGTGTCCTGTCATTTTTAAGTCAACTTTGTGTTATTTCACTGTGCCTAGCTTAAAATTACTTAAATACAAGCTAACTAGATGGAACTGAAAAAAGTAAAGGACAACTTTTTTTTGCACACACATTCTGGACATGTCCACATCAAACTGCCAGAGTAGTTATAATTTGAATAGAATCCCACACTTTTCAGCCCAGATTTTTCAGAATCCCCCTTCATGGCCTATTGTCAATTAGAAACTACTCAAAAGACAAGTGGATAGGAATTAAAGAGCAACACACTAGGATGAAGAAGGAATGCAGCTAAAGAGAAAATAGCAAAACTAAGTGCTCCTTAAATAGCTGTGATACAGATGCAGAAATAATAATCACATTTAAATATATTAGCACAGCATTACAATTGCAAAGTTAGACTTGTGTCCTGCAAATGGAGCAGCTGTTAAATGCAGGAGGATTCCTGTCAAGGTCAATAAATTGCCCAAACAATCCCATTGTGAAAAGAAAGCTCTCAATGCTCCATCTGAAAACAAACAAAAAAATACCCAAACCTAGCTTTGCTACTGTAATAGTACTCTCACCTAGGTCAACAGTATAAGGTTCCCAGCTGGTGGGAACACTGGTTTTGATTACAATTTGACAAACTGCTCTTAATAGAAACATTTAATTCTCACTGTAGGAATCATACCTGCTTTATAGCTTGTTGAAGTTTTTCCAGATTTATTTCTTTGGCTTCTTTTAGTAATGTCTTTTCATCCATCTTTAACATAGAAACTCTGTACTGGCATAGTTCCACCACAACTACATCAGGCTGCACTTCTTGTATTGTCTGAAAAAGATGAATTTATTTATAGTGCTTTGGAAAGGGATAAACAGAAATGCAGCCAATATCAATACTTTAAAGAGAAAAGGGACCTTAAAAGTACATTCCAACAATCATTTTCAATTAGAAAAACAGTAGAATAGTAAATAAGACTTCTCCAAATAACTATGCCTTGAGAAAAATATTAAGGTTGGTGACAGCACCTGAGATTAAGTTAAGATCCAGCCTTAGTTACTCAATGCTTTGGGACAGGATAATGGTGAACACACTGTGCTGGGGAGAGGAGCAGGGAAGAAACATTTCCTGTTGAACATTTCACATTCACAAAAATGAAATTGATTGTACTCTGTGGTAATTTGTAATCTGAGTTAGAATATACTTTGTGCCAGAATTGTCAACCCTGGTTCTTATAAGATTCCTCCCCCTCTAGCTCCTGGATAATAAAGCCACTCTAAATTGCAGAGTTTGCAGGAGGTACAATATGAAATAGTTCCTACTTGCACTAGAGCTTCAGACCTATTTGCAGTTTGAGAATGGAATCCAAGTTTTGGGTGGAATGGTTTTACAGCCAAATATTATACAGGCAACATAAGCTTCACTAGTAAGATTTCTACTTTAAACACTGGCACTGTATCCGCCTTTTTTATTGAAGGGCAAATAGAAATATTTGAGCTGGGAGAGCAATGTATTGCATCAAAAATTATTACTGTAACATGTCTGCCTCTCATCCCATAGTGCTGTTAGCCCTCCAACAGCCAACTAGAAAAAACAGAGCATGAAGGTTACAGCACAGAACCAAGGCAGAGAGCTGGACTTCATTCTACTAAGTGCTAAGTTGACAACATTATAAAGATGCTGCTGAAGGGCTCACACTGAGCATTTACCTTCACTACATCCTTTTTGCTGCTGTCACTGAAGTGGGCTGTTCCAACCACATATACTTTAGACCCATCCTCAGTATCAAGCTCAGTGACAGTGCTTGGTAAAGCAGGCCTTTTCTGCCTCTTCTTCAACTTCATCTCCAGGAGAATTTTAAATGCATCTGCATCAGCTATAAATGTAAAGAAAAAGAGAAAAGAAAAGTACACGTGATATAAAGTGCAGGTATGTAAACCAGAAAATAAAAATGTCGCCACTAAACAGCAGAGCAGAGCTGAAAGGCCATTGATTTACCACTGTAATCTTACATTCAATTCTGAAGCTACATCATTGAGAGTGCCATCACTGGAGAGGCTGCCTCCAAGCATGGGTCTCAGTCCAGGTTTCCTACCCTGTGGACACTGGGACAGGTTGTCCACGCAGTTCAGTAAGGGAAAGAGAGAAGCTGTGTGGCAGGTGAGGTGGACAGAGAAGCAAAGAATACTTAGAAAAGGTATACACTAAATTAGAGAAAAAAAAAAGAAAAAAAGAGCATTTTTTAAATTCTAAACCCAAAGTGTTCCATTTTGGGATTCTTATCTATATAAACAATAGCAACACACGGACACTGGTGTGAATATGATGGCAAAGTCACTGGCACATGTTGGCACATATAGGATACCTACAGTACCAACCTTAGCCTCTTCTGTGATTAACACACCAGGGGTCAGTACACAGAGGAAAATTAACCCCCAAGAAGTATTTAGGTCAGGAATCCAATCATTCTTCCCTAGATTCAACAACTATTTAAGATCAAAATGGTACAGTGTGAGTTTAGCCCCTCTTTGTCAAGCTTGCCATATGGAAAACACGAGGATCTATCAGTTCTGTCACAGTTACTCGTTAAATGCCAGATAGCCTCACTGACTGAGACAGAAGCTTTAACGCTACAGCAAGGGGAAATATAAGTCGCTTTGAATGAGTCATCTTTAAGCTGTAATGCATCTTAGCAAAAAAAGTATCAAGCAGGAAAGCAGAGTTTTGTTTCCAACCAACTCTCTTTCTCTGGCAAGCTGCTGCACAAGTTAGCAGAGGTCTCAAGTGGTCTCCAGAAGCCTGGAATAGGATCATAAGCCCAGGGGGAAAAAAAAAAAGATTAGTGAACAGTTTGTAGGCAGGATGTCAAAGGTGCAGATAAATTACAGCCTCCTACCACACATTCATTTTATGAGTCTTGTTTAACTGTGTGGCTCTGGCCCCAGTTCTGTGCCACAAATACTAATCTCAGAAGACTTTATGTAAAAAAAAACCAACCCCAAACCAAAACCAAGCAAACAAAAACCCCAGCAAATTAAAAGAAAACCAACCAAACAAAATAAAAACCCAAACAACAACAACAAAAAAGCAACCCTTCAACACCCTTCTTAGCATTTTAGCAACCTACTACTTCATGGGCAATACCCAAGAACATGGTGTGTTGCAATCAGTACTGTCTGAGCTAAGACAACGCTGCTGCCAAAACAGATGGTGATGCTAAGGAGGAGGTAAGGAAAACATGACTGAAAAAGGAAGAAGAGGTAAGGCTGCTGCATTTGTAACACTTGCATTCACGTAATTATAAAAGCAGTGATAGTAGATCAACAAAAACCCACCTAAGCAAATATCCTGCCTGCCTCTATGGTCAAAAGTGGATATCTAAGGGAGAATATAACACATGGGGAAGTGTGCGTAATATCTATCTCAAATACTTTCCTAGCCTAAAGCCATTTATGGTTCAGATTCCCCCAACTGAAAGTGGTTTCTGTGTGTTTGGTAACCCTTAAAGAGTGCAATTTCTATTTATTTTTCAAGTTCTCATCTCACACATATACTCAGTACTGAACTGAATAATGTTTCATGTGAAGAAAAAATGCTATAATGGTACAGTACCAGATGTTATAATTTAAGGACAATTAAGGAAAACATTCTCAGGAGTAGGTATGGTTTTTATTGAACCAACTTATATATCTGGAGGAAAAAACAACATAAAATTAATTTGCTTCTTTGGGTCTGCATACTCCTCCCATAGCTTTAGTCAAGGCTCTGTTTGTTCCCATGAAAGCTGAGATCCCTAGGAGTTATTCAGCAACACTGCTGTTATACACTAACTTGCCCTAAGGTGGTTTAGAGCCTATTTTTTGCCAGAAAGCACAATCTGAATGTTCCTATTGTTATAAATGAGCACTGTATACATTAATATCACAACAGTGTATCAATACACATAAAGCAAATCCTAAGAAGCTTTTTTTCCTCCTCTTGAGAAAGAAATGTTTGTCATTATCTGATCCTTACCAATAGCAGGTAAGAAAAGATACTCTTCCTGGGCTTCACAAGACAGTTTTGGTTGGAGTATTTCTATTGCCACATCCTGCAGGCTTGCCAAAACATTATCATGCTAGCATGGGCAAAGCATTCCACTTGGGACAACTGATCAACATCATATCACTACATGCCAGACTGTCAAAACAAACATACTTACACATCACTGGCTTAGAAAACAGTAACTGAGCTTAAAACAATAGCTGAGTCTATCTACTAAATCTAAAAATATTTACTTTTGAAAGTATGGGATCAGCAAACTGACAATCAATATGTCATTGCTCTTTATGAATTTGATTTACACAACTAGGCTTTGAAACAAATCAAGAACAGATTAAGTCAGCTATGACTTCATTAGCATCTCCTTTTTGTGCTAACCGCCCTGTCCTTCTTGGCTAAGGAAAAGGTGAGGACATTTAGTTTAATACCCTTCCAGTGTGATACACCCTCCCCAGTCAAACCAGAAACATACAGATATTCTGCGATACACTTGACGCTTCCTTTGGGCCATCTTCTGGTGCATCAGAGGACGACATTGGATTTGCAGCAGCCTGTATGAAACAAATTCAAAAGGAGGCTGGGAATTATAATGAAATGTTTTAATACATCATTCCCTTTGTGAGTTTACTCAATTTGAACCTACATATAATATTCAAGCAAGTAAATAATTGAGGCAGTGTCACAGTTCAAAACATTTATTGCTTTTACAACTATTTTTTCCTAGCTGCCTGAGTACGAGAAAGAATATATTAAAAACTAACTACTTCATGCCTATTTTAAAAGATAATATTTATACCTGACAGGGAGCTTTTAAATAAATAGGATTCCAGATAAAAGAACAAATTTACCTCTAACACTACTACAGCACCTTCTGTATTGAAAACTAAAATGTGCACTGATTATTTTAATACCATTTGACTCAACTACCAGTCAGCATTAGTCTGTTAGGAGTCTGACAAAATCAGTACTCACAAGACTAAACACATCCATTCTAGAAGAGTCAGGCCAAGTATTTGCTGGAATAAGGCAATTACACAATATGCACATCAAATCTTAGGAAGTTCACGTGCATGAATACTTTATACGTATCAGAAATCAAAGTTAAAAAGACACCAGGCATCTGCAGAGTTTTGCTCTCTAAAGGAACAGAAAATAACTGAAAAGATTCCCAAAGACTGACTCTTAGATATTATCACTAGAAGTATATGATGCAGGTCTTTGGCTACCAAAAACCTTTATTTTTGATTAACAGGCAAGTTTTAAAACCTGTGTATAGAATCCAAACAATTCCAGTCATTCAGCCAATGTCATTCAAATCAGAGAGGCAGAGTTAGTGCAGAAAAGACTCAGGAATAAGGGAAAGCTAAATTTCAAACGACCTTTAGGCAACTACATTAATTAAAAGTTTAATTAGGATGATTATTGGAAGAATTTGGAATTTCTGAAAAAAATTATGTCAAAAAGTTAGAGACAAGATGAGAATCCATCATCATTTAAGTACTTTCCAAAAGAAAGACAATATTAATGAGTCAGCAAGCAGGCAGCCAACCTCTCCTGATGGATGTCAGCTTTTTAGCTAAAATGACTGGTTTATTTACTTTGTACTTAACCTGGTAAGGTTTAAAGCAAGACTGTACAAAGCACATCCAATTGTTAAGAGCTTTCAACAAGAGTAATTATTTTCTTCTTGCATTCCACTATGCCAAACAGGAATTTTGAGATAATAAATCCTGAGTGTCTTACCGTGGGCCCCACTGAAGGCAAGGAAAAATTTATGATACATTTCATGGAGTAAACTCAGAAAGTACAACAGCTTTACAGTGCAAAGTTTGAAATACTCACAGCAACACATCATCCTTTCACTACAAAAGTCTGTTCACTGACAACTTCAAACTGCAATTACACTGCAAATTGCAATTAGATTCACAAATTTAATTTAACACCAGCTCAGCTTTTGATCAGAACATATGGCTTGACTCTACTGCTTGCATACATGAAGTCTAGTCACAAAAATATTTTGGAAAAATTTATCCATCTGTAACATATGGAATTAATCCCATCACGCTGGCTTTGTCATCACAACACTTCAATGAGCACCACATAAGGAGTTTGTTGTTCTGGTTTTTTTTAATTAACATAACAAAAAAACTGATGTTCTTATACTTCTTAAGATAAAAATTTCCTGAGCTTCACCTATTATACCAGAGAAAGGTTTTGAGATACACAGACATGAAAGGAGAAGAAAAGGAACAGAAAGGATAGAAAAAGCATCTCAGTTGAATTTGGCAAGGAACTTAAGCCATGCACAATGTGATTATTCGTATATAATCAATTTCTGTAATTTACTCACAAAACTTTTTTCCTCCTAAAGGTTTAATCTCATAGGTTAGGCTATTTTATGCAATTCCTCACTTGCAAGTAGAATAATAGAAAAGACCCATTTTAACTTTTGCAGCTGGAGGGGAAGGGAACCTGTAAAGAACCTAAATGTGTCAAAAAAAAATAGTACTCAGCTCTCTGTCTCTCTTTTAAAAGGGGTCTCACACTGGTGTTCTCAACCCTAAGACCCTGCAGAATTTCCCCAAGAATGAGGGAAGAACCTGGCTGATTCAGTCTTGACCTTTCCTGCAATTGTACTGAGATACAAACTTCATCTCCAAGCCCTACCTCAGGCTGGTGCTCCTCTTGCATTCCTGTAGCGTAGGCTTATTTTCACCAACCACTCAAGAACTGCAAGAAGTAAAAAGAAATGGGAGAGAATTAAAAATTAATGGCATAACCCAGAATATTTGCTCAAGAACTGTCATGGGGGAAAAAAAAGCAGATGTGTCTCTACAGTCTATTTCTAATAAAGGTTGAAGTAATAAAAGCAGCAAGCTGAAGAGGCACAAATGTCACCTCTTAAACTCCACTGCTGTTAAAATAACCACAACAAACCAACAGCAACTCCCCCAGCAGCAGGGTAAAACTAGCCTGTTTCAGTATGGTTCTTGAGGTGGCTCTAAAGCCAGAGCACAGTTTCTGCAACAGCTAAAGTCTTGCTCAACTTGATCAGTAGTTCTGTCTTGCCCATATAAACTGCATCAAGACAGTTTTTAGGCAAATATTAGGAATCATGTATATTTCTAGGACTTCACTGCTGCGAAGAATAGGAGAGCAGCCACAATCTTAATATTCAATTATAGTCATACGTGTTGTTTTATCTGCACCATGTGATCACATATATTTACAAATATGCCAGGGTTTGATCAGTCAGCTAGTATCTGTATGAAGAACCCATGAAATTGGGTTTTCAAACCCTTAGTGAATTGTTTCCATGTCTTAGTTTAACAATATGGATGAAAGAAGGAATCCTAAAAGTCCAAAGTTCTCCCTGAAGCCAGCAGAGTGCTATGATTGGACTTGGGTGGTATCTGAGGCAATTACACAAAACACTGAATGCATGACTACTGCTCGTTCTGCTTATTCTCACTGCCATCCCACTACAACTGAAGCACTCAAAGAAAGTGCTGCTTCTTCACTACAGCATTTTGGGCTACCTCCATTTGAGCTATTTCGCAGTACATGTGAACAGTGTTTTATTTCATTAAAGAGAGAGCAATCCTGAACAACTTAGTCATAGAATACATTTGCAGTCCCGCTCTGAGGAGTGGACAAACAAGTTTGACTCCTCCCCTACAATCAGGTGAGACTGCAGAAAAGCTGGCTGGCATCTGGGTGACAGCATACTTCAGCACACAAATGTGATGGCAAGCCTCCCCCTTGCCCAAATACAACAGTCTCCTGCAGTTGGATTAGTGCTCTGCATCCTGGTTTCTAAAAAGCCCTTTTTCTTTCTAGCTTTGCTTAAAATAAATTTCTTTAAAAGAGCATTTGCCTGGGTAGCATGAAGCATGTGAGTGTAATGCTGTCTGCTGGCACATCTCCCTCCACACAGCAGAGGGATTTCAGGAATTTGTGCCTTCTCGCTGTCCCCTGCTCATGGTCAGCCAGCAAACTGGAGACCACAGCTGCAAGCTGGGCAAGAAAAAAGCAGAGTGGCCAAGATCCGGGCTTCTGCATGGTCTCTGGAGTAAAATCCCCATGAAACCCAACAGAGTCCCACAGCTTGAGCATGCAACATCTACAGAAACAGCTCCTGAGCTGCAAGACAAATACCTCATTAAAACAAATACACACTGCACACAGTCAAAGAGGTTCAGAAAAAAGCTATTCAGAAACATGCAAGAAGTCTGCACAGGCAACATAAGCACTCCAGTGGTTTTGCTACAAGGCACAATGTTGTTTTAAAACCAGGACCATGTCTTCCTGCCTTCCAGCAAGTCATGTCAAGGAAACTTGGATGTCAGAGTAACCTGAAATGGCAGGTGAAGCTGAACTGCTCTTCTGCTTCGGTATTTCCACAATTTACGAGTGGTGTGGACAGATCTTAAGGAGCACAGCAGAAGGAAACCCCTGCCTTGAGACCTGCAGCCTGAATGGGACACACCCACCCACGGGCACCTCACCACAGACAGTATGTCAGTTTTGTGGGCTTAAGTAAAGCCAGTGTCTCTTTTTATCCTGTCCTCTGATAGACTGGTTTAACTACTTGTTGACTTAGGCAGTAAACCAGACTGGAAAGCAGGCTCAGGTTAAAAAAACACCATTTTTCCCCCCCACACTCCACCAAAGCATTTCTAGTTCAGATGACTAAACAGCTGCAGGAAGAATTGGAGCAGCAAAACTTGAGGAACAGCATGAAGTGGAGATGCTGAAACCAACTGCCCTCTGAGAAAATACTTGTCCAACTACAACATCACTCAGAGTGTACCAATACTCTGATGCTCAGCTCTGGGCTTGGTTCTCAATTGGTTTGTGTGCAAAATACCAGAGTGTTTTTCTCCCAGTGAATCAGCTGGTCCTAAACACAACCTACAGTTCTAAGCCTGATTAAGGCCTGCTGGCATTCGAAAACATGTCTCGTATCTACAGAGTGATCTTCAAAATAATGACCTACAAGTTTTGTTTAAAGAATAGACTCCTATACAGAAGCACTATGTGGTATTTTTTCCCACATAGTGACATTTTAGAAAACCTCATCCCATTCTCACCACTAACAAAATTATATGTCTGATACTGGTGGGGGCGGGGGGAGAGATCTTCTTTGAAGTTTACTCATGCTAACTGGCACCGGTTTTTAACTGACCTGTACCTTTGGAGAAAATAAGCTGTTTGTTTCCAGCTCACTGTTTCACTGTGGTTTCCAGCTCCAGTCTATGCAGGGAATCCATGGAACAATACTTCCATGGCTAGATGCAAGAATGGGCAGCCACAACAGGCAAGTCTGCCATCATTTTCTCCACAGGACAAGAGGGCCTGTGGGAATCTCATGAGGTTTAATAAGTGCAAAGTGCTACACCTGGGTCGGGGCAACCCCCCATTATCAACACAGGCTGGGGGATGAAGGGATTGAGAACAGCCCTGCCAAGAAGGACTTGGGGGTTCTGGAGGCTTAGAGGCTGGACATGACCCAGCAATGTGCACTTGCAGCACAGAAAGCCAAGTGTATCCTGGGCTGTATCCAAAGCAGCGTGGGCAGCAGGGCGAGAGAGGGGATTCTGCCCCTCCGCTTTGCTCTGGTGACACCCCACCTGCAGTGCTGCATCCAGCTCTGGGGTGCCCAGCACAGGATGGACATCGACCTCTTGGAGCAAGGCCAGAGGAGGCCACCAAGATGGTTAGATGCCTAGAGCACCTCTCCTGGAAGGAAAGGCTGAGAGAATTGGGGCTGTCCAGTATGGAAAAGAGAAGGCTTCAGGGTGACCTAATTGCAGCCTTCCTGAAGGGAGTCTACAAAAACACAGAAAGGGACATTTTACAAGAGCTGTAGTAACAGAACAAGGGGGAATGGCTTCAAACTGAAATAGATTTACATTAGCTATCAGGCAAAAATTATTTACTTTGAGGGTAGTGAGGCACTGGAACAGGTTGCCCAAAGCAGCTATGGATGCCTTATCCCTGCGAGAGTTCAAGGTCAGGCTGGATGGAGCTTGGAGCAACCTGGTCTAGTGACAGGTGTTCCTGTCCACTGCAGGAAGGTTGGAACTAGATGATCTTTAAGATCCCTTCCAACCCAAGAATTCTATGATCTTGCTTTCAGGTGCTTAGATCTGCTTAAGTTACACTGGAGGTGAAATTTTCCATGCGGAAGACCTGTTTCTGGATTCACCAGATTACAGACAAGTCTGGCTACTTGGCTAGCAGTATCCTCCCCAGCAGCACTGGCAGAAGTCCATATATTTTGGGAATTAGTCAAATACCTTGGACCCCAGGCTGACCTAGCTCATGCGAAAGACACTATCCTTGTACGTCTACTTATTGACAGAAGGTATCTGTACGCTATGGTATTTGAAATGTAATCTTGAAGCCTCTGAGAAAAGACTGAATGTACCTTGCTGTTACAAAGATAACCAACTGAAGCACACAAATCTGTATACACTTTCCTCCCCCATGTCCAATAGCAAGAAAAGGGGCCAATTCAGATAAAATCCTGGTAACCATCTGAGTAATTTACATCCATGCATTTCCAAATTTCTTGGAGTTTTATTTTTCAACCTGTGTTTTCAGCTTTTTTCTTTTCTTTTCTTTTTTTTAAAGTTTACTTTCCTTAAGAAATGACACAAGGTAACAAGGCATCTTATTTGTCTGCGCTTGTTCACCCATACGTGAATTTTAAACAATTATGGCAAGCGGGGAAGAGTCTCACAGTCATTTAGAGGTGCAATGCACAGCACTGCTCCTCCAGGAAAAAAAGATCACTGAAGATTACAGGAGGTGCATGTGAAAAAGAAGTGGTCAGCAGAACTTGCCAGGGAACAGGAAATTCAATCCCAAATTGAAAAGCCACAGGCAAAAAAAATTGTTCAGAGAATTATTAACTGTGTTCCATAATATGTATACCACAATATCTCATAACCCCAAGTTCTACTTACCACTAGATTTGACATGAAAACATGAAGTCAATCAAATTCCCCTCCTCCAGCAACTTCAAAGGCCTTAAGAGCCCCTTGCGAGATATACTGCATACTGAAAACCTCAGACATGACAGTGCACTTCTTTCAGATGAACTGGGAGGTGAAGCTTTTAGGCACTCATAAAGAGCAGAGATGAGGAAGTATTTCCGTTCTCTTATCTGCTGGGAGACTGTCTTAATCGGGGATTCATTCTCCTGCTGTGAGTACTACCAAGAAAATTCCTGGTGCTAGAAGAAACAAAGAGAAGTCTAGTCTTGCTCCTTATAATCCAGCAAGACAGGGCTTTGCCACTGACATTTTCTTGAAAGGGATCCTTGATGATTGAATCTCCACCTCAAACACCTTCTTTCCAGGCAAAAGGAATTCTTGTGCTTACTGCATCTTTGTTAGTCCAAGGGGGCCTGCCATTCACTGGGCCATTAAAAATTTTTCTTTATATATACATGTGTGAACAAATGAAGTCCTTTTTTCAACTCTTAAGACACCTAGGCAACCAAAAAGAAAATTTTGAGACCACCAAATAAACTGTAAGCCTAGAATTTAGCCATTACTTGTCTCTACTGATAGGAAAACCTATTTCCTCTCAAGGTCTTCTTGTTCTGACAGCACACACAGGACAGCCATTGCTACTGAGAAAAGCACTGCCAAAGAAGGGCTGTATTTTTCCCATGCACATTGGCATTATTCTCTTTCCCCTGAAATAGCAACTTCAGAAAGGAACACACAGGCAAGTTCAACATCTTCTAGCAATGCTTATCCTGCACAGAGGCTGGCAAAGCAGAGCTAGAAAGACCTCCCTCCCATGCTATTTCACATCAGTCCTCCAGCTTTCCTAATATAAACCAGCTTCAGCAGCACTTCCTCTTTGCGTGAAATCTTCTCATGAACTCATTTTTCATATTTGATAGTCTTAGTTGACCAAAGTGTTTCAGTTCTAGCTTCATATTTAGGCATCTGAAACTCTCTTACCTTGCAGTCTCAAGAACACAAGAGGTACATGCACTCACAAATCAGGGCTTCTAGCGAGGCAAGTTAAAGAATGAAATGTCCTTTCCCATTTAATTTCAGTGAGGTAGTTCAGTGGGAAAATTCAAACACCACACAGGGATGGACAGACAATTCATTATGGTATCCTCCTACAGTAGGGCTGAACTTGTTCCTTTACTGTCTTATCTAAATTTTCTTTCTTCAGAGAGTGATTCAACTGAATCAATAAAAAAGCTCTCAAAAAACCTCTCATGCTCCTACCTATAAAACAATCTAGTCAGCTACTTTTCAACAAGATTTTTATTGAATGTTTTCCTCCTTCTGAGCTATACAGAAATTCAGAAGCAGCACTTTCTTTCCCCAATATGTTGACACTGCAAGAGGGAAATAAAAGTTGCCTGTAGTCTTAGAATTGCTCTGTATTTTCTATGTGCTGCACACACATCAGAATAGCTAGTAAAGGAACTAGGAAAGGAGTCACCAAACTACAAATGGTTTCACCTTTTATTGAAAGAAATAGGCAAAAATTTCTGTTTGGTCCCCTCAACAAACAAATCTAAATGCATCTATTAATGCTTTTGATAGCTACAATATTCACTAACACTGCAGAAGGTACCCACATCTCTTGGTACTCAAAGTATTAATCCCGTAGCCTCCGAGTATGTACTTCCCTGTTTTACAAATAGGAGACTGAAGTATATGAATGCCTAAATACATCTACAAATCTGACCTCTGGTAGCTAAACAAGTAGTTAGAAGGCTCCTGGAACTTTGAAAGCATTTCAGTTTTGCAATCCGGCTTTTTTCTTGTTTTTTATCAGTGGTCCTTCTAGGATCCCCACGCACCCCACAGGACAGCACTTCCTCATAGTAACACAGCAACACCACTCATCCTTGTTCCTCTAAAGTGGCTGCAGGAAAGACAAGAGGTAGGCTAAGAACTGAATTTGAGAGCAAGCTGTTGAACAATAAAGGAGTGGGAGTCCTCCAGTGAGAATACAGCACACCTCACACAGCCAAAACTGACCTTAACTGGACATAAGCCACGAGCACACACAAAAGACTATGTCACAAACAGACTCGTGTGAGCCCTCTAACACCAGGATCCCTGGCCAGAACAGAGCTTCCACCAGCTTGGTGTGAGATGCAGCAATAAAAATTTACCTGCATCTATGTGCATTAAGTGTGCTGTGTTCCTTTTACCCTCTAAACCTGCAATGGATATTTGATTTAGCTGATATAGCCTGTACACTTTACATTCATATTATGCACTGCATAAGCACATCTCACTTGAATGCTGCTATCCTTTAACAGGATCACTTATTTTATGTAAACAGAAGAGGCATATCAGTACTTCAGAAGATACAGACCCAACTTTTCTCCCACTAACAAACTGTTGTACTCTTTACCCAGTGTCTGAAATACAGAACAAAGCACCTTCCATGCTTAACAGTAACCTACTAAAAAGGCAAATCCAAAATAAGAGATACCTACTTGGGTCTCAGCACCATACTCTGAAATGTAAACAGAGTACTTAAGAGTGATGAGACTTTTCCCATACTTTCACACAGAAATCTTACAAATGTTTATAAACAATCATCAGCTCCAAATGGTGTCTTCTCTGTTGATAGACTGCTCATACTCAGAAGGATGCATCAGCTGAAACCTGCCTGCCAATTAATGTAACAGCCACAAATTCAGAAATTGGAATGTATTTCAGAATTATCACCAAGGTGACCTACTCCACATATTGCATGTTATCTCTTTGACACAAACCCACGCCTTTGAAACTTAACTGAGCAACTGGTTCTGTAATCACAGATGGTTGTAGAGCATGGCTCTGGTTTCTCATTACTCAGAAGTTCACAAATTTCAAAATACATACTTTTACCCTCTGAGTATCAGTGAGGTGTTCCTGAAAAATTAACTGTGCAGATATATGCAGCCCAAACTCAAGTACCTGCACACTGGAGCTAACATCCATTTACATGCTTTGGAAGCTAAAATATAGAAGTCAAAGACAACTACATTCATTTTGCTTGAAAGGAGGTGTTGAAAAATGAGAATATGTGGCCTGGGACACTGAAAACATGTTTATCGGTGAAAGACAAGAAAGCATTCTCATATGCTTTGTGGTTTTACAAGTTATTGCTATTACACTGACTAGGGCTACTTGATGAAATGAGTAAGTATGAGGTGAATCAGAATGCTAATGCATTGCAGATTTGAGAACAAACATTAGCCCAAATCCTTACTCTTTTAAGAGGTTGTAAAGACATTGCTAAATTTAGAAACATGGGGCAGAAAAGACCACAGTGACACAGTAATGTGGCTCAAGTCTGGACAGGCACTCAGAAACTGACAGTTTTTTAGAACCTACACATCTATCCAAGTCACTTTCCTATTGTATTCCAATGTGACTTACATGAATTCGGCGAAGATCTAAAACCAAAATAATTTTATTAGACTTTTCTGTAAACAGCAGATTGGGGTAAGATATCAGTACATCTCCTCCCTCCAGGCCATGCAAAGCTAAGAACCAAGTGATACTTCTGATTTCAGAAAAGTGTCTGCAAAACACTCCTCAGCAGAGCAAAAGGAAAACAGCACAGCTGCTGCATCTGTACCTTCTATGGAGTTCTACAAGAAGCATGATTTCCACTCTGTTCCTTACCTACAAGCAGCAATCAAAGGAGATAGGTGAAGAAGTTCTGTGGTGTCAATGGCTGTCTGCTGATACACGCAGAAGCTGCATCTCAAAAGTACCAGCAGACACATCAGCTTTTGCTATAAACACTTTCAAACTCAGTTCTTACGATGGTAAGATTGAGATTTTGGAAGACAAAATAATTTTGCCCAACTGTCAACCACATTACTTATCAGTAGTGTTCTTCTGCCTGTCCTTTCATCCTAGTCTCCAAACAATACCTGGGAACAAGCTGATCTACTCTCTCAAAATCATTAGGTGAACACAAAGCTGAAAACAGTTACATGACATGGGCCCATCTTCTGGCAACAAGACACAGAGCTCTACTGTGGCAGAGAACTGCAGGAAAAGGGTCAGATTTCAAGACAGACCTCAGAGACAAAGCTCCAGGATAGCAAATTCCAGCCTGCAGTCACAGAAGTCCCAAAATAACACTAACAGCTCAGTACTATTGACACACTCACCAGGAAAGATGTCCTGTTTCCAAGTCCATCCAGCTGTTGCACTACTCATTTACCCTGGAAAGCACTCTTCACCTGACAAATCCAGTATATATAAAGAAAAAAACCAACCTCTATTTCCATGACTATCTGCTACCCTTCCAAGGAAAGAGAAAACCCCTCAGCAACTCCTGATCCCAACTCCTAACACCCAGGCCTTCTTTACAGGCTACGCTGTAACTGGCTGTCTTGCTGTCCTTCTGAAGGATGGCTCCCAGTTGAGCAACACACGAGATATGCATCCTAGCAATGCAAGATCAGATCTCCAGATGCAGCACACAGGTGATTGGAGACTTCCTTCAATTTCACCAGCAGTCGTGGTGATGTTCAGCTGTGGTGCAGGCTCTTGCTCTCTCTCAAAAGCATGCATACCCTTCCTGAGATAGATAGACCTCTCAACATAGAAGCATGACACTGCACTGTCCCTAGAGACAGCGTTATTTTGCAGATAGCTTTAAGGGCCTACCCACTGGAAGACACACTCCCGGAGCTCCAGTGTAGCCTTTCCTGTAGCTTGATATGAAGTATCACCAGGACACTTAAATTCTTGCATGTGGGCATGCTAAATCCCTGCATCCCTCAGTGATTTCAATCAAAACTGCAAAGCAAGTCAGCTACAAGCAGGGGAAGGAAGGAGGCAGGAGTAGAAGACAGCTCCTCTATTTTTTTTTTTTCTTATCAGAAAAAGAAATGTAAAGGAAGAGAACTTGTCACTGAGTGCATGCACATTTTCATACAAATCTATAAATTGTGGTTAATATTACAGTTATGTTCCCCTGAGTCCTTTTTTAAGAAGGGGGAAAAATACGCACTGCAAAAGTTTCAAGTTCAAATACAGAACTGCAGTATTAACTAACATGTTCATAGCACCTGAAATTTGAATGGTCCTTTAAAAAAACACTCAATAATTGAAGGTCTGACCTCAGATACAATGCACATAGGTATTTGCAAATATGTTTCTAATCTAGTAACAACCATCACCAAGAGAATATATTGGTCAGATTTTGTACTAAATTATCTATGAGAGACAACCAGTGCTACTAACCAGAGTGAACATCCCCTGACAGGACAAGGAGAGCTGCGGAACCCTTCTTTCCCATTGGCACTGGCTGGCAAAGCACATGCTGTGATATCACTTCAGACAGACACAGTTACACACCACTCCCATTAAATCTGGAGCACATTTATCTCTGGCCTGCTCTCATTTCTACATTTTCAAAGACTGCCCCAAATCTTTCTTCACTTTTCCTGAATAGCAAATAAGGAAAAAGAAGATGCTTTCAAAAAAGTATTATTTTAAAAAAGCACTCGTATGACTCTCCCACAAATAGACGCCAGTACCACGTGGTTCATTCACAGTTGTGGTGGCAGCAGCAGCAGTGTTTCATCATATTTACCATATGGAAGAAAGAATACACTGAAAAATCAATCTAACTCTTCTAGCACCAAACCACACAATATCCAAGTCTACAGTTAAGATGCCAGAGTGACAGACACTGTGAGGACTGAAATTTACAATAAGCAACTTACAACTGAAATTTACAATACAATAGCCACTTCAAGTTACTGAATCTTGAAAGTCTACTGACTGCCACCAACAGCAGGGCACAAACCAATGCCACAGCCACATCCCAGATTTTTCAATTAATAAACTCATTTAGCTTAGGATAATTAAATGGACGTGTTTTTCCGCTACTGTGTAAGGTCTATCCCCTACTAAAATACAGTGTAGAAATCCCTGCAATCTGTTTTGTTTGGGTTTATTAATTTTTTTTTTTTTTGCTTTAGTCTGTTAGCTTTCCAAGAAGGAATACTCCCATTAATGAGTAGTTGCACAGATACACATCTCTACAAAATGGAGAAGTGAGGTCATTCCAGACACCCAGGGTATTTCTTTCGACAACTATTGTCACCACCACATCTGCAAAACAGCATCTAACTTGTAAAAGACCATCCCATTCCCTCACTTTTCCAACCCATCAGTTGCAACTTTCTGCAAAGTTTTACCAAAGAAAAATACTCTCTTCCTGAAAGCTAGTAAAAATAAACACCTGTTGTATGGACACCTGCATCAGTACATATATTTTCCCCCAGAGAAAAGCCCAGGCTATGCCTATGACACGAGTTATGTTCAAGACCCGGGTTAATCTGAACTATTTTCAGAGGAGAATTCAGAAAAAGCCACAACTGTTTAGAGACAGGGGAGAAGAGGAAAAAAAAAAAAAGAAAAAAAGAAAAAAAGGTAAGAAAAGAAGAAAACGGTGAGTCTCGGCTTTTCCGCACCTCCTCGCCAGAACCAAACAAATCCCACGCTCTTATCACCAAACACCTGGATCAGGAGCGCTGTGCCACGTCCGTGAACCCGCAAACCACGGAACAGCCGTAACGAAGGAGCTGAGGACACGCGGGCCCGGGACCTTACAAACGGCCCCGGGAGTCGCGTTTCCCCCGTTTCCTGCCCAGCTGCAGTTCCCCGGCCGGCAGAGCACGGCAGAGCGGGCCTCCTCGCGGGACGCCGGCGGGAGGCGGCGGGCAGCGGCCTCCCGGCCTCCTCTTGCCCCACGACTGGGGCGGAAAGCCTCAGCCCGCCCGCTGCGAGGCGGAGCTCGCCTGACGCCGGGAGGCCGCCCCCGCCCGGAGAGGCCCCTCGGCCCCGCCGCCTGTGGGGTCACCGGCGGGGCAGCGCCGGACCAGCCTCGGCTGCAACTCTCTCGCCAGGCCCGGGGAGCGCTTCCAGCAGCGGCAGCNCGGACAACGTGCTGCACGAGTCAGCGCGGGGCGGGGCCGCCGCGCGGGTCCCTGGGCACTGTAGTCCTCCTCCGCTCCCGGTTGCAGGGCAGCGGGCGGCAGCGGACTACAGCTCCCAGCCCGCGGGGCCCGCCGGCCCCTCCTCCTCGCCCTGCCCGCGCGGCTCACCCGCTGGCGGCCGCTCCGCTCCGGCCCGGGACCGCGGGCCCCGCGTCTGCGCCGGGTTACAGCGGCCGCCCGGACATGTGCCGGCGGAAGGGCCGCCGAGGGCTATCGGGATTTCTGCGGGGGCCCCGGAGCGGAGCGTGCGGAGGTGTTGTCGGCGGTTTCCAAGCGCCTTCAGCTTTCCTGGGGAGGCAGGGGCCCTTCTGGTGGGGACTTGGGTCTTTGAGGCTGCTTCTCACTGTACCGGTGAAGCAACTCTGCGGCCGCGGCGACCGCCGTCACCTGAGCCCGGCGCGGTGCAGGGGGTCCGGCTTGGCACCGACCTTCAAGCTCTGGACTCGGAGCCAGCAGCGCTGCCCAGGGGCCCGTGCCTGCTGTGGCTGCNAGCGGGCCTCCTCGCGGGACGCCGGCGGGAGGCGGCGGGCAGCGGCCTCCCGGCCTCCTCTTGCCCCACGACTGGGGCGGAAAGCCTCAGCCCGCCCGCTGCGAGGCGGAGCTCGCCTGACGCCGGGAGGCCGCCCCCGCCCGGAGAGGCCCCTCGGCCCCGCCGCCTGTGGGGTCACCGGCGGGGCAGCGCCGGACCAGCCTCGGCTGCAACTCTCTCGCCAGGCCCGGGGAGCGCTTCCAGCAGCGGCAGCGAGCGGGGCCGCCGCGCCCCAGCCACCTCCCTGCCCAAGCAGTCGCCACCCGGCGGCACCTCCGGGCCGGCACCTAGAGGGGCAGGGCCGGGTGCGTACCAAGGGCGAGCAGCGAGGGGACACGGCCGCGCCGCTCGTAGCCCCCTCCCCTCCCGTGGGGCACCGGGAGAACCACGACAGCNGCGTCTGCGCCGGGTTACAGCGGCCGCCCGGACATGTGCCGGCGGAAGGGCCGCCGAGGGCTATCGGGATTTCTGCGGGGGCCCCGGAGCGGAGCGTGCGGAGGTGTTGTCGGCGGTTTCCAAGCGCCTTCAGCTTTCCTGGGGAGGCAGGGGCCCTTCTGGTGGGGACTTGGGTCTTTGAGGCTGCTTCTCACTGTACCGGTGAAGCAACTCTGCGGCCGCGGCGACCGCCGTCACCTGAGCCCGGCGCGGTGCAGGGGGTCCGGCTTGGCACCGACCTTCAAGCTCTGGACTCGGAGCCAGCAGCGCTGCCCAGGGGCCCGTGCCTGCTGTGGCTGCTGGCACACGCGTGGCCGTGAGTAAGAGAGAACCCTTACGGGTGGCACTACACGGCGTGTCCATGAGAAAACACGCCGTGGGTCTAATAAAGACTGAAATCGCAGGGATATCACACACCAAACGACGTCATCTCTGAAGTTATCCGTTGCTTCCTCGATGTGCAGCCCTGCTTGCCACTGCTGTTCCGGCCGTTCGCTTTCTCTCTTGCAGTGGGCCTCTCCTGCTGGAAAGGAGTTAAATGTTTCACCCGCAAAACATGAAAAATCTGTGTTAGAGATTTAAGTACACCTGTTTAAGTACAAGGGGCATTTGGTGATACTCCAAATTACTAGGCTGACACAAAAAAATATTTTACTGCTCAAGAAAACATTTGTTTTCAAAAAGATGTGTCGAGCTGATAATAGCAACCAGTTGTGTCTTGGAATTGTCTCTATCCTGCTTCTATGTTCTATTTCTGATAAGTCAGTTCAATGACAGTATGGCTTAAACACCCATTTAGTCTGCGCACACATTGTCTAAATACAGTTTCATTTGAACAGATGTGAAGGTGTGTTTTCTGATCTTTTTTTACTTTACTTTCACATCCTGGGTTAGTTTAGGATTAGGCTGAGCTTTGCAAGTATGTGGTATGTGGAAATCAAGTCCAGACATGTTGAGACAGGAGTTCTGCTTCCTGTTTCAACTTGCTATAAGAGCACAGAGCAGGCATTTCATGTGTGAATGATCAAAACACACCTAATCAAGTAAGGTGTAAGCTATGCAGACCTTCAGTTCTGAGGAAAAACCATCCAATGTCTAACAGAGAAGGAAGAAAATGTCACTTTGGGCATTTCAATCTAGTGCTGTATACTGATTCCAAATACTTTTTTTTTTTTTTCTTTCCCCACAGCTGGTGAGTGAAGGCCACCAAGAAAGATGGGACACTGTACTAGATCAGAACAAGTTGGTTGCTGTTTCTGGGGAGTGTGCCTGATGGCTTTATTGGCATCAAAGATATCTGCCCTTTGAGTAGTGTCATTTCTAGATGCAGCTGCTCCCCTTGACCACAGCTGCTTGCTTCTGAGTCTGCTTCTAATCCCACCTCTTCCAGGCATCAGCCTTGCCCAGCCACACGCTTTCCATGGCACCAGATCCACCACGGGGCTGTCCTGTAGCAGGTATAACCCTGTGAATGTTGGCTAAGCAGCATGTGAGAGTCCTTATGCTAAGCAGCCTGAATTTCAAGTTGCAGTAGTGTCCCTTACAGAGCTGATCACAGTTTTTATCCTCAGATTTGCTCAACTATCAGTGTGTGCCAAGCCTATACTCAAGCCCCAGTTATTTGCAGTGTCATGTGTTTGGTTCAAGCTGATACTGAAGCTGAGTGTCAGTTCAGGTTTTTTTTGACTGCAGCTCCTCCTACTACACCACCAATGGTGTTTTTTCAAACTCTGTGAGCCCCTTGACAGACTACAGATCTGTTCCCAAGCTTCCCACTGCTTCAGCTGCAAGGGTTCAATGATTTTTTGGTCAGAGCATGGAAGCACTGCCTTAGCCTGCAGGAAAGACCTCACCTGATCTGATCTGAACTGACTGACAAGCCCTGTGCTTTTGGGAATACTGTGAACCTTGCTGGCCTGATTTTATTTTAGCTCATGATGCTGCACCCTGATTATGTCAAAAATGTTGGTACTTTCGTGTATACTTACTTCAGGCAGTGTTTCCTTTGCTGGCTCAGCAAGAGCTGTGGTGGTTGAACGTGCCTTTACAAGGACCAAAGTAAGATGTGGATCTCTACTGACACGAGACAGTGTGGCTGGAGATTCTGCCTCTGCTGTTTCAGCTTGGTCTGTGGTGCACAACACTTCTGAAAGTGGAGAGGGACGGCTGAAATGGGAGGAAGTTTATCAAAAGCAAGGACCTCTGCCAGCAGGCGGTCTTAGAGGTGCCCTTGTGCCAGGACTGTGCCAGGGATCCCTTTGACAACTGTGGTGTCTCTGCAGGAGCCTGTGTGACTCTAAATTGTGTTCTGCTCCATTGTGAGTAATGAATGAGAGAGTTGTGGTAATTGAACACTCTATTAATTAGCAATTACAAGATGGGTCACTGGTGTCTTCTAAGAGGCCTAGTGGCATGTAAATCCGGTTTTAAACATTTAATACTTTGAATATCTTCTTTAAATATAACTATTGATGCAGGACTGTTTTGAGATCAATGGCAAATGCCAGTAGTGAAGAGAGGGCATGGTAGATGATTCCTCAATTTCTTCAGTGTTTCAACTCTACTAAAAATGCACTTCTTTTTTTTACTGATATATCTGTATATACAGTACCTCTGAAGTAAGTTTGTTGTGTAATAAGTCAGAAAGGCTCCTCATACACATGCCACTGTTCTTAGGCATATAAATTTCCAGGAATTTTCAGGATTTCCAGGGCTAGGAACAAGGAGGGGAAGCAAAGTGCACTTCTGCCTGCCCTCCCTTCCTCTCTTTCCTTCTTTTCCTCCCTTCCTCCTGCCTTCATCTTCCATTCTTTCTGCTCTCTTTCTCTTTTTGAACAAGTTATGTTTACATTAGGTTTCTTAAGAACTGATAGGAGTAATGGTGACATTAGCCAGAAGAGCTCTTCAGTCATCTCTGGTTTGTGGCAAATAGAGACTCAGTGAAACATTTGAATCAGTGCCTGAACAGATTGCCAGGGAAGGCACCAGGCTGTTTCCTGGATGGCCATATGGCTGTCCGTGTCACAACAGGTTAAGAACTTGTAATAAAGAACAAATCACCACCACCACCCAAAACCAAGAAAAACCTTAAGCATTACAAATGTTATTCAAGCATCTGACCTAAACTGATGTTTGCTTGTATCCAAGCCCAGTAGCTCCTGCTCTGTGGAACTGGAGGACAACCTTCTCTTTGTAGCAGCCTTCATCTGTTTAAACATTGTCACATCTCCTCTTGCCTTCTCTGGATTAGTCAGCCTTAAGATTTTCTCCATGAGTCCCGGGCTCATGGACACTTGGCTGGGGTCGGTATTGCACACTGCCTGGAAAATGCACCTGGACCCGTCGCTGTTGAGCGCTCCCCAGTTCAGCAGAATCCTTCCCCAGCACCTCTGCCGTTTCCAGCCCTGGAGCAAGGTGGTGGCGCCACCATGGCTCGTCGGGATACAGCCGGGAGCGTTTAACGGGTGAGCTGGGGCAGGAGCGGGGAGCGGAGCNGATGGTGCGGCCCCCGCGCAGCGCCGGGGTCGCCTCACAGCCCCCACAGCCCGCCCTCAGTCTTCTTTTCTGACATGATTTTGGGAGACATCATCCATGTCAGACTGCGAGGCAGGAGAAAGGCAGAATGACTAGCAGCTCCGCTGAATTTCTTTGACCGTCCTCTCTGGAGTAGACGCAGGTTTCTGTCATTTCGGTCTCACTCGCTGTTTGTTATCGCTCAGAAAAGCACCCGAGGGCCACCTCCAGCGTGCTTCACTCCCTCGGGTTGGGAGTATGGAGTGTGTTCACGTTGCTCTGAAACAGCATCACCTAAACGTGCTAAGAGGGAAGCTAGAGAGCGACTCTGCTGCGCCCAGGGTGGGTACGGCTGTTCTGTCACTCGGGCAGCACAGAGACGGCAGCCTGCCATGTCAAAAGTGCCATCCAGACCCAGTGCCCTCCGTGCACTGGTGTATCTGCTCCTGAGGCTGGGAAGGTCTTGGAGCTGTTCCTTCTACACTGCTTCTACAACGGAGCTGCTGTATGTGGCTGGAACTGGCTCCAACAAAGCTGATTTGATAAATCAGAAGAACCAAACCACACACTGGACTAGTTCAGCTGCCTCTGGACTTTACAATTTACCCTTAAAATTTGCATGAGGTGTGGGGACAGTTCATCTTGAGTGGTTGCTGTAAAGGGAAAGTCGGTGGGAAGCTGATGACTGTGAGCAAGGATTCAGTAGCCCGGGTCCAGCCCTAGCTGCTGTGCTGGAGAGTGCAGGATGGGCACAGGCAGCTGTGCAGCCCACAGTGTGCATGTGGAAGAGGATGGTGCTGATGGCAGAGGGGGTGGAAACACTACAGCTCCTTTGTTCTTACTCTTCATCATCCCCATCCTCTGCTCTCCCGCTTTCCATTAAATTTGTAGCAGCCCTGCAGAGCACAGTGCATTGTAGAGGCATTCCTAGTACTTGTGAGTAACACAGCTTGGGTAACAGAAGCTGTGTCGGCACAGAGCTGTTGGTGAGATCGTTCGTGTGGGAGGCATTAGGGGCGAGCAACATGGCATTGCTGTAACAGCAAGGTGGTTGTGAGACTCCTGCTCTGGGCTTTCCTTGTCCAGGAAGCAAATCAGAGCTTATGCTTCTCTACAGGAAAGGCTGGAAAAGAAGGCAAAACAGAGATGTACCTCTGTGAGAAAGTCTAAGCCTTCACAAATTAATCTTTCTCTTTCTGTTCACCAGAGGAAACCACAAGTGCCACAACAAAGCCTAACCCCCATAAGCTTTGGAAGACTGAGACAACAGAGCTATTATATGTGATCTTGTTCCTAGACATGAACAATTAAATCACACTGTGCTGTCTTCAACTAATAACAGACTGGATTAGAGCTACAGAGCAGAAAATCGGGGCTAATGCCAGTTTGCAATCCATAATGCACACTTGTCTGCCTCAGATTTGAAAGCTGTATGGCATTATGGGAAGCTCTGGTTGTAATCCCTAAAAATAAGTAAACAAATGAGTTGAAGATAAAGGCCAGTTAATGAAGCACTGAAAATCACTGCTGATGTCAATGTGAGATGTGGACTCAAGAAATAGAATGAGGAGTCCAGATACTTGGTTTAAAGTTGTACTGAAAACCCTGGTGTTGCAATGGATTTTTTTCTGTTAAATTCCTCCCTTCTCACAAGCCTTGGAGCATACATAAACTCTAACAGCTTTTCCTACAGCAAATTGAGCTGGGGACTGAAAGAGCTGGGTGCTTCCTGTTCTCCAAGGGGAGATTCCCCAAGGGGATCATTCAAAGCAAAGAACAGTAAGTTAATTTGAGCAGGTGATGCAAATATTTTCCCACATACTACGTCCGTTTGTGGAATCAGTGCTGTAATCAACTTGCCCGCTCACCAGCTCCCCTATTTTCATGAGCTGTACGACTCCTTATGTGTACATGCGTTCATTTAAGGACAGAGCTTGTACAGCTGAAGTCCCTGGCAAAGTTCTCTCACTTCAGTGGCTACAGGACCTGGCTCCAGGAGCTTGCTGTGAGTGGGCTAAAGCTGGAGAGCCTCAATACTGTTAGTATCATATTCCTTCAATTATGTAATTCAAATTTTAAAAAGTCAAGCCTGTCCCGAGATTACAATCCCTTTCTTACTAATATCTAGAAATACTCTGAGTCACAAATCCCAGCTGCTTTTGCCTTCATAGATTAGATGGAAAAGTGTTTAACACATGAAAGGTCCCTTCATAATGCCTTTCTCCTGAAAAAAGAATTAAGTTGCTAATGAAATCATTAGGGCACCTTAATGTTGCGTTGTGTTTGTGTACATGTTTCAGTAGTAGGGAGTAGTTGTGCAACGCAGAATGAGAAGCTAAAATCCAAAGTTATACCTACTGCATATCAGAATATTCAATTACCTCCCATGGATTTGAGTCGAAATGTCAGTTCCCGTGTCTGTGTCCTCTAATGGACCTTGAAATGAAGAGGTGCAATTTCCAAGAAATTAAACATGTTCAAATTTTCTGCAGAAAATCCTGGGGCGTAACCTAAGGATAAGAGTGAAGAGAAGGAAAGAGACATCCTCAAGATTTCTGAGAAGGTAGAGAACTTACTGGTTAAATGCAGAGAAGTTTGAAAAGGACTCTATTAGGGAAAAAAACCAACAAACCTAAAATTACCACATGATCACGATGAACGGCTTTCAGTCACCTGCCCTGGGGCTTGTGGTCCTGGTAGAGTGGTTTACAGAGTTACCACCTTTCAATCAGAGTTTAGTGTCCTGAATGAACTTGTGAGGGTTTATTCAAATCCACCCTACCTGGCATGACAGTTGCCTAGAAGCACTCTTGTAATCTGTCCCTCCATCTCCAGTGAGAATATAGGAACTAACAGCAATAACTTCCCAAACCACTTGCTTAAGGGCTACCTGTGCCCAGCAATAAAATTTCTCCATCTGAAAACCTGAAGAGTCCCCAGACAGGTTACTGCCTAAATTGGCTGCTGTTCTTGGGGAAATAAAACAAAACTGTAACAGTATAAAATTGTATTATATCGGTGAATTGGACACCATACCAAAAAAAAAAAAAAAAAAAAAAAAAAAAAAAGAGAAGTAGTGCTCACAGATGGCACATCAGAGTTAACAGCCATGGCTTCCAAATGTTTTAATAAATGTATTGACCTTGAGATCCTTTTCTTATGTAGTTAATCTTGCTACCAGCAGAAAACTGTGAAATAATACTACTTAACTGTGAAAGAAATAGATGGGACACACCAAAATAGAGGACTTCGCAAGCTCACAAATGCTCGATATCAGTGCTATATTTTCTTGACATGATTATTGTCCTAGTGATATATCTCAGAGCTGCCAATACAAAGCAAAACCGTTTATGATACAAAACATTCACAACAATTGTAAATGTAACTTAATCCAAATTCAATTGGGAACTTATTCTCACACATATGGAGATTCCATATGGAGAGTAAAGTTTTTCAGAAGCAAACATCTTGGGGGTAGTAATAATGACCAGAGTTGTGTTAGAGAGCTGTGTTAGAGATCTGCTAGGTCAATTTGTATTTTTTCCTAAGCATTTTGAATAATTGAGCAAGAAGATAAAGGGCATGTGTTCCCCAGTTGTCTTTTTCTTTTAGTGAGTTAGTCGTCTGCAAAGCTGATGGAGAATGGGGGAAAGGGGTGAATTAGAGATGTTGCAGATAACAATAGCATCTAGATACTTTGAAGGATGATGGAAGGTAGGATAAAGCTCCCATCAAAGTTTAAAGATCTTGTTTCCTGTGTTTACTTTGTCTGTGCATCAGCCCAATACTGCTGTACTGAAATTTTGGCTTGCTTTTAATGAGTGACCTTTCCATACAGTGAAGAATCAAGTCTTACATGCCTAGAATTAAGTTATTATTGTGTACCAGAAATCCTCCTTTAGCTCAAAGATAAAGAGGTGGTTTTTGAATCTGTAAAATTCTGTAAGGATGATTTACTGTATTTTTTATTTTAGGGAGGAATTAGGCACCCTTGAGTTGACTACAATAATCCTTGTTCCTCCTCAAGGGTAAAGGAAGAATTGTGTATAGTTAAGAATCACTGCGAATTTTTAATTAATTACTTATGCAAAATAAGAACTCTCTTTCTCTCTAGTATAGGGCATTATAATTTTCTTATTCCTGGCAAATTACGGAACACACCCCTTCCTCCCCAGCTTTCCAGTTCTTTGCCAGCTTTCAAGCTTGTAGCTCAAAATCTGGAAGTGCTATAAAGAAGTGGTTAAAATGCTATTTTTAAAGGGGAAAAATAGTGGTTTTTACCTTAACCTTTTTCAAAACACTTTTTGAGGAACTGTTGTTACTGGACCTTAAAAAAAATTCTATTTCTGACTCAGGTAAGTAGCTGCCCTGGAAAATTTCAGCTTAGGTAGTTATGACTCATGGAATCACTGGGTATCTTGAGTTGGAAGGGACCCCTAAGGATCATCAAATCCAACTTCCTGCTCTCCTCAGGACTGCCCAAAAGTAAACTCTGACTGAGAGCATCATTCAGATGCTTCTTGAACCCTGACAGGTTTGATGCCATGACCACTTCCCTGGGAAGCCTGTTCCAGTGACTGATCACCCTCCCAGTGAAGAGCCTTCTCCCACTGTCCAGTTTGAACTTCCCCAATGCAGCTTCCTTCCAGTTCCTTGTCTCCTGTCACTGGTCCTCAGGGAGAGGAGATCAGCACCACCCCCTCCCTGAAGGTGTCGACTGCGATGAGATCACTTCAGCCTTCTTTTCTCCAAGCTGAACAAGCCAAGTGACCTCAGCTGCTCCTCCTAAGTCACACTCTCAAGACCTTTCACCATCTTGTTCAGCCTCCACTGTTTGATGTAGTTCTTATATTGAGGCACCCAAAACTGCTCACAGCACTCAATGCAAGGCCGCCCCAGTGCAGAGCAGATGAGGACAATCCCCTCCCTCTATGGGCTGGTGATGCTGTGCCTGATGCACCCCAGGGCACTGCTGATTCATATTCAACTTGCCATTGACCCAAACCCCCAGATGTCTTTGTGCTCTCCAGCCTCTTGCCTCTCAGTGTTACATATAACCAGGATTACCCCATTCCACATGGAGAATCCCGCATTGCTCTTGTTAAATTTCACATGGATTATGATTGTCAAGCTCTCTAGTCTATCTCCGCTTCCGTGTAAGACCTCTCTGCCCTCCAGGGAGTCCAAAGCTTTTAGTAGTTTTGTATTGTCACACTTACTTAATTTAGATTCTATTCCTGCCTCCAGATAATTTATAAAAACATTAAAGAGACCTGGCACTAAAATTGATCCCTAGGGCACTCCACTAGCAATGGGCTGCCAGCCTGATGTCACCCCATTCACTCTAACTCTTTGAGCCTGACCCATCAGTCAATTGCTCACCCAGTGTATTATGGACTCATCCAGCTGTGTGTGCTGGGCATTTTGTCCAGAAGGATACTGTGAGAGACTGTATCAAAAGCTTTGCCAAAATAAAAAGAATCCTACATCTACTGGCTTCCCTTGGTCAGCTAGGTGGGTGATCTTGTCATAAAGTGAAATTAAGTTAGTTAAGCAGGACTTTTCCCTCATGATCCCATGAAGACCAGTAATTTTAAAAATACATGAAAAATGTCTCACCAAAAAAAAAAAAAGAAGAAAGTTTTCAGCAATCCTTCCCATCCTTCCTATAGGAAACACCAAGAAAATTTCTTGTAATTCTCATGTTCTCTACAGTGCTGATTAATGCTTTATTCCTTACAGGCAAGCTATAGAATGAATAGTGCAACAGGCATTTTTAATTGAAAATTGTAGTAAGAATGCTTAAGATTTTATCATCATAAGAGAGCTAAACAGGATTCTTCATATCTGAGTATCAGAAAGGACAGGCAGGCTGACAGATGATTGTCCTGATTAAAGCAATGATGCCAGTGTGGTGTACTGTTTGCACTCAGACTGTTTCCTTTGAATAAGCTTTTCCTGACCTTTACAGCAGGCAAGAGCAGTGCTTGCTTGGGGACAGCACACTTCATGTGAGCAATTCAAGGAAGCTGTAAAAGTCTATGGACCCAGACCCCAAGGCTTGGAAAAACCTCTGGTGTTCTACTGTTGTTGCGCTACAGAAAAGCCCTAACCATTCACTTCAGCAAGGACATGGGTTTGACCCCAGGATTACAGTGCCCCATGGTGCTCTTTAACCAGCCCACACAATGTGTGTGGTCACCTTGTCCTCTCCTGTGATGGCAAGATCAAACACAGAAGCACAGCAGAGACAAAGAAGATACATGTGCGGGTGGGAATCAGCTGGTGCCTGTGGAATACCTACCTTTGCACTGGACCTCCGTTTTCTGCTAAATACTTCAGCCATGCAATTATCCATGAGATTTCCCAATTCCTCACCCAGGGACACAGAAAGCATGAGCCTTGCTTGTAACCAAATATTCCTTTTCCCCACTAACCTTGTGCCAAGCACCAGTAGGAAGCAAGGAACTACTGGTAGGTATTTTCTGATAAAAACACATTACAGGCAACATATTGATCACCTCTATACATCAGTTTGTGTGCATTATCTTTTTTATGTAATCGGCAATGACAGATGTTCATTCAATAAAGCTACACTTATAATATTACTAAAAAGTCTACTGTCCATTGATTACATAACAAAATAAAAATACCTGGTGTATTGGGGTCTGTTGTATGCATCCAGAGTGGAACAGTCATCTCCCTTATGTCAGCGTTTGTGAACTGGAAGCCTCCACTGTTGTGACAAAATTAAACAGAGAAGTGGTTGTGCCATGCAACACAACTCCCTGATTTACCCTAACTTACTCTGTTTTGGATTTGATACTCCAAAATTAGTATAATGGCATTTAAGATAAGAAAGGAAAAGAAAAGGGCCTTTAAAGAGGTAAGGTCTTTAACTTTCAAACTCAGCAAAGGTGATACAAAATTACACCAACTAAGTGAAAAGTGGAAGAGATTTTTCTTACTGCAGATCTTGGAATCTCGTTTATGGAAATCTGTATTGATAATTGTAGGTAAGTGTTATATGAATGATGACTTGCCAAGTACACTGAACTGCTGTCAATATGCACATTATGGATCCCATATGTGAATTACTTAATACTCTCAGCTTATAACAAATATAGACAGTTATATAACAAAAACTAGACAATTAGTAGAAATATGTTCAAATCTTTTAAGATCAAGTGTAAAATTTGGCAATGTTTAATCTTATCTTGTTCTCCCACTGCTCCCTGAAAAGTTTAAAAATCTACTTTTTATTTTTTATTCATTTGACATGGTATTTTGACACATTACCTCCAATCTAGCCTGCATGCTACTTGGATATACTAGTGTTGAAACATATCTGATGTCCAGCGTATAATAATTTTTTGGAGGGTAACTGGAAAGTACATTGAATTTTCCTTGAGAGACTTGCTCAAGGCATGGATCGTATTTTCCTCTAGTTATGGTGAAGGTACAGCTAAAATTAAATTTTGTGTTTTATTTTAAGGTTAAAAAACACATTAGAAGTAAATCATTAATTCAAAGCAGCTCTGATCATTGCTATTAATAGCAAAGTAACTTATATATAGCAGAGATTATATACCTGAGTTCCTAAAATAAACTTGGTGTGAAAAAAAAATAGCACTTGTGCTAGTACTGTTGGTGAAGTACATTCCAAGGATCAGTAGGCTGAGTTCTTCCTTAGGATCAGAGTTGCTGCAGGTGGAGACATCTGTTCAGCTATGCAATCTGGTAGGAATCCCACCCAGATGCCTCTCTGCTCTGCCCAGGCTGCATCCCTCAGTCTTGCTGATAGAGCAGAAGCAGTTTGTCCAATATTTCCTCTTGGACCAAGGGTTTGTGATGGGGCCAATAATATGTGGTGTTTCATAATCTATGAATTTTCCCTGAAGGGACCTGCAACTGGAAGTGAGCTCTGTTATGAAATGTTGACACATTCCCTTCCCAGAATGAATGGAAAGATTAAGTGGAAATTCTCTTTCTCCAAATTCATCCTTTCCTATTCAATCAGGGCTTGCACCACGTCCATGCTGCACAGCCCTGGGAGTCTGTAAAACTATGACTTCTGCTTCATCTGATTCAATTTAAAATACAGATAACGTTCAGTTTTACATAAAAATAATTTCAATTGGAATTTGATAACTTTTCTTACACTGAAAAACTGCTTTTCCTATTAACAGTTCTGTTGAACTCAATGGACTTGAATTCATGCTGTAAGAAATCACTCAACATGACAAAGCATTGCAATATCAGACTTTACCACAGGAAACATTTTTGTATTTACAAGGATCCCACCCAATAGGCATCTTGTCCATGGGAGGAGCTCTTAAGCTTATCACCAGACAATAAACTGCCAGTAAGAAGTAGTAGTTACAACATCAGAGGTACACGAGTGTAACACCAGCAGAACACTATGGGGTCATCACAGGACTTCTGGTTTCCCCCAAGGTAAACAAATGCAAGTGCTTTAGCAGCTATAGTGCCCTTCTGTAAATCATGGTGTGAAAATCTCATTCAGGTATCTGAGGAAAACACACTTGGGAACACTAAACCAATACTTTTTAAAGCAACTCTTGCTACCCATATTTTTGTAGTAGAGATCCCAATGACCTGATCTGGCTGTCTGCACCAGTGCTGCCACTCGTTCTTCTAGCCAGGGATATCTTAGATCGTCATGAACTAAGGACCACAAAAAGGCTCAGTTTCCTTGAAAAGCCATGAAGAAGCCCTGCATTGTTCTTCCGTCTGTCACAGAGTGATAGGAAATAGTCACTTCAGAATTTCAAGTGTAAACTGCAGCAAAAAAAATCACAGAAAGTTGGGATGTTCACTTTAAATTAAAATCATCATGCATCTGCCAGGGAGGAGATGTAACACTTAAGGTATTACCAAACCAAAGCAGTAGGGAAAGAAGAAAGTTCATGCTCCAAGCAGACTGCTTTTCCTTGCCAACTAGTGTTGCAAAGTGCTGCCTAATTAGCTATCTCCTATCACCCACATGTCCTTCAGATGCACGGTTTGGCAGGCAGCTTCTTGCTGTCACTAAGCACCAGTTTTCTCTAAAATATATTAGTTTGCATTTTCCAGGGTCAATCTCACTGTATTTCCTGTCCATGTTTGTAACCACTCTTTGATAATCGGTATTGCTGCTCTCACTTAGTGGGGTAGGCACATCTGAATCCTCCCTTCTTATGGTATTTCCACAACGCTTTGCCTTCCAAAGCAACATGGAATGGAATATCACTTCTCTTTCATCAAATTGTCAATCCACATATCACATGTAATATCATGAACATTTATTCATTTGTATGATTTCATTTATTCATTTGTATGATTTCATTTATTCATTTGTATGATTTCAGTCCTTAACAGTTTTCTTACTAAGATGTAAACATAATTTAGGATTTGGCCAATGTCTGAAAAATCAAGCTATTCCAGTAAGTTTATTTTTTAGACAATGAAGCTGTTTCATCATTTATGGCTTCACATATGCTCAAGGAGTCCAATCCTACCTCCTCTACTTACCCAAACAGTTCCAGGAGCATGAATTATGAGAATGGGCAGAGTTTGACCCTGTATACTTATTTCACCCTGGTTAAAAAAAGCACAAATGTTATTATTATCTGGCACCTTTCAACACTGGGTGCTTAACTGATTTTTGGAGGAAGTTCAACACATAACTGCCAATGAAACCAATAGTTATTTTGTGTCAAATGCTTCACAACCGCACTGACAGATCATAAAATGCATTTTTGGAGATCTGGATTTCTGTACCTTTACAGAATTCTTTATTTTCCGGCACATGTTAGAGCAACCTGGATGAAACAGATCTGCCCATATGCCCTATATTTTGACTGCTCCTACCTGGCATAGTGCTTCCCAAGGTACCTGTACAAGCCTGTTCTAAAGTTATTTTGCCTGCCTGCTTTCACTGCAAGGAAGGGCAAGGGTAACAGAAAATCTTGTGACTGACCACACTGACTGGTGTTCTTTATTGGTGTTGAAGCCTGCTGAACCTGAGACAGTGTGGCAGCCCGGAATACTCCTCAGACCGCACAGGGGGGTCTGGAGTCGTGCCAGACTGTTTCGGAACTCGAGACTAAAGCACAGAACTCTATGCTTGAGCCGTGTCATCGGAGAACGCTGCCCACATTGAGAGATGAAATGCAAAATAGAAAGAGAGTGTGTAATTAGCTTATCTTGTCACGGGGTGAATATAGGTTATAGATTTATGGAGGTATGAGGGAAAAAAGTTAACATGGAGGGCAAAGGGCATTGCCCTTTCTCCTTCCTCTTTCTTCTCTCTCCTCCATCTTCTGCTGTGATGATGGTGATGGTTATTGGTAAAGGTAGCACTGTCATGTTAAGAAAAGGTAGAAATTAATTGGGAAAATTGATTAAACAATTATACATTGTGGAATTTGGTTGGTTTTCCTGAAAGAGATAAAAAGGTAAAGACGGCCTTCTCAGTCGTCATTCCTGCTGTGAATTTTGGCGGAGCAGGTCATGCTGTCCCTGCTCCCGACACTGAGAGATAAGAAACAATAAACAACTTGAACACGAATCCGCAGGAGTGTCCAATCTCTTGGCTCGGGCTTGGGACTTTTTAAGATCAAGAAACAGCCATAAAAAACTCAAAAAGAAAAACAATAAGTGGCGTCCCAATAAGACAGTGTCCAGAAGGAGCATTCACAGGTTTGACATGCGAAAAGGGTCTGTAGCCCCTCCTTAGCACTGCCTAAAGTAGCTAGTCTAGCCCTTCTGTGGGTTTCAGCTGCTTGTGATCCAAGACCTAGTTCTGATAGCTCTGAGAAACTTCAGAAAAAATTGCTCCATTGTAAGCAAGTACACAGAGACGTGCAAGATAAGGAAGGCAAAACAGCAGCTGGTAGTTTCGAGATGTGGCTAGCTAGCAGTTCAAGGATTCAAAAGGGAAAAACACTGCTATGAAATGGTGCAAAATCTTAAGAGAGAAAGCAGAGGGTTGGAAGACTGGAACATAGCAATGATCAACCCATTCTAAGGACAGCAAGGACTTTTCCCTGCATGGCTGATAGATGCCTGGCCAGCAGAGACTCACTGCTTTGGAAGAAACACAGCTTCAGGAATGTGACTGTCAGAGGTCACAACACTGAATGTCCATTTAGGTATAAAACAGTGAAAATCATCATCTTTTAGCCTTTGATTATGAAATTCCACACCTGCAGACCTCTAGTTTGTCTTTGCTGGGAGCTTTTGTTCTTCACTGTGGATATTAGTCATATGATTTAGTGCTAAAATGAGTAATATAGTGCTAAAATAAGTAATATAACTCAACGTACTGAGGAGTACTTCTAGAGCATGGACATCATCATTCCTAAAACATCTTGACATAAAGATCTGGGAATCTTCAGAGAAGATCTGAGAATCAGATCAAACTAGCTCAGACTTGATCCCTCAAGAAAATGATAGAGAGATTAAACTTGTAAACTGGTAAAAGACAAGAATCTGCAAAATCTGCAAAAAAAAAAAAAAAATTCTCCTGCTAATGAAATTGTCAAGGCCTCTAATAAAGAGCAGATGATGTTTCAGTTATGATTATGCTATATTAATGGACTGACAACTATGAGTTTCTGGTTGTACATTAAACTTCCGTATTGAAATGT
This sequence comes from Platysteira castanea, assembly GCA_013397175.1. NCBI lineage: Eukaryota > Metazoa > Chordata > Aves > Passeriformes > Platysteira > Platysteira castanea. The sequence goes on along the minus strand of VYXC01002709.1, from coordinate 57,841 downwards.
GACACATATAGCACCTCTTTTCCCTCCCTAAATCTGTAACAGAAAGAAATCAAGAAAATGTTACCACTGAAACACAATTAAACCTCAGAATTCAGTCCCAAAAGAGTTTGGTAAAGATGTGAACCACAGGATACTCCACCATGTTTTTTTGGTGTGACTGTTGCACATACAAACTAAACCCCTGGAGATGCTAATTCTACCTCTGACTGAGAAACTGTCTCATTTACAGCTTCCTACTAATTTTTTTTTTTTTTTTAATCTGACTTGCAGGAGCACCTTGTCTTTTGCTCTTTTGCAATGAGATTACATTGATGATGGAATCTCTTCTCCGACCTTCCAGGGCCACTTGTTATATAACAGTACCTTACCGTGGTTTAATGTCTCCTCAGCGGCTCAGTGTTATCATGGGCTAAATCAGATGAATATTTAACAGGGCCAGGCCACACTGAAAATAGTTTCCAGCTGGGAAAATCTAAACTGAGTGACTGACTGAATGTGTAGTTAGTTAATATTCAGGTACAAATTTATGCTTATTTCTACAAAGGTTCCTAATAGCACAGCTTAATTCAGTAAAAGAAATAAAACCAAAACCTCTCGTTATGCTTCCTGTGGGTTATCTGTGTGTTGTTTAAGTATTATTCCTAGTACTTATAAAAGTTTAGTCCCTTGCCCAAGGTAAACTTGGGCTGCAGCATATGCCATTAAAAGTTGGTATCGAGCTTTCCTCTTACAGAATGTTTTCGGCTGAGGGTCCGCAGTGCCGCGGGCAGAGGGAGCTGCCAGTCCCACCCGTTTACTTCGCCCAGGGAGACGAGAGCCGAGCCCGGGGACCGTGGCCCGGCAGCCGCTCTCTGGGGCCGGCTCGTCCCCCGCCTCCGAGCCCCGCAGCGCGACCAAGCGCCGCCGGCCCGCCCCGGGCCGCGCCCTCAAAAAGGGCACGGGGCGGAGGAGCGGCGCGACTCACACCGGCTGCCGTGGGGCAGCTGCACCGGGCCCGCATCGACGGCTGCCCGGGGAAGCGGCGGGGCCCGCTCGCACCTCGAACACCGCCGAGGCGCCCGTGCTCACCATGACCCTGCTCAAGCTGTCCCTCATGGCCTTTAGCTTCGTCTTCTGGGCAGCAGGCCTGACCATGCTCATCATCGGCCTCTGGGCCAAGGTGTCTCTGGGCAGTTACTTGGCGCTGTCGGCCAGCGACTACCCCAGCGCCCCCGCCATCCTCTTGGCCACCGGAGTCGCTGTTATCATCTGGGGCTTCCTGGGATGCTTCGGCGCCGCCAAGGAGCACCGGGGACTCCTGCGCGCCTACAGCGCTTTCCTGGCGGCCGTGCTGGCGGCCGGGCTGGCGGCCGGGCTCTCGGCGCTCCTGTACCGCCGGACCCTGGCGCAGGGCTTCCAGGAGGGGCTGCGCCAGGCGCTGCTGGCATACGGGGAGGACGACGGGGTGGCGGACGCCCTGGACGCGCTGCAGCGCGCCTTGTCCTGCTGCGGTGTGGAGAGCTACCGCGACTGGCTCACCTCGCCCTGGGGGCTGGAGCAGAACGGCTCGGTGCCCCTCAGCTGCTGCCGGGCCCGCCGCGGCTGCCAGAGCAGCCCGCCCGACGCGCGCAGGCTGCACCGCGACGGCTGCTTCGGCAGGGTGTCCGCCTTCGTCGGCAGCAACATGTATTACGTTGCCACCGCTGCCCTGGGGCTGACACTGCTGCAGTTCATCGGCATTGTGCTGGCCTGCCTGTTGGCTGCCCGCGTCCCTGCCCACCTGGTGGGCATCACCACCCCTCGCTGAGATCCCCCCACTCCTGCCCCTTGTCCCCTCCAACTCCCTTCTTTCCCATAGAACTGAGTACACCCCACTGGGAAAAATCCTTCCTTCATATCCACCATTTCCATTTGAGCATCCTCATCCAGGCTCCATTCCTCTGGACTCTATGTCAGGTATGTCAATGCTATGAGCATCTCCAGAGTCCCTCAGAAGGGAAGGTGCTGGGAAGGTGCCTCCTGGCCTGGCCACGTGTCCTGCAGGGCAGCAGGTCCCCACTGGAGCCTCTGGTCCACTTCTGCAGGGAGTGGTGGCAGCATGGACAGACATCACTCTCTGAGGCAGCAGGGACATCTAAAGCAAGCCTGACCGGTTTTCTGGGTGATGTTAACACCAAGGCACTGAAATGTGGACCAGGAAAGAGGAGAGGGTCTAGGAGAGCAAGAGAGATGTCTCTCGACATTACACCATGTGAGTATTCTGAGACTGGAAAATGATGTTACTGGAGAACTGCTGGAGTGCATGAGGCGCAGGCCAGATCCAGGGGCGCCCAGGTTGCCATGCCAGCAGCTGACACTGGGAGCTGTTTGAGGGACTGTCCAGCGTCGTGCATCCCATTGCCGCCAAGATACCCTATCTTCAGTGTGAGTGTATTCAAGCTGTCCAGCTTCTACGTGTGCTTCTCCCGCTGTGGTTTTTCCAATGCCGATTTCTATCTAAAGGTGGAGCTGCAGCTCTAAGTGTTACTCCCTCCGTCAGTATATGCCTGTCCTCTTAGCCAGTGTGTCATTGGTTATATCCTTGCAGGGCTGAAAAGACCTAAACCCGGGATCCCTGTCGTGCAACATGATGGCAAAAGCTGTAGGATCAAATCTGATGAGGGGTGGCAAGAGGAGGGAGGAGTTCATTGCTCCTCAGAAGTTTGCTTTGGACTTCTACTATTAACATCAAGATGATTGGAACAGACTGACTGTTTCATAGAAGGATTTCTAAAAAACAGCCCTCAGACTCTGACATCTTTCCTTTCTCAAAGAATCTGTCTCTGAAGTGTGCCCCCACCTACATTTTTGAAGCCAGATCTGTATACAACCTGAGAGTAAATGGAGGCCCCTCTAAGACTTGCTGTGTAGCCCTGGGTGTACTCAGGTCAGACAGCAATATAAATCTACAGGATTTGGGGTTTTTTCACAACAGATCTGGGTTTGCATTTGGAGTTTGAGGAAAAGCAAGCCGTGCGCTTCAGAGAGTCCTGAACTTTCAGAGCTTCACTCCTGCTTCTTTCCACTTCCTTAAAACCTGTGAATTCTACTTTTATGTATTTCTCTACCTCACAGCACAAAGACATGCCCACCTTACCCAGCAAACTGAGGAGGAACAATTTCAGAAAAGAATCAAAGAACCACAAAGGAACTCCAGGATATGGCATCGCTTAGGAACGTGACTAGCAAAGCTGTGGAGGATGGTCAAATGAGTGAAGAAGATGACTGGTAGCTTCATGGGAGGAGTGGAGTAATCTTGGGAGAAAGGGGATTAGCAGTGTCTCTTTTTTTCAGGTATTAGGTGGCTATTTAGCTATGATAATCACGTTTCAGGTGAAGAGAGCAGTGTGAACAGTCTTCTCAGTCATTTTGGTATTCATCTGTGTAGGTGAACCCTGGAAATGTGTTAGGAATCTCTCTTTATAGAGAAAACAGTGCTTTATTTTTTAGGGCTGATGTTTATTATTTTACAAAATACATTTTTTATTTTTGCTTGTAAATGTCCCTGTATTTTTTTTTAGTTATGCAATAGTGGAAAGCCTGTTATTTTCTGGAAGTCAACATTATGTTGTACAATTTTAACAATGGGGGTAAAGTATAGTTTGTATGGTGAATGGTACTTGAGAAATAAAGTTTAGCAAGTGCTAAGAGCGAAAATATCCATTACAGATGCAATAAAACAGGCATTGTGTAGAAAGTGTGGGAAAAGGACATGGAATTGCACTGGGCTTATAAAAATATCTTCTTTATTGGAGTTAATAGGCTCTGAAAATTTACAAGAATATGACATTGCTCTATTTTTACTCCACCAATGACTAAAATTATTTCTGATTTTGACCCTTGTTGCCTTATATGACACATAGCAGTTGGTCAGAATGAAGTAGAACACATTGAAGCATAATGTAGATACGCACTTCAGTGAATTTGTTCTTATTTTAAGTTGCTAAGAATATCACAATAGGAATAAGATCAAGTTTGAAACATATCAGTGTATCTTTGTATGGTGATTGGGTCTGAATCTGAGGACATCTGTTGCAGTGGGGATAGCCTGCAACCCTCCCTGAAGGCAGCTTTGTCCATAGAAAGAATTGGGAACAATATTTTTGATAGATGTTCACGGATGTTTTCTTCCTCACAGCTGCACATGTCTGGAGCTCAGGCACAGACTCCCCACAAAAGACTCTGGAATCATGGGAACACCACAGTTTTCGGGGCGGGGGCACACCTATAGCCAGTAAGGGACAGGATAACATCAGGGAGCCTGGAAACCCCGTGTAACCATGCCTCAACTCCCAGGGCCCATCCCCCAGGGGGGCACCTCCACAGACATTAACTAAAGGTGACTAATAATTAAAAATGTAAACCATCACTCTGCACTCTTGGCCTCACTTAAAATAAGATAAACCTTGGCAGTGACCACATACACGCTAAATTTACTTATATCACCAAAGATTTAATGAACTGGCTGTGAGTTTTAGTTGAATGTTTATTGCCAGTTCCTAAAATTAACAACATTAAGTTTTCTAATTGTATGAAAGAAATATCATCCTTCTCTAATAATTTTCAGATTAAGAGATTCCCAGTAGCTGTTTCAGTTGTCTTGAATTCTTTATGCTCAGTGACCGAATCTGACTTTCAGTTTTAAAATTTATCTGGATTCAAGGTTCATTGTGTTCTGGATGATCAGAATGGCTATAACTGGAAAATGTTACTCTGGACAGCACCATCTACCCCTTACTGGAATATGTGTTTGTTTTCTGTCATCCATTTCAACCTTAAAGTCACGGATCAAAATTGTATATTTTAATAAAAGATCATACCATTTTTTCAAAAGGCTAATATAAATTCTAACATTACTGGTTATTCAAATCAAGGAGCAAGCTGTGTTGTGGTTGTAGAAACAACAGCTCTGTTGTTTGGACGAAGTGAGATTTAGGATTAACAGGGTGGTAAGATTAGACCCTTGTTATGAAACAAGGACTATTTTATAATATTGATCTAGAATGCCAAGAATATAAATCTTTCAAACTTTAAAAGTGTTTTGATATTTTGTCCAGTGCTAATTATTTGCTGTAGCTAAACTTTGTGCTACAGAAAACCAGAACTAAAAATGGCCTTTATAACAGATGGTGAATTTTAAAATAAGAGATTGTTTTCCTGATATTAGAAAATTTAAACAATTTGCCTTCCAGTGTGTGCACAGTTTACTTTTAAATGCCATTGTTTACTTTGTGCAACTTGAAAAGTTAATGGCAGTCACATTGTCTCCTTGAATTTTATGCTTTTCAGGATGATACTATGGAAGGACATTCAAAGCAAACTAGAGTGCAAAACAGCCTAGTGGTAGGATCTCCTGTAGTTCTTGTCTGTTTCCTTATGTTGCAGAGGCAGATCATCTTTGTAGGGTGACTTTTGACAGCAGTAGTGAATTGGTCGTGCATCCACTGTGCTTTAAAATGGTAAAAAGACATATTTCTACACAACTCTATGTGATTCAAACCCACAAATTTCACTCTGTTCAACATGCCATTTTTTAGTTTGCTGAGAAAACAATTAAAATATCACAATTTAATCCTATTTTGTTGTGCCCTCTACTGTCCCCATCTACTTTCTGGGCCAGTAAAATGCAAATATCAAGGGATATAGTGTCCCATGTTATTAAGAGAACACCATCACGCATACGCATTTTTCAGAAGCATATTGGTCATATACGTGGATTTGCTTGTGGATGAGACGGAAAAAAAGAAGCAAACTAAGGAACATATCGTTCTGCCCCTCACATTAGCTTTGATCTGCAATTTGTAAAAAAACCCCAGTACTCTGTTGTAGGGAGGAAATCTCTTGTTAATGATTTTAAATATACAAAATAGAATTTATTGGAGCATCTTATATGGGCTAGATAATAAAAATTATCAAATTAAACATTATTTCAAATGCTCTAATTCTATAAAGATCTCTCTAATCTGCTTGAAGTGATTTCTTTGAAATTTTGCTTCTCCTGTACACTCATGCTCCTTATGTCTAGAGTCACTCTAAGGCTGGCTACACAGCAGCAAAGTTTTGAATTAAGTAGTATTTGAAGCTCCAATCTTAGACTATTCCCACTTTGTAGGTGTTATCTCTGGTTTGTCATATTAGGGTACTCAGACTGATACATCATTAATATAATATTTGTATTTGTTGGTTTTGAACATTATCTTGAGTCTTAGGCAAGGCCACAACAAAATAAAGGGAGGTGCAATGCTTATATTGGCCAAGACAGACAACTCCTTGGAACTGATGATTCTTGGAAGACAATCACATTCCATCCTAACACCACAACAAACAGATCAAATACTGCTTTTTAATTCATGTTTCTGGTTTTTCCAAAATAATGGTTCTACAGCTTTTCTCTGTCCACATGAGATGCATCATCTTGAGGTACCAGCACTTTAGAGCAGTGATGTGGTCTCAAAACCTAAGAAAAGGGATCTTTCATGCTTAGTGTTTATAATTTCTGGTATCTCCACTTCTTCCAGGTCACAAAGATGGGGTGCTGAGTGTATCTCTGGTCACTTCTAGGACTGACTGGAGATTGGGATTGATAATATCTTGGTTAAAATGTCAGCATCAGTTACAGTAGTTCTACTGCTTCTTTGCTGTTCTAAGGGCAACTTCCAGGGCTGTTTCTCTGCTGTTTGGTTTCTTGACTTGGCAGACAGCCATGTGTAGCGTGCCAAAAGCCACCTCTTGGACAAGATGCTGTTCTCAGTAGTCGTGCTAGAGTATTATGTCTTGTTCCTTGCCATAGAGTACTTGTGTCCCAGGAATCCCAGGTACTGCCATTCTTGCCTAGGAACTCTCAGAAGAGACAGACGTGGAGGCTTGTCAGATGCAGTAGCATCTTGAGTTTCAGTGCAGAGTTCAGCCAGAACAATCACGTAAGTAAAGCACAAATCCAACAGATAGGTAAATATACCTATCTCATAATCTGGAATAGATTGTTCACTGAAAATGGTAAAGAAAACACCAGAATGACTAAGGTATAAGCAGAATTGGAAACTCATTAATATGACAAAATTTCCCACCAGCATGGTATGTTCACACTTTCTTGTCCCTTCTGCCCTTCCACCTACCTCTGTAACTCCACTTTTTATTCCCGGCGTGTAATTATCTGTAATGCTCATCTCGGTTTTTAGTTTTCTGCTGCCTTATGGGCTCCCTTGAACAAATTCCTTTCTTTTCTAGTTTCCCACCCTAAGGTCAGGCAGTCCTTCCAAGTCTGAGCTCCTTGTTGGAGAAGTTTTTGAAAAGAAACCTCTTGATCTGTCTGTTTTAGGAACAGCACTTTCCTAGCACTAGTAGTTTTTTAATTGGATGAGAAAATTGACAGAAAGTCATAATTAAAAAATAATTTCAGATAGCTATTTTTCTATTAGATATTTGTTTCTTAGCAAAGCAACACTCCCTCCCCACTCCCCTTGCATATATCATCTTTGCTGACTTGATGGTATTGTTGCTGTTGTTTTGTTAGAATGATAATATTCTGGGAAACTTAGGCAGAAGCTAAACTAGTCATTTTACATGGAAATAAGTAGGTTTTAATCAGCTCTAGTTATTACATTAATAATTTAATTAATAAAATTTCGAAGGTACCATTGAGCAAACTCATCAGAAAATAAATGTGTTATCAGATACTTCATGGAGAAAAAAATGAAGCTCCCAGAAAACAAGTCTCATGGCTTGAAAGCAGAATACAGATTAATTTTAAGTCTCCTGGTAGAGGGCATTGACACATACACCTGGTTAATACAACTAACAAATAGAAGTGAAGATGTCAGTGCTGTTTCCAAGCCAGCTTTTTAGCATGTGTTGGATATGTCATGCTTCCAGGGTGTCAGGGATGTCATCCTTTATTTCCATTCTGTATGAAGTTCCTTGTGTGCTTATGACATTCACATTTATTTCTTACTCAATTTTTGGCTCAAGACACTCATCATGCTCTTTTCCTTTTGCAGGGGGCTTAGCAGTGATGTTGAAACACCAGTTTGTCCCTGCTAGTGGATACAGTAAGATTTCTCCTGTGCTTCCTCCATATTTCACCCTTACAAAAAAGGACATCACTATTTTTCTCCGAGTTTGCACTGTGCAATGTCTTGTTTGCTTCTAATTTATAATATGAAACACAGATTAATCATCATGTCCACAGAGACTGCTATAATAAAAAAATTGCTTCCCTTTAAGCCATTTGTTTTTCAGAGTTTGCTCAATTGTACCATCTAAGCTTCATTAATGAAATTCCCCTGCCGCTGCTTCCTTTCCAGCTTTTAATTAAGACATTGTAGTACAATGGTCAGCTCCTTAGCTGGTACATTTTTGGGAACTTCACTTTTTTGGTTCTTCCCTCTTGGCTTTTATAATGTTATTTCTATCCTATATTTACATGTTTTCAAGGTATGCTATTCTGCTTCAAATGAGATTAAAAAAGCATTTGACACCCTCTTCTCCCACATAACAGCAAAAGGATGAGGGGAAATGGCCTCAAGTTGCAGCAGGGGAGTTTTAGATTGGATTTTAGGAAAAATTTATTCACTAAAAGGGTAGTCAAGCATTGGAACATGCTTCCTAGGAAAGTGGTTGAGTCACCATCCCTGGTGGTGTTTAAAAGACATAGAGATGTGGCACTTACGGATGTGCTTTAGTGGTGGGCTTGGCAGTGCTGGGTTAATGGTTGGACTTGATGATCTTAAAGAAGACCATCCCCTCTGCTGGACAGCAATGGGAGCAGGCAGACCTCACAATCCGTCCCATCACAGCTGCCCAAACCCGTGCTGATTTATGCAGGGATTGTGGAAGTGGTGTGGTCAGCTTTTAGTGCTGTGTTCCTATAGTCCATATATCTTCCTACAGAATGGACCAGTGCAGTGTCATCTGTGCTGTGCTGGCACTGTGCTGTAAGGGCTGTTTGCTCACATGGGTGAGCATATGCTTAGGAGTAAGGAGCTAATGTGAAATGGGAATATTATCTGAGGATATCAATTCATGGAAGTGTAGATTCTAGAGATAAGAAGGAAACATTACATCATTCTCCTTTGGATTACTTTTGAAGACTCTGGAAGTTTATTCCATTCTCAGGTTTGCAAAAAAGGACCTGGCAGCTGTGGAGGCTGAGTCAAAAAGGAGTCAGCAGAGTGCTTTGTGACAAAGGTAGCCAACTACATTCTGGGCTGTATTCACAGAACTGTAGCCAACAGGATCAAAGAAAATATTAATTCTTTGTCTCTGGCAGTCACAAGTTTTGTTGGGAGCAATGTGTCCAGTTTTAGACAAGACAGTCACAGTTTATCAACTGTTTATCCCACCCAAGGCCACTAAGCCTGTTGAGGAGCTGGGCAGCATGATATATGAGGAGAGACTGTGGGAGCTGGCTTTGTTCAGCCTGGAGAAAAAAAGGCTTGGTGGGGCATCAAATTGCTGTCTTCATGTTTCTCGCGGCATGATTTAGGATGTCCAAGATGCAGTTCTGTGGGTATCAGAGTTGTCTACATTTGCAGATGCTGCATTCTTGTGTTTAATCACACGGTGGTCACTTGTAGGAACTGAGACACATGATAGTCACACTTCAGGTTTGAGTCAAAACTGAGGGGGCAAAGAACAATCATTATGTGAGCAAACACTGTGTAGGATATTGCCACTGGGCAGCTACTGCATTGCAATATGTCTTTAATTGCAAGGAAGGCAAATGCTTATGTCAGTCCCACTATGCCAGAGACAGGAAGCAGTGATTTTTTTCCACTATCTTGTCCAGCAATTTCAGGACAAGTCAGTTAATATTTCTGTCCAGAGATTTTGTACATCATTCATTTTCTATTCCTATTCTCAAGCTGGACTGACTGATTTGATACTGTCCTGAGTGGAGGCACTTGGGATGAAGCGGCATGAGTTCCTATTGTGCAGTTGTCCTTCCCTCACCCACTTTTGAGAATGTTTTACACTTAGAAGGGCTGAAGAACCATGGCATGGCCAGGAGCAGAAACCCAGAGAGAGGACAGACATCTCAGTGAATCCCACGTAAATCTGCCCAGCTGGGGCAGAGCACATGCTGGCATAGCTAACCGTGCTCCTGGTTGCAGTGATGGCTCCCACAGAGCTGACTGAAGCATCTCTGCATGTCACTTGTGGGGTTTACTCACTGTGGTTACCGGCTTGGATGGGTCTGTACCCATTGTGAACACCAGTCAAACCGCTGGTTCATAGGAGGATTGAATGAAAACTCGTGAAAACTGTAACCAAATGTTAAACAATAGCCACTGAATACAAACAGATGTGACAGGCCAGTTAAGTGTTCTTGAGGCCTTGCCTTGGCATGCAGCAGCTTTTGTATTTTTGAATATGGCTAAACGCAATCCCGCATTTTTATTTTCTGTATCATGGGAATGTGTTACACACTCTGAAGAGGCCAGGACAAATGTTGATTGAAAATTTGTTATAAATCTTAACCTGCTAAGAAAATCTTGATCTTGAAAATGTGCTACAATGCATTTTGGAACATTTCAGCTACATTCTGTTCACAATAAGCTTCAGTAGAACGATTGGATGTTGCATTAATGGTCCTGTACTTACTGAACAGCATGCCTTGAGCTTATAGGTGGGTACTTTTATTCATGTGGACACATTTTAGAAAGCAGAAGACCAAAGGTATCATCTCAGGAGGTAGCCTTAGGCACTCTGCTGCAGTACACTGCCTGCTGGGACAATGCTTTATGGGAAACAGGAATTTTACAGGCACAGTGGGAAGTTTTCCTTTCAGTGAAATCCTTTGTGCCGGTGTAGGCTGCAAGAAAATTCAGGGAGTAACACTGTTGGACGTGTATATTTCAACTGCTCTGGACTATAGAGAAGATGCTGAGAATGTAAGAAGGAATGGTTTTGCTGTTGTGGGCCACAGATCCTCCTGGGAGAGATGAAGAGGTTACTGGAATTCAGAGTTGTTCTGATACTTGTTTTTGTTGATGACATGTCATCTGACACAGGGCTTGAAAACTGGGGATGCTCCAAAATGGAACCAGCTCAAAGTACAAGCCACCATATTCCTAATTTCTTTACTGTCTGACAGTGCCCTGCATTCACTAAGCATGAGTAAATCTGAATTGTGAGATCCAGGTAGCACTTTTTGGGTATAAAATAAGAAGCAGGAGAAGATAAATACTTAAGCTCACTATTTAAAATTTGGATCAAATGGCGTAATTCAATAGGTTAATGAAACATCTCTCTGAAAACACTATTGTAGAGCACCCAAGAAAACATCAATATCAATATAATTTAACTTAAGTTTATTTTATCAATGCCAGAAACCTTTTCATAATGCCCTTATGTAAGGATTTCCTGATTTATTGTTTGTATTTTAAGCAAACACCTGCAATTAAAGCATGCAATTACTAGCTTCAAAATCCCTTAATTTTAGTTTTTTTAATAAGTAGAGCACATAAAGTGCCTTATGTAAAGAACAGACAAGAAGCCAGTTGTTCACCTTACTCCCAGACATCTCATTTCTGGGCAGATTATCTTACGTGTTTTATAAAGTTTGACTGTAAAAAAATGTTTGCACTTCAACAGGGCCAGTATGTCACTGCTATTAACACCATTTCTGGCAAGAAGAACTGTACTATAGAGTTTCATGCTAAGCTGCTTTTTTGTTCTCCTGCAAATCTCTACTTTGTACCGTGGGCTGATACCAATATTTTGGGCTCAAATACCAAGCAGGTGTGGTAGGTTGGAGAAATCACTGCTTGCAATGCTGCTTCTCATTCAGATTAAAATGGTGCATGGACACAGTTTCATAGAGGGTCCTTTACAAGTGATAAGAAGTCAGTGCTTGACATAATTGTATTAGACACTGGAAAGTTGACATGGACTTTTTTCTTCATGCAAACGTCAGTCATCAGCAGATTTAGTGTTTGGAAATTAATTCTTGTCTCCCTTTTTAGAGACTATCAGAATGAGCAATTTTTGGTCACTTAGTGGCTGCACAGCTCTTCCTACTCATCAAATGAGCAAGTTGGGCTGGTAAATTCTGATGCTATTATATTGATTTTCTGAAAATGTATTTGTGTTATTTAAAAGCCAGAAATGCCTATACAGCTGGAGACACTCCAGGAAGCTTTTAACAGTGCAGTGGACATACCCAAAAGCTAGTGGCTATCAGGCTAGCAAGGGGCAGATCAGGCAACTAGACACCATGTTGCATTTGAGATCTCTGGGAAGCCCCTCCAAAGTCACATATAACAGAGGCAGCCCGCAACTCACTCATGTGGACCCTCACTCGCCACATCACCAAATCTAGATGGTTTCACATCTGGACGGCAGCAGACTTGTATGTCTCCAAGACCTCACAGTAAACAGTCTCAGACCATATACTGAGGGGGAGGGTCAGAGGACAACCTCTGTGACCACAGCTGTGGAAAGAGACAATTCCTCACAGGCTGCTTCCCCCTCACAAAACCTGGACACAGACAGATCCTTGCAGATACCACAGTGCTGTTATTTGATGTGCTCTATAAGCTGCCCTAATCATCGACGTTATCAATTTAGTTCCTTAAAGATTTTAAGATACAGAACATCTATAGTATTATTTTTGTTTCTTTGTTTGTATCTTGTTCTCTGATGTAAAAAAAAATCAGGCTGAAACCACCATCACTTTTCCGTTTCACTGGACTCAACCTACACTTCTTATTTTTTGTGTATTTTTACTTTATATGTTTATTCCACCTACCAAGAATTTCTTCATTCTAGCTAGGATTTTCAAAGCTGATCTACCTTTGGGAAACTTGGGCTGTCTTGAGTGAATACCAGAACATGTCCTTTAATTTCATGGGTCACTTATGCTTATATTCAGGTGTGGCATGATTCAATGCCCATCATTTCAGAGACTGACCTTGCCCATCAGAAAATGTACAAATAAAATGTGTTTAATCCTTGTTGCAAACAGAGACACAGAGCCCTGAGGGAAAGACTGGCGCCAGCAGCAGTGTGGCTGCTGCACACTGTGGCTGCACTCTGCTCATGGGCTGAGCTGCCAGCTGCACTCAATTATCCTACCTGGAGCCATGGAATGCCAGTTGCTAAACTGCCCTCCCAGCACAATGGTATAAATTCTGCTTGTGCAAAACCAGTATTTTCCAAAAAGGAGTTTAACTGTAGATTCCACAAAGCCTGCCTAGAAAGAGCTGTTTAATTTTCCTGGGGACTTTTGAGGTCCCAGGATATCTATGAATGTACTTGTTCAGATAATTTAGAGCATGAGAATGTGGCAGATTGTGTACAGAGACGTGGAAATTCCTGACTAAGTGCTTGTTTGTGCTGATGTGGGCAAGCAGGGACCCGCGGGGCCACCAAACAGCCCAACCCAACACTGCACTATGGTGCCTCAGTGAGTGGTTACCCTGCTCAGCATTTTGGAGGCAGCTCACCCAGGGCCAGCCCCACTGTCTGTATAGTGACTGCCCAAACCCTTTACCTCATCTCTGGCCCTTCTCCAGACCTGCTTTTATCCCTCTGTTTCACTCCATCTGCTCCTATCCCATGATGGGAATTCTCTGCTGCCTTCTGTCCCTGAAGCAATCCCATGAGACCTAAAAAGAGATGTTCTATTAGCCTTCAGTCCTGGGTAATTTTCATCAGGTGTAATTACAGCCCGACCTCTCTCCATTCCCCCTGAAATTTTGCTTTGGAATTGTCTGACACGGCTTCCTATTAGAAAAGCCATTTTACTTCACTTGGGGTGACTGCACTTCAGAAATGACTAAAGTGATTTCTAAATGCAGCCTGAAAATGCTTTCAGCTAAGGGTTACTCTGGGTTCTTTCTTTATTTTTTTTCCAGAAAGCATGCAGTGGATTTGTCAGTCAACAAAGGAGATGGAAATTTAGGCTTTATATGTACATATCAGAGAGGAGTCTGGCTCATGAAGGGAAAGGTGAAATAATTCCTTCTTCTTTGAAAGCTGACCTTTCCTCTGGCAAGGTAAATCCAATTACAGTAACTGCAGTGATTTCATTGCAGTACCACTGGGAGCACTCTCAATCCATAAAACAAATTAGCATAAACACAAAGCACACATGACCGGTATATGAGAAAATGTTCCAAATTATTTCTGTGCAATAATAATATGTTATTTATCAAAGCCATGAGTGAAGGCTCACAAGTGAGGGATGAGTGTTTTTAGCTACATATGACTTGTGATAGTTAAAGAACAAACATTGCTGCTTACTGTTAGGAGGGTGTTCTTTCCAGACAATTTAGTAAAAGAAGCATTTCTACTCCGTGTCCATCATTGAGATTAATTCAGATCCTATTATATAAGCTTTCTGGAAACATATTTTCTCTATTTCTGTCACCTACACTTGCGATAGTTTTAAATTTCATGTTGCAATATAAAAATTTTAGTTTCTCTCAGAAACTGATTATAAAACTCTTGATAGAAAAGACTGTACAACACATGCAAAGATGTATAGTTACCTTGGTTGATAACATATGGTAATAACAGAAAGTATGAAAAAATCAGATAAATACTCGTGTCTGCAAGTTACTTGCAAGACCAGTGCTATGACTATTTCTTAGTAAGAAATGACATAAAAGGTGATTTTAGCTTTAAGCTGTTAAAAATGTATTTGTTGATTCTTAAGTCTAACTTCAGGCAAGGCTTGAACTTTAATTATTGCCATTGGGGGAATGCATAATTAATGCAATATGCAGGTAAGGTATTTTCTGATTTTCTCTTATAGTTCATTTAGGAAGCCTGTTATTAAACCTAGTTGCCAGGATAACAGCTGAGATTGTTACAAATACTTATCATACTAAATCATACCAAATGATAGAATGACACGTAATCAAGTTAACAAATTATAACATTTTATCTCTTTGAATGATGTTAATAATGGATTATGTGTGAATATTAATCAGAAAAACTGGACATTCAATGAGTCTATTCAGGACTCGTTTAATCACATACAAAGTGTCACCTTTTGGATTAATTTATCAGAGCGAATAGAAATTGGTTTCTTTCTGAACCTTTCATTTCCACATCAGCTCATGATTGTGATCAATGTCTATGCTGAAGTTAATGGAAGTATTTCCATGTGCGTACCAAAGGCAGCTCCTGTCAACACTATTAAGGTCTGTACCCTGGAGAGAGGGGGAGAGGAGCAGGAGCAGCTGGCATAAGCTATTTAGAAATGCTAGCTGGGTACTGTGTGTAGAAATGCTGTTTCCTGTACTTATCACCTGCGTGGAGCCTTGGTCAGTCAGCGCTGCTGGGCAGAGCTGTCAGCTCCCAGCAGGCAACAAATGAATACTGAACAGCACCTTTTAGCTCAATACAATTCAAACACCAGCAGATCTCTGCGTGGTCTCTGGTGCAGCAATGTATCAGACGTACTGGCTAGAAAATCTTACTGCAAGATTCTCAATGAACAGGACAGTTTTAACAGTAAACGAGTGCTGGTGCTGAGAGAAAGAACTGCATCCCACTTCAGAACACTGAACCCTAAGAAAAAGGGAGAAAAGTTCTTATCCACTGAACCAAAATTGCTAAGCACATTTTAATTGAATATTTTTCTAGGAAATGTAAGAACTGAGCTGAATTCCTCGCTTCATACCACCAGGGAAAGGGAGTGCAATTGTTGCAACTGGTGAATATATCAGTGTACCTGCCTGTACTCATATTCTCCACCTTGAAAGTGTCAGAGGTGGAGAACTGTGGGTTTTTTAATGTGGCCTCAGATAGTGCTGGAATGGTTCCTGGAGGTGAGACAGGGGTGGAATCCTGTTTTGGGAGCCCCAAAGCAGCCTGGATGGAGCCTGATTTCTTGTAACCCGGCAGGCTTGTATAAGCCATTAGCTGAAGAAAAAGCCTCAAGGATCAGGATGCAGAATGTAGGTATGCTCAGCCTGGGTTGCTACCTTTGAATTAAAAAATGTGAAACCCCTCAGAGAAGGAGAGGTTATGCTTGCCCAGATGAATTTCTTTGTGTATGGCAACTCAGCTGGGAACAGACAAGTTCATAATAAAATCAGACAAGTTACAACCTTAAGATCCCAAAAAAAGCCATTGGGGCTTCTACCCCCAAATCCTGTTCCCCAAAGCACCATCTGCTATCCACAGTGTTTATCATTGTGCTGAAAGCAGGATGGTAAAGAGAGGTGATGCAGGAAGGTCAGTGAAACTTACTTCACAGAGGAGTGTTGCAGCCTGGTATTTGACCTTGACATTTAGTTTAGGTATAGCACACAGAATTTCTTTATTTTACCTGTATGATCTCAGGTAAACATACAACTTTGTGCAGGCTGCTTGCCTGTACAAAATTGTAAAGCTGTTTTTGTTATGTTATCTCTGAGTTTTCATTTACTAATTTCATATATGGACCTGCAGTCCTCTCTCTTTCCATCTTGTACATCCCTTTTCCTTTATATGTGTTAGGTATTTTCATCCCAACATTTTTGCCCGAGACAGAAAAAGCAATACCTCAGAAAATATTTTACAGCTCTGTTTTGGTTTTTTTTCCGCCTGACATGCACTAAAGTAATGAGCTCTCTGGCTAACTCTCTGGCTAACCTTAATATATAAATTATGAAAATAATTCAGATTATGAAAAAAGGTCCTGTGCCTGAATAAAGCAGTCTATATTGAATTTCCCCTGAATTTCTGTGGTCTGGGATTGGCGGTTTGGTTATGCCCCTGAAGCAGAGGCTTCAGATGACCAAGTTTGCTGTGATGGAGGACACTCAGCAGGAAGGTGGCCTTTCAGTCACAGCCGTTCTGAGGACAAGGGCCAGTTTGCTGCCTCTGCCTTGCAGAAGACAGGTGAGCCCATCCTGACAGCCCAGCAGGACTCCTGCCAGGCAAGACAGAGGGAACAGCTCCTCCTCCAGCCCAAGTGATGGCAAAATAAATGGTCCAAGCTAATGTAGAGGAGAGGTGACTCGATTTCATTTGCAAAGATTTTGCCTTTGAACTCTCTAATTAAAAGCAAAGTATTTAACGTATTGACACAAGGGCAGATACATATTAACATTTCAGAAGGTGATTAAGGGACCTATCAAGAGGAAGATATTTTAACAGAAACATTTGGAGGTAATGTGTCACTGGAATAACAGTTCTGCTAAATACTAGGCATTATTCTCCAGGAGTAAGAGATAATTAGACCAGCACATACATTTTACCTAGTGCACACAGAAAGTCGATTAGCTGATTGCCAGCCTGCTAACAGAAACAATGTTATCTTATTCACACATTTGCTGCTTTATTAACATTCAGCAGGAAGAAAATGGAAATGATACCATAAAATCCTGTTTGCATTCAAGTGTACCAACTTCTATAAAGTCTGTGTGTTTCAGACATCCATGCTAAACTGTGCTGCTTGGGAGCCAAATGCTTTGGGGTTTTATTTCTGCTATAAATCTGCAGAGGAAACATCATTAAAGCTAGCTATTTGTGTAGTCATTTATTACTCTAACCTGATAGATTGCTCAGCATAATCATAGCTTATTTGGACACATTTGGTATCACTTATCACATGGTCTCTGGCTTCCTAAGCAGAAACAACAAATGAACATTTAAAATTTCAACATTACAATGAAGACATTAGTATTCCTGTCTCTAAGGAGTTTCCTAATGGAGTCAGCTCCAGAGAATACAAGAAACTGGTGGGGGAGGCTAGAAAGTGGATTTGGGGTGTGTTAGGTACTCTGGGGCAGGCAGTCTTATATGTGTCCATGCTATGGTAAAGCAAACCTTTCTCTTCAGTGAAAAGGAAGGATTTATTTAATATTTAGCATGGAGCAGGAGTAAACACACATATGTAATTGCCACACAGAGGTAGTAAATAGACTATGAATTTTAGTCTAATTTCACTTCACAGTAGCTGAATGTTAGCACATTCAGAGGCAAAGCTGAAGATGGCAATGGTGAATATATGCACCATTTTACCCTCTGGGGAGAATGCACCTTGCATGTGAGCTGGTAAATTCCACTGAGTTTAGCTCTCCAGAGCTGGTGAGTATGCACACCTGCTGGCTCTCTCTGTTTTCCTCATTGCTGGTAGGGTTCTGCAGCTTCTTCCGTGGCAGGTGTGGTGATGAGCTGCAGCCAGGGAGGTGCTTTGGTGAGGCAGAGCAAGGTGCTTCCCACCAATGTAGGATCTGTAGCTCTAGGAGTAAGGCGGTGTGAGGATGGCTGAGGGCAAGAAGAGAATATAACAACAACACAATCTCTGGCATTTTTTCTTTGAGGACTAGAGTGATTCTGGAGAAAATTGCCTGATGAACCTGCCAGTTGCACACTGGTTCATTTTGCAGAGTGAGCCTGTTGTGATGGCAGCTTCTCCAGAATAGAACAGCCCTGGAGATTCTACCAGAGATAAAAACCAGCCCCTGGTAGAGAAATAAGGCTCCAGATGCATCGCAAATCTCAGGTACATGCCTAGCAGGAGTTTTGGTCCAGGACAGCACACTAAATGTCATCTGAATTTAAACCACATGTGCTGGAGCAGTGAGGAAATCAGCACCAACTGCTTCAATTTACTGATCAGCTCCTATGGTACTGTGTTACTGGTTAATGAAGAAGCAGGCAGTGAAACCTAGGCACAGTATCTGTAAGAATTGCCTTGAGAAGAATAGTTTTTATGTGCCAAGAGATACATGGTAGAGGAACAGAGTGGAATGTCAGAGGAGGGCCCAGCAGGCAGGGATGCCACAGATTGTGGACTTTGGGTGAAGGGGAGGGGGGCAGAGACAAGTCAGTGACTGGCCCAACAAAGGACAAGCACTGTCTACATGGCCTTTGGCTGTGTTTGACTTCTCAGAGGATGCCTGTTGCCTTGGGTAGCTCTGGGCCCTGACTCAGCCATGTTCTGTTCCTCAACAGCTCTCTTGAGAAGGTCAGTAGGTCAAGTGATCCCTCCTGTGTCCCCACGCCTTGTACGGCCAAGGCTGCAAATCCGTGGGCTTTCATTTCTCGCTGGGTAACATTTTGGCCTGCAGAAACAAGGAAGTGGGCAACCCTCCTGAACAGAGAGCGCGTTTTAACGATCAAAGAGATGAGGCTGCCCAGTGCTCACCCAGGAGCCCTGCAAGGAGGGGCAGCTGTAAACTCGGGCAGGCAGGCAAAGCCAGCTGGGCAGGAGCAGTGCAAAGGCTGTGGGCTCGCTGGCTTCTTGGTTGGAGCAGCCATTGTGCTGCTGCTCTATGACAGCAGCTCCCACGCACTGCTGCTGTTCAAACACTAGGAAGTAACATGTGCTAAATTAGCAAGTTATTGCATCAGAAGTCTTCTGCCTTGATTTTGCACATGAAACCTATCATCAAGTATCTTGCAATTTACTATTAGCCCAAACATGAACCATTTATAAAACCCTTAGTGGTTTACACATCTTAATTCACTACACAACTCACAAAACTTAATTATACTATTTAAACTTGAAGAAATTACATAAAATTTTATAGATTTTTGTTTCCATGCTTAGGGTAAAAATCAAAAATCCAATTCCCATTTGTAGCGAAAATGACATCCCTATTTTAACTTGTATTTGCCAAGGAAGCAGTATAACAGAAAACCATAAAGAATTTATTAAATTCCAGGGCCAGAACCTCCAAAGGAGATACTTGGTCTGCTAGGAAGAAGAGGAGTGTGCCTGCACAGGACATTTCATTTGTTAGCCCACATTTCCTGTAGTGTCACCCAGAAATTTAGTGTAACATAAACCTGCAAGTAGATGGTGAGAAGAAAACATGAAAAGAAATAGCTCCAGCTTTAGGTCTGAGTATCTCTTTCCAAGACTCTACTCTTGGATCTGCCCATGGTTCCCATCTTGTGGTTACTTCAGTATAAACTCTGTTTAAACAAAGACTTATGGCTGGAGACCAGGCCTCCCCAGGATCTGCCCATGGTTCCCATCTTGTGGTTACTTTAGTATAAACTCTGTTTAAATAAAGACTTATGGCAGGAGACCAGGCCTCCCCAGCAGTTGAGTAGAAACTGATGATTTAGAGCAAATTAGGCCAAGCCAGCAACTCTTACAAGTAAAGACAGGCTTGCAGAGAAACACTTTGCTGCTGTGGGACATCCTGACAAACCTGTGGTAAAAAGGGTTAAACAGACTTCTGAAAAGATCTTGAATATAGAGGGGAAAGTACCTATCTGTATATATATACTGTGTTGCTGGCTGATGTTCTCTTTCCGTAACAGGGAATTCCTTGATTTCACATAGTCACATGGAGAGTTTTCTAGGAAGCCTGGTGCCAGGGGACTGCATGGGGACAGAGGCATTAGGTATGATCAGTGCCATTCCTTTTATAGCCACCACCCGTCTTAGCTGAAAGGTTATATTCATTGTCCCAGCTCTCTCAGCTTTTCCTAACAGGAGAGGTGCTCCAGTACCTCCATCACCTTTGTGGCCCTTTGTGAGGGGTTTTCTCCCCCACAGAGTTAGTTATTTACGGCTGTTTCTTGATCTTAGAAAGTCCCATGCCAGAGCCAACAAAGACTGGAGATGCCTGCAGGTTCGTGTTCAGGTTGCTTATTTTTTCTTATCTCATAGTGTCTGGAGCTGGCCGATGCAGCGACCTGCTCCACCGAGATACACCGCAGGAGTGACACCCAGGAGGGACGTCTTCACCTTTTTATCTCTTTTAAGAAAACCAACCAAGTTCTACAACGTATTATTATTCATCAATTTTTACCAATTAATTTCTACCTTTTCTTAACATGACAGTGCTACCTCCACCAATACCCATCACCATCGTCACAGCAGAAGATGGAGCAGAGAGAAGAAGGAGAAGGGGCAATGCACTTTACCTTCCATGTTTGCTTTTCTCTCTCATACCTCCATAGATCTAAAATCTACATTCACCCTGTGATAAGATAAGCTAATTACACATTTTCTTTCCATTTTGTATTTCTTCTTGCAATGTGCGCAGCTTCCTCCAAGGACACGGCTCAAACTTAGGATTCCCGGCTTTCTGCCTGAGTTCGGAATCTGTCTGGTGGGGCTCCAAACCCCCCTGGACAGTCAGAGGGATACTCTGGGCTGCCACAGGCCTTCATGTCTTCTTCCCAAGCACTAAAATATTCTGTCATTGCCTTGGGGTATTCTCATGATATTTAAAGCTTCGCCCAGAAGCTCCTTTGACTGTTTTGCCACTTTCGTTGTCATGTGAGGCATCCCATGAAGAAACCTGGGATGCTAGGTTTCTAAGGCTCTCAGCTTTGTTTTTTTGGATCATTTATTCTTTATAGCTAGTCTGAATCTAGATATATCCTCTTCTAGTTTAAACTCTCTTTTAAACCCTCTTCTAGTTTAAAACCATTACTCCTTGTCATATTAAAAGTCTATTAAAAGTCTGTCTTCATCTTCCTTATAATCCCCTTTAAGAATTGAAAGGCCACAATAAGATCTCCCTGGAGCCTTCCCTTCTCCTGACTATTAATTTATTCTAGACATCTAGTCACTCCTTTATATTGTTCAAGCCTTTCCAATAACAGGATAAATCTGTCAATGTGAAGTCCACAGGACTGTACATAGAGGACAAATAGTACAGAGTTTTCTTAGCTCCCATTGTGGCACATCCTTTTTCAAAGTTTGCATGGATGAACACATCCATCACTTTGCAAAAGAAGTTCCTGCTCTCAGAAACTCTTTTCCTCAGCAACAAAATGTACCCATCTGTCTCCTCTGCTGTGCGCCTCAGGGTCTGGGCACAAGCTTGTTATTCCAGAGCAGGAACTGGTAAACTGCCATGGGGTTATTGCCATGGTATAAAAGCTCTAAGAGCAAAAACTGCTATAATCTTCTGAGTGTGTAATTTTTCTTTACAGGCAGTCATCTCCAGAGGAATGGCTTATGGGGTGGTTTTCTGTTTCATTTCTTTCAAGATGTCAAATTTTGCTTGTGAATCATGCATTCCTCTTTCAGGGATTTATTGTAGCCTTTGCTGTCCCTGGATGTGTTTGTGGAAAGCTAGACTGGTGACTGCTATGAGCCCTGTGATTATAAAGCAAAAATCAGTTAAGCAAGAGTCAGTAAACTTCTTTGCTCTCGAGAGCAGCAGGAGGCCCAACAACTTCTTTCAGTTGAAGCTGGCACTGACACCAAGCAAATCCATTCTGTGAACAGAGAATCAGCAAAGCATTAAAAGACAGAAGCATCCAAAACCACTGAGGACAACAGGATTGGGAGGCCAGCATTTCCTTGACTCTGACCTGCAGGACCCTGAGATCCTCAGTGACATGGCAGTCATTCATAATTATTTTTGCTTGTACAATGTTGTAAAACAGTTAAAAAATGCTAACAGCTCGGGCAATAGCAAAAGCTGAAGATTCGTTTCTTGTAAATAAAGTACATAGAATGTTTTGCCATTAGGTAGTCTGTTTACAGACAGAGTGAAATATTCATCATTAGAACCCAGAAAATACTGGAAGGTGTTTCAAAAATTATTGTTCTGTTAAAAGCTCCCAATGTGCTCTGTGGCATGTATTTTAGCAGAATGAGTTTAACGAGAAAAGATGTTGTGTCTTTAAAGTGAAACATTCCACAATGATTCCGCCAGAATTAAAAAAAAAAAAGAAAGTTTTTTTCTAATAGGAAGGGAATTCAGAGACCTTTCCTGCAGAACACAAAAGCATCCTGACTTGGTTTTGCTGGCAGGTAGTGCCCTACCTATGGCATGTTCTCAGCTTTAGATTAGATAGTTTAGACACAGCTTCAGTAGCTTTAGGGCAAATTGTTTTAATTTCTTGTGCTTCAGTGTTTTTAACTGTAAGCTGGGGACAATGATAATGAGCTCTTCTGGAACTTCTTGAACCATCTGACCAAAAGGATAAAGATGGGTTTTCACTATTCCTATTAATACTCTTCTGTGATTGTGATATAAAGGCAAGAATTTTCCCCTATGCAGTGCTAGGTCAAGTGTGCTTGAGGCTGTCTTCAGTTCTCGTTCAGTCAGTGGCTTTAGGAGCCTGGGCTCATGCTCTCAGACTTAGCTTTTCATTAGCGCTCCTTTTGATGCAAGCCTGAGAGGGCAGTGACAAGCTCGCTTCAAGCAGAGATGCAATTCCCCCAGTGCAGTGTCTCTCACAGCCTGTGGGCTCTAACCCTGCTGTACTTTTAACTGGCAGATAACCTGGGGGCTGGGACAAGCGACAGGAGCTTCACCTCTGCTTTGCTTTCCTCTGGTCCAATGCTGGCTTTGGGAGCCAGCTCTGGAGATACAAAGGACGTGCAAAGTGACTGTCAGCTATACGAACTGTGTCCCCAGCACAGAGATAAATTCTGCCCTGGGTTTTAGTGCCAAGCAGTCATAGGAAGTACAATGCAGAAAACAGCTCCCACGATCAGGGCTGACTCACAGACAGTATCAACCCAGCAGGACCAGAGCATCCTCACCAGCAGGCTGAGCATTGGAAAATGTCAGTGGAGTCAGAAAGATGTGTAACGTGGATGGGTTGGGCTCAATGCATGATAGTGGGAAATGAAGAGAAAAGACATTATTAGATACAGCTTATTTACAAAGCGAAGTGCAGAAGATGAACATTTCTATGCAAGATGCATATTTACATGTATATATAGAATATGTAGGTGTACAGTTGATGTATATAAATGTATGTCTGTACATTTACTCAGTATAGCTAAATGTTAATAACATCAATACTAAAATCATTATTGCATTAGAAAAGTCCCCACAGAAGCACTTCTCTAGCTGCTGTGAAACAGAAATGGCTGATCTCCTGCTGGGTTTACACAGCCTAAATATAGCTTAAAAGATGTTTCTGACACACTTGTCACCCTTTTTGGTTGTCAAATGTACTCTGAGTAAGAGTACCCTGGAGAAACGGGTTTCTGTGCTCTCAACACGCAGTCCCATTTCCTGTGAAGTAAATGGGAAAGCAGCCTTGAAGAATGTGAGTCATCACATCTGTCAAGCTGAAACCACTAGGCAGCGGCAAGGCAGATGGAGATGTAAATTCAATTCAGGCTGAAGAGACATTTAAAAAATGTGGCATTGTCTTAGCTTTCTCGTCTTTGGTCATTCAGTTTAAATAAGTCCCCCTTGGTGGGTAGGACACCAAAATCCCCCTTTCAGTTCAGCAAAGCAGTGTTTGCTATGTGCCTGCATCAGGTATCTACCCCTACATCAGCCAAGGGTAAGGTGCACTTGCTCTCTGCTTGCTTGGTCAGTGAAACACCATGTCTGGGCCACCATCCCGCCCTTAGCAAGCAGTTACAGACATCAGCAGCCTCCAGCTTGTGAAAGACACTGGGGCAAACCTGCTGGAACACAACATGTAAAGATGAGTAAAGCGGGTGTTCTCTGATTTTAGCTTATCCCAGGGATGAGGAAAGATATGTGATTTCCTTTTTTTCTTTAAGTTGGTCCAGTCAAGCCTGATACTGATTTCTACAAAGGCAGAAACAGATCCTAAATCCATAGGAACCAGCAGTATCACAGAGAATGAGAGTTTGTCCACACAGACTTGAGTCCTGCTCTTGAATGACTAGGCAACATGTGAACCTTAGTGGGCAACTCTTCCTAGGAAACATCACCCTCATCAGATCAGTAAGGGTACACGCCTGAGAATCCAGTTCTGCATTTTCTGCATAATCAAATTCCCTCAAATGATTGAATTTTGCTGTTTTCAAAACACTACACAGAGTTTGGATCCTTAGTTTTGAGACAATCTGCTTTGCCTGACACTGGTGTATCACTTCAGCTACAGACCCATACAGCTGACCTACGTAATTGTACCAAGTGGAGAGTGAATGGGAAACCCAAGGATCCTCCCAGACATCTGTAACACTGTCAGTTGAGCTGCTGCAGCCAGCAAGAAATTCACCATACTCACTACTGGCAATTGAAAGTAGAGCAGCATAAGGGAGTTACATCACTTTAAAACTGGCCTCAGGGTCCTATTCTTTCACCTTGCTTTCATTAACAAGTTCATGAGTGTCTAATGACGGTTTTCCATATTTTTTTCCTAATTATTTATTAATGTCTAACAAGTTCTGAACTATAATGGTTTTAATTCCTCTAAAAAATTGCAGTGGGGCATTTGACTCATCTCCAGAATCTATGCGCCATTGCTTTCAGGTGACTCTGAGTGACTGGCAGTAACCCATCAGGCCAGGCACACACTTTGCCTGCAATCCTGTCACTGGTGACGCTCCACTCCTGTACCTTGGGTGGAATGACACCGAGGCTACACAGGGGCAGATTTGTTATTTAAAGTCACACCAGTGCCTTTTCCCAGGGCTGGAAGGAGACAAGTCAGCAGGAGCCGTTGCAGTCCTATCTCTCAGCAGCCCAGGACTGAGCTCCACGTCTCTCATCAAGTCCTTGCCACACTGCTCTGAGACCTTGGGGCGTTACAGACAGGTCCTCCAGTTGCCCTCAGCCCTCTGCCCTGTCTGCAGTACCTGTCCCATGCCTTACTGCCACTATTGGGCTGTTCAGGCCAAAGAGTCCGTGCAGCTGGGCACAACTGAAATAATGTAAGGAGAAGTAGTGGCTTTACATTATGTAAATCACACATCCTGCATACTGCTTACCATAACATCCCCACTGTATGTAACTATGTGTGATGGACTGAACTTTGCTTGGATGGGCCAGTTGAGCCCTGCTATTGTTTCCCTGATAACCTGTGATTGATGTCTTAAACAAAGCATTTTTCTGCCAGAAAACCTAAAAGGCTGTTAAGAAGCATATCCTGCAGAGGTGGGGTACTGCTTTTCCTCTTACCAATTTCCTCTCCCCCAGTAAGGCTGACAGTGTAAAACTCCCTCCCGGGGGAGGTATTGGGCGTTCACACATAGGCCTGAAGGTATTCCTCCCCAAGGAGGCACAACTGGCACAGGTAGAAGCAGGGCCAAAGAAGCAGTCATGTCATTAGATGGAGCCACAAACCATCAAAAGACCCCCAAAGAAAACCCCTCCCTGAGGGAAGTAATGGGGCATTCCCACATAAGCCTGAATGTAGGTAAGCTGTCAAACACTTTGTTGTGTGGGTCCTGACCCCAGGAGATCAAGACGATGACTCCAGCCATGGACATCGACATTGCAACAATCAAGTCTTTTTGCTGGATCCACGGGCAGTGACATCTTTCCTCCCAACTATCTACGCTTGTCCTTTCCTTCTCTTTCTTTCTTCTCCTTATACATTTGCTTTGTCATATTTTTATAATTGTATAGAGAAGAACCAAAATGGCTACATACCTCCTTTCCAGTGCAACCAAATTGTTTTAAGATAAAATTGCCTTTTGTACGTACATTCAGTGTAATTTCACTATAATACACCCCGAGGGACCTATTGACAAGAACCTCAGTTACCCTGCTTTAGAGGTAGGTCATAACACTAAGATAGGAAGTAGTACACATTAAAATATTCAGAATAATAGGCATTTATTTTCAGTGCTATTTTCATTAAATATTGGTATAATATATCCATGTCTGAGGTAATAAATTAAAAATAAACTCAAGATTTCAGTCCCATATTTGTGCTGCATATTTTTTTCTACCATTATACATAATTTTGAAGCAAACACACATAGTCTGTAATTCTGAACGCAGCTACGGATATTATTTTAACACAGTCACTTTTTTGTTTCATTATAATTTTTCTGAGAATGGTTATTGCATGATACACTTTTAATAGATGTTTTAGTTATACCGGAGTTTTCTATTAAATCCCACATACCGTAATTGTAGAAAGATGGGCATGAAGATGTGCTTTGAGCCAAGGATGGCAAATACTGAATCAGTGATAGCACATACTGCAGGATTAATGTCTGCCTGCACTAGAGCCCAGATCCAGCAAAGCCATTTCAGTGTGTGCTTAGCTGTAGACATGAATCATTTCAGTGTCATCCATGGCCTTAATTTTTGCTGAATCAAGGACTAGCCAAATCTGCAGAACTAAATTCATAGACTTCTTTAACTGTGTGTTATTTGAAAACAGGTTTGCTGGTTTCATATTTTGTAAAATATTTTGTAATGACCTCCGAAAGATTTTTCATATCAGTGAAGCACCCATGAAAGTTTCTAACCTGGTTCATAAATACACTATGAAAAAATAAGCAGCTACAATGACTCTCTTCTACACATTTTGTTAAAAGTAACACCTGGTTTGAAAAGTTATTAAAGTAATTTTTTCCATGGTAAAATATATTTAAAAAAATAAACTCTTAATTTAATCATCTTCCATCAAACATATAAGCATGTTAAAGGGCGGGGCATACTTCAGGTATTTTCATTTATAAATGCAAGAGATTGAGTGTATCAATCTTTTTGCACTTAAATGCTGGTGGTAGTAAGGCCCTTTCAGCTAAGTCTCCATCAAGCCCAACATCAGTGAGCTAAAGAAACAAACAAACACAAATTTTGCTTGCATATAACTTTTCCATAATCCTGAATTAAAAAAAAAAAAAAATCCCTGCTTAGAAAAGAACTCTTATTTAACTGCTGCCATTAAAAAAGTATACCTCACCTCCATATTAACTTTAATCAGTGATTCCGAATGCAAAGGATTTAAACACTCACTAAAATTGCTGTGGCATGCCATTAGACTCTTAATGTTCATAAATTGTGCTAATTTCCATTTAAATCAGGAAGCTATAGTTTAGCATTAGAGCTAATGGTTGTCTTAGTGTTAAAGGTCTATTTCCACCAGATTTTCTTTATTCTATTTTGCAGATGACTGACAGTGCTTATGATGTGATCCTGAAAAACTGTTTGGTGTTATTACCAGAAGCTACAGTCTGTGAGAAGACTCTCCATGCTCATGCAGTGAGTTGCATTGCTGGGGGACCACGGCCAGCACCGCCGTGGCCGTGGGCCCGGCCCGAGGCCGCCCAGGGCCTTCAGTACTCCACCGAGCTCACCATCGCCATCGGCTCGTCAAACGTCGCCAGCCTGATCTGCTTCGGGGTAGGGATGGAGAGCATTTCCCCAGCGTCAGTCGGTGAGTGAATCCCATTGTCCATTATGTTTGAAACTTCCTCCTCATGGTCCTCGTACAGTGTGTTGATGTGCAGCAAGGGGTGGGCCGGGTTGCAGCTCAGTGCAGCTGTCTGCTCTGGCTTGACCTGGTTCAAAGCCATACTGGTGGCAGCAGCAGTTGTGGCTATATGGTTGTGGTTACACGTGACGAAAGCCGCAGCAGCAGGCACAGTTCTGCATGTCTCAGATGAGTACAGGATCTCTTTTGCGGGATGAGGGGTATCTAAAAGAGAATAAAACAGCCAGATAAAGGACAGGTAGTCTTTCACCCTTCCAGTCTATCTGTGAGGAGTGTCCTGAACCAATAAAAGTCACTGGTGGTCTTGCCACTGATTTCAGTGGGATCAGAAGTGGATCCCAAACTGAATTTCCTTGGGATCCTTTGAGAAATCCAAACAGGACTGTTTCAAAACAACTGGGTTGTAAGCTCAGGGAAACAGGACGAACAAGAAATGGGGTTTGTAAATCTCTCTCTTTTTTATGCATGCTCATGCTTCCTTATGTGAATGGTATTTTTGTAAAATGAAGAAAAAATCAGACTGAAAAGTATATTTATTCCCCTCTACAGTCTGGCCAGTGTTTTTTAAACATTATGATTTAATGTTTTGACAAACATAATGACTATTGAAATCCACAGGACGGAATACAAAAGGCACTGATATTTTCAATGGGAAAAACTAGTGGTTACACATTGTAAACCACTTGTCTTTAGAAAGAACTCAGCAATTTGACATAAAATGAAGTCTCTTTCCAGAAATTATAAGTTTACCTTACCTGATGGACTGCAATGTAGGTCTAACTCAAAAGTTGAAAATTTTTAATGTGAATGGGGAGTCACAGAGCCCCAAAACTCCAGTAATTATTTTTTGCCCTTAAAATATTCAAGCACTAATTTAGATGAAGGTAATCAATACCAGAAAACCCCAGTAGTTTCGAGGAGTTGAAATCAGAGCAGGTCACTGGATAGGGAATGCTGTAGAATAGCTCACATGCACATTGGGGAGTTGGAGGGCTCTAAGGAGCATAGGGATTTGGAAGTGACAGAAACTTTTATACCTCAAATCACTTCTTTGCTGGGCAGTGGGGTGACGGTAGATGTCAGTCTGTCGAAGCCCAGAGGGAGGTCTTAGCTTGTAATGAGATGAGAGCCATTGCTTTAAGTACGTACAGATTTTTCTGTAACTTCAACTGCATAGTCCTTCTTTCTTATGTCAGTAGCTTACAAAAATAAACAAGAAGATATCTGTCTATCAGTTTATCTACTGATCTATCACTTTTCTTAATGTTCAAATGGCTTTCCTCATCACTCTAGCACTTAGCAATTATTGATATATTTGAAACACTCCTTTGAGTGAAGAAAGGGACAAGCTTTACATGACACACAGAGGAAACTGAGGAACAGAAAGAGCATCTCCTGTGAGGCCACATGGGAAGGGAATGGCAGAAATCCCAAATCCCTGACCAGCACCGACACTTCAGACCATCCATCCTCCAGTCCACATGACACAGGGCAATTTAGTGTGCGTGAAGAACAATGTCAATGAGCTGAGTTTTGATTTTCTAGGTGACAAATATATGCCAACCCCTAAGAGTTGGTAGTTTAAGAGATATTTTTTCCACAGGCATTAGTAGACTGCCATTAGTAGTCTCCCACACACTCCTAAGGGGATATTACTGCCCAGAGTACTGGTCATCTACCATGGCAGTTTCCATATGACTTGAAAATAAGGCAGATTTGAAATGTGCCAGGTGCTGGTGGAGCAGGAAGGGTATCATGGAAGCCAAATGCTCCTCATTTCCTTGGCAAGGCATGACCACATTTGTAGTTGTGAAAATCTACTTACATTTGAAACATTACCCACATCTACAGCCTGCAGCCTGTTTTGTACAGCTCTACCTGTAATAATCCTTACCCTCCATATAGCTGCTAAAGAGAGAGAACCTGTACTTCTGAGGCCTGCAAGCCCTGAGATTACTAGCTATCCCCAAATCTAGCAAGGTAGGTCAAACAGTTCCAATAAACTTTGAGTTTCTTAAGATTGCTATGTAAATTATGGTCTGTGGAGGTAGTATGGGCATTATGGCATACTGTACCTTTGAGAGAGGAGGTAACATGCACTACAACATTCTCTTCCTGGTTTAAAAATCCACCCTCTTGGCTTTTTGATGTAGGCATCGAGGGGATGGCTTGAACCTCTGGCTTGGGTTTTTTGCTACTAAGTATATATGGATGAACATCCAAGGAAAAGTGCCGTGTGTGCTTTTTTTCACTGCTTGTGCTTGGCATGGCATTTGGCTCGCTCTTATGAGCGGATGATTGCTGTGAGGTTTTTGCAGCAGACTCCAACAAAGGAGCTATAAGGCTGTCTGTCGCTGTTTTTCTCCGCACAGGCTTCGGTTTATCAGGTTTATGGTTCTCAACCTTCATAATGGCTAACTGCTCCTTGAATGGCTGGGGAAGGGGATTGGTAGTTGGGATCCATTTCATCTTTTTCCTTGGTCTCTTAATGATGAGCTGTTCATTAGCATCAATGTCTGCTGGATCAACGCTTGGGTCTATGGTTTGAATCCCTGAATCACGCATGGTTGGAGTGGCATCGTGATTGGACTGGGCCAGTGCTGCGAGCAGCTGGCGTACCACATTGTCGTACATCAGATCGCTTTCATTTGTAATAAAATCCAGACGGTTCAATGATTTTATGTGGTCCCTATTTTCATTACAAAACATGGCCAAAATATTGATATCACAAAACTGGGATTTCTGCCACTGTTTCTTGGTCTTTATTCCAACTTTGTTCAGTTTATCAAATATGAAGTTAGACTTGCGAAATATGAAGAGGTGAATCAAGTTGATGAGGATTATCAAGTTCATAAAACAGAGGAGAACGATATCTACACCAGCAATAATCCGCTGGAGCTGGACAGATGGCAGTTTGCAGTTTACTCTGATGTGCAATTTGGAGCTGCTCGTTTTGTCTGGAGGCTCCCCTAGTGCACATGTAAATTCATTTTGCTTCTGTGTAGCATAGTAGGTGGATAAGTACGTGATTGGTATGATGCTTAAGAAGATGATGAACAGATGTCTTGCAAGATAAAGCTTAGCTAAAAAGTTACTTCGTCCTCTTCTTTCCAGATATTTCTCAAACAAGTTCTGCTCAGGGCTTTTTTCTTTCTCTGCATTCTCAATTATTTCTCTTTTCTCTCTCTCAGTTATCCCTGGGCCTTTGGACTGAATCTGTTTCTCTATTTTTGGTGCGCGCCCTTCAGCTGCACGGTGATAGCAGTTATCGATCTCCTGAAGCAAAAAATTAAGCTCTGAAGTCAGTCGAGTGGAGGCCAGAAATTCCCAGCCCAGAGCTGGAATGTACATTATCCCAGCAAAAGCCAGCAATGCATAAGGCAGGAACTTATGCTCAAACAAGGAGGGCCAGTGGCTGGCATCAACTCCTGGCAAGGCATCTTTTAATTCTGTCCAACAATATCCTCTGGCATACAAGGCTTGATCGCGGGTGAAGTTGTGGGGTGTGTAACAGTATATTGGCTCCTCTGTATAACAGAGAGAAAAGTCACTGCTGTGCATTTAACCTACAAAAGGAGCTCTGGAAAATAAACATTTCAAATTATATAAATTTTATGTTACTGTATCTTTACATGACCATTAAGCCCTCCACATCTATTAGCCAGCTCAGGCTGCACATATCCTCACAAGCCCTAAGGCAAAACTGTTTACCTGAAAGTTTTAGAATGAACCTGAGTTAGAAATGTCAGCAAGAAATACATACTTTACTTTAATTACCTTGCTGAAAACAATATCCTAAGCAACTGTGACATGAACTCTGTAAAGCTAAAAGACCTGATATTCACTATAAAGTCAGTAGCTGAGGTGGTTGCATGCAAATGCTGAAATTTAGATGAAATTTAAGGTTCATCCCAGCTAAACGTTCTTCTAAATAGAAAAAAGTTAGATGTAGCTTAAGGCAGTATTTTTAATAACTATTAACAAAGTCAACTCACTTGATATGGTAGAAAAAAATGAAACTCGAGACATACAATGATTTAGCCAACTGTATCTCTCTCAGCTAACATTTTTGAATTAAAGTGTGACTGACCAGGACAGAATCTGGTATGTCAACTATTTACCAGTATGAAAATTTAATTCTACATTTGAAACTGTAACATTGGGTTTTTTACACAATGTGTAATTAAATGCAAATCACCATCAGACAATATTATGGAAGAAACAAATACTGTGGATCAAGAAAGAAATCAGACAAAGTAATAAAAGAAAAATTATAGCAAGGACTATTAACTATACAGTGATGCAATTTTTCTCTCAGGAAATGTTTAAGTCATATTCTGTTGGAGGGTGGGTGGGTTTGTCAAAGGAAATCACACTATATATTTGTCTATTTTAACACTTCTTGCTAAACATTTGTATTTTACCACCATCATCATCAGGGTGTTGAGATAAAGGGACTTTTAACCTGACCCACTAGATAAATTATGTTCTTATGTGATCAAATTTTTTCTAGTAATACATGAAAGAAAGAGAGAAAAACTTGTGAAAGCTAGAGCAGCATCCCAAAGAACAATGACCATTATGAAGACACCCTATTCAAGGAGGAACACCACGTTTTCATGTTTCAACAGGTAGAACAAAGAGAATATATTTTACAGTGTTCTGGTACACCTTTAAAAAACTTCCCAGAATGACACTCATAGGAGGAGGCATGTTCTCTTGACTTGAGAATCACTCAAGAACACCAAGCCTGCTCCAGCTCTGAATGTAGTCTACAACTCAGATCAAGAACAGCTCCCTAGAACAGCGTGGTGGCACTGTTTTCTTAATAATAAAGATGAAAACAAATGGTATCATATTGGTAACAATAAATAGAATATTAAAAATTAACAGACAGGCAGCTCCCTCTAATCTTTCTGGCTTAACAAATGACTCCTTACTTGACAGTTACTTTTCACATGTGAGTAAATCAAAAGTTAGCTCTTTGGTGTGGAGGTATAAACCTCTTCTGTGACCTAGAGAGACTTACATGCTGAGAACTGCCAAAAATTTGTCTTTTTTTTTTTTAAGTGATTCAACAAGGATTCTTTTCTAAAAATACAACCAACTTAATCAGAGTGAACAGAATAAATGTTGCTACTCAAGACAGCATGTAAAGTGAGTAAGCCCTGGAAATTCTTTAATATGGCTTTTGAAGACTATTTTAAAATGATCTACCTTCAGTCTCAGAGGAGAGTTTAAAGCATTCTCATTTAGACTATTTTTGTGTACTTACAGACATGTATTACAAGAAAAAAGCTCACTGACTCCCTTGGTTTCGGTAATTACATGCCCTCCCAACCCTACCCATGATGGGATGCATACAAAAAATTTCATCTCCCACTATCACAGACTTATTGTAGAGTTCCCCAGGAGACCAAACAGATTCCTATGTACAAATGTTCCCATGGGGGAAAAAAAAGGCAAAGTAGCATGCTATGTTTCTCATAAGCAGATTTTTTTTTGAATTGGGTATCCCTAAGCCCAGTAAAACTTTCCAATTTGAAACCAAGTTTCCTGTGGCATACATGGGTTCATTTCTCCTAGGTCTCAACATCACAAGTACTTAGGAAAACAGCAGCAACTATTCCTACAGCTCAGCCCTAAGTACTATTTCTGGATTCATGCATTGGTTGCTACTATCAAATAAACTGAACAGTTCTTTCAGTTCTCTTCACCAAGACCCAAAAGCTAGGGTGACTTTTGCCGAAATTGTATATATATACAACAACAATCCAATATATTTTTCTTTTATAAATGAAAAAAAAAAGAAACAAATGAAAATATCTTAACATTTACATTTACATTGGACAGATCACTGAGAGACTTACTCTGCACTCTATCCATTGCCACTGCTTTGGTGAAAGGAGTCTGAAGAGCTTCACAACTCCAGTTTGGACTGACCAGCTGCATTACAGGCTACAAAATGAGGTTGTCCCAACCAGTAGGAAAAGCAAATGTCAATTTACAAGAATTCGTTCTCTTTTCCTCTATTAAACATGTTTTTATCAATTGCCAGTGAGGTTGTAAAAGACCCCTAATTTATTTGGCCAGCTGAACATGGTGTTCCACGCTTACTCAATATTTTGTACCTTATTGATACTAGTCTAGAATTTTCTTTCCATATTTGTAAAATTGGCATGATTTTCATTGCATGACGTGTAAATCCCAAGACCCTTCAGATGAAAACCAATCCTCTGTGGAGTCAGTGGGACTTCTGATAACTGGCTGAAGTGGGAGCAGTGCAGTTGCAACACAATTTTATTCAAACGTTATATATGAAAATACAGAATCATAGAATCACAGATTGGTTTGGGCTGGAAGGGATCTTAAAGATCATCTAGTCCCAGCCCCTCTGCCATGGGTAGCGACACCTTCTGCTAGACCAGGCTACTCAAAACCCTATCCAGCCTTGCCTTGAACACTTCCAGGGATGGGGCTGCCACAACCTCTCTTGACATTATCTTTGAGCCATATTCACTGACAGAGAATGCCACAAATTTTGGTAAAGTTACTCCACGGGGATATTTAGCTTAACCCTCTCATCACAAGACTTGACTTACAAAGCATAGCATCAGACTTGGAAGCTCATTCTTCTAGAAAATGGTCCAGACAATGGAGAAGAGAGGAATTCCCTTCTGAACTGATTCAAAGCAAAAGACTCATTTAGCTGCTGCCTGTACAAAGAACCCGTCTCTCTTCGTTGACAAGAGGCTGCCAAGCAGGATCCACACCAGGTTTTGAGTTAGGCTTTGTGATTACTTCTTAGGCAACGGCAGCATTTAACCTGGCATTTAATAAACACCCTGAAGGTGTTTGATCTAGTTATAGAAATGAATGGAACTGTTTCTTCTCTACTGCAGCCTGTGTCCATCACTAATTAATTAAAAAAGAAGCACCATGTCAATAACTAATCCTGTTTGTCATGAAAGTTGGCAATAACATACAGCTGGATCTCAACATGCAGATTTGATGAGGACAGCAGAGGAACAAGTTGTTCTCACACATGTAACTCACTCAGCTGTAAGACCTCCGCTTAATGCAGTTTCAAGAAGGCACAGAGATTTTTTGTTTTGTTTCACGGTGTTTTCCTGATGGGTAAGTAGCATTAAAAAAAGGTTGCAATGGTGTTAAAATCATCGCTCTGATGTTGGATCATGCAAAAATGTATTTTCTTTTAACTTCATATTCATAAATATTGGAGGTTTCTATTGATACTCTTCTTTCACCCTGAAAATCTGTAAGCAGTTTATAAAGGTCGTTTTTCATATAACCATTCCAGCCACCATGAAACACAGCTTTTTCCTGAGACACCGCAGTTTAATTGCGTATGGCATAACTGTTCAGTTGTGCAGGAAAATACAATGAAGTAAGGTGTTGTAATGAAAATTTTTTAAAAGCTTAAGGAAGTATTATGGCTAAGTGGATTGGTCATCCTCTCAATGTTGTCTAGTCTAAAGACCATAGAAATAATCTGTCCCTCTGCTCCTTGAAAGCTATATTCCTAATAATTATGACACGAAAAAAAAGCCTTTGATGGTAATGTATTATGGTTTTTTTTACACTAACTTAAGCCTAAACATGCATGTTCAGAAGCTTCATTTCCTATTTTTCAATATGTCAGATATTTACAACAGTTGTACATAAATACATTTTATCTGGCTCAATATGCACCTTAGTAGCTTCTAGAAATCCACGAACTATCCTCTAGGATCAGGTATGAGAGAGATCTCACTGCATTTTTCAGACATGCAATCAAGATAAAATAATCAACACAGAATTACTTAGTTGTGTAATATAACTGATTGTGTTATGCCACTTGAAAAATTAAAATCCCTTGGCAGCTAAGTTTTTTCACATGCTCCACTCTGCACCATCTCATCCTATCACTCTAAGTATTACTTAAATGGAAAGAAGTGACTTGCAGGAGGAATTGTAGTACAGAAGTCATACCTCAAGGGAATGAAAGTGCATGGCTGCAGAAGACACTCAAGGTAGGAAGAGGGATAAAGGAAGGGGCTGTGCTCAAAAATACTCTTTAGAAAGAATCTAAACAGACAGTATGGAAAGGAGTGAAGTCAAAGTACTGCGGCTAGGAGCTGTCAAGTCTGCTGCTTTTAGAAAAGGCTTGGAGAAACGCTTGTGGGCTTCCTGCAGGCACACATTTCCACTCCTACTGTTCCCAATCCAAGGTCAGCCACCTCCTTTCAGTGGTTCCCCAACCTCCATATATGTATACATTTGACTGTACTCTTTGAGAGGCCCTGAATTAAACACCATTTTCCAGGCTGCAAGTACCAGGCATGAAAATATGTTAGAAAAATGTATCTCCTGCTAAATTTCAAACTAGAGTTACAATACTCCAGGTTGTGGGTTCCTCAGGAAAGGGGCTGGAATGCTGAGGTTTGGGGTTGGAACTCCTGTAAAACTTCCCACTACAGAAATGAATCTCAGATCTGGAAATGAAGCTGTCAATGGAAAAATCTGATGACTGCTGTTCCTACATCATTTCCTGAAGTTATATCCCAATGCAGAATCATAGAAATGCCGAGTCCCACATCCCACTCAAGGCAGGGTCAAGACTGACTTGAGAACAACTTGATTAGGGCTTTGTCAGTCTGAAAAGTCTCCAAAGACAGAGGCTGCTCAACCTGCCTGTGCATCCTGCTCAGGCAGGGACAATGCTTGATTGTCCTCAAGATGAATTTTCATCTTCTTTAGGTCATGTCCAGCAAGAATGGCTGATTCTTGCAGCAGTAATTTTTTTCATTTTTGAGAAATGGCCATTTCCAAAAATGAATGCAATGGTCAGTTGCACTAAGAACACATCCAGCAAAACAGAGCTAGAAGGCTATCACAGACACACACGTGGCTAGAGCTCAGGCCTCAGCACTGCATCTCAGTTGAAGGAAAAGATGCCAGAAGCACAGCTCACCAAGGAAGCCCTGTGTGGGGGTGGGTGTGTGTGTGCATACATGTGTGTACTTGCCCATCTATAACAAGAAACTCTTTGCAAGAAATGTGGCCTGGTTTATGGTACACGGAAATGACACTGTCAAGAAGATATGGTGAAACTCTAGATACTCATCATTCTCCACTGTCTACGCAAAGTTAAGATTTTACAAGTCTTCCTAAGAAAGCGAGTGAATTGCATCTAACACACTCACCACTTAAAGATAAAAGTGACAACTTCTTAGCATTCAGCACTGCAAAAAGTCAGACCTGCTCCTGAGAAGACTTAAGTAACTGCATGCATTGGGCATTTCCCTCAAGTCAATGTGATTACTCACAGTGCACAAAATCTGGCACGTGCATCTCTCTTTGAAGAACTGACACTGTAGTTATAAAGCTTCTAAAATATTATTATGAGCAAAAGTTATTTAAGCAAATGTGGACAACACATTTAGAGTGCTTTGGCAGGCATTACAAAGAAAAGAAAATACTACTAATAAACAGTATATGCTCCTACGTAACCGGGCAAATGACTTTTCATACCTACTGCATTCCCAGTGGAATAAAGTATATTTTCCCAGAGCAAAATATAAACCACGATAACAAATTGCATATGCCTCTTGTGACCTCCAGCTTTTAGAGAATTTACTCTAGAAAAAGAAATCACACCTCACTAATCTTCCCACTGAAATGCATGATTTTAGCATTCCATGCAGTAATTGAGTAATGCAGAAGAAACAGTAGAATTTTCCAACAGCAGACAGAAAAAATGAAACAATTTTCAGAAAATATAATTCAAAAATGAAAAAAAAAAAAAGAGAATTCATGTGCTTGATACACCAAGGCAAAGGTAAGTATGCCTCTTGTGTGAAGACTTCTTCCAGGAGCTAGTAAGCATTCAGTGTGACTGCCATTACCCCAAACTGGGTGTAGGCAGCAGCACTGGTGATTAGGTGCTACTGAACAGGCTGGATCTCCCAGCCCCTGGACAAGTGCCTGAACACTCATGCTGGAGACCCAAGCTAAGTATCAGGTAAGTAAATTGACAAGTACACTTACTGAGTTAAATATACTACAGACTCACCCTAGCCTAGGGCTTCCGAGCAACCGGCATTCTGCCCTCTTGAAGAGAGCTGCTACTTCATCCTCATACCTGTGCCCAACCTGCCTGTGAAGATAAGCTGGCAATCCAGTCAAGATCTCTGCAGCACTCCTTGTGCAGTCCTCTCACTTGTCTCTAAGGAGAAATTCAACGTTTAGGTAGAATCTCTGAATCTCCCTGCCCATCACTTCCCAGTACACGCATTTCTAACAGACAAAATAAATTAGAAACTCCCTGAATTCAGCAATAAATGCCAGTACTTAACAAGGGTGTTCCTTATCATACTGCTTTGTGGCACATACATGTAAGCAATCTGACATACATGCCTCATTCATCTTGGGTACTAAAAGGATTGCACAAGAAAGCAGGTAGCAAACTGCTTATTTTTAGAAACAGAAAAAATTTATTTAGTACTTTTTCAGCAATTTTTAAATGGAAAAGAAGACATGTCCTGGATCCTCTTCTCTCTGGAAAAACGAATAAAAAACATTCACGTTACTGAGGTTGAAAACGTAGTCTAAGAAGTAAAATATTATCTAAACAGTATACATGTCTTCCATCCCAGTCACAAAGTCCACAAGGAATATGTAACTCTCTTTTGAATGATCTTACCAAATGCTAGCTAATACCCAAATTAACTGTCAGCAAAATGAAAAATACACTTAATTTAATTAGTTTATTTCAACTACTTTATTTAAAGGATATTTGAAGGTTAGAAGTTAGTACAGCACAAGGATGGATCCCTGAAATGACTTTTGTGTATCAACTGTAGTCATACAGTCCTATTTAACTCTTTGAGTTTACTCATATGAATGAGAAAACATCCAGCAAACTAAGCCTTAACTTGGCAAGCTAATTATTAAGAATTACTAGTTTTACTGTAGTGAAAAGACAATACCTTTACCTTTCTTAGGGAATATTCTTTCCAAATCTGAATACAGGTTCCATGCCCAAGAAGTCTTCCTAAGGTACAAATTTCTCCATGATCAGCAAGGTAAGGTAAGCCTTTTTTTGCCCAAGCTCTGAAACCACTTGTCCTGTTTAAGAAAAAAATCTTGAAAAGAGAGTCCCTAAAAAAATGAGCTAGGAAACCACTGCTGCTATTAGGTTTTACTGGCCTATACTCTGTAAGATTAGTCATAATGAGTGAAATGTAGATAAGCAATTTCAAAGATGGATAGGTAATGGGTCGCCCACAGGGGTAACTGCAGTGCACGGGTAGCAGTACGTCTCCCTGTATTTCCAATTTGGGTCTTTTTGCCTTGCAGGACTGCTGCTTGAAATGTATATATTTTGGATCTGTAGAACCAATGAATTAACAATGCACGCTCCTAGTGTAGATATAAACTTACAGAACCATATTCCCTGTATGTAATAGACACTGGCTCTTCTAAAAGTAGCTGGTATGCTCACCCTGCAATCTGAGGCTTAAGGCTTTGTACACCTGCCCAGGTTAGTCAGGAGGAAAAGACACCTACTCCTGCTTGTCTGGTATGCTGGAAATAGCAACTGTTATGTGGAAGGTACAGAAACACTTAAATGAAATCCCTTAGGCCGCTCCTATACAGGAACGTTTCCTCAATAATGAGCTGCTGTCTACCATGTGGTGACCATGCAGCACAGTGGTAAAGTCACTGAAAAGAGAGCTTATTTATAGTGACTGGACTATTGATGCCAGAATTTGAGGGAAGGTTAGATCTGAATTTAAAAGAATGTATTAATCTAAATATAATTAATGTAATTCAGCCACGCAGATAGTCCTACAAAAGAGATCTGAGTAACATTTACTTCTAAATTTAGTGCTTACATGAGGAGGTGAGTGGAATTTCAGTGATGTACAGATCTTCTGCACAGGAGAAGTAGTAAGGTGTGAAAATAATGTTTTAATGTTTCGCAAAGGTCAAAAATTGCCCTCTAGAGATGGAACCCCAAAGCCAACTACATGCACTCAGACAGTATGATAATGTGGACTGCAGTAGTATCTGAAGTAAACTGCAAGAATAAATGCTGCAATGAAACGAATCATGAAATGAATCATGAAAATCCAGGGAAACTGATGATACATGAACAATGGTGGCTTCTTAAATCAAGGGTGAAGTATAAAATACAACCACAGGAAGCAACAAGAAACAGTAGGTTCATTGTACTGCATTATTGTTATTTAATGACTAGAAATTGAAAATTAAAAAGATGGCTTGTATTAAGTACCTCTTAGCATAAACACAGCACCCGGAAAAGTTCACATTGAAAAAGAAGAAAAAGACAAACAGTTAGCTCATTAGGTAATAACATTATTTTAATAACATAGTATTTAGAGGGCAGATATGGCTGGTCTACTGGTTTTGGAAAACTGGTTCCTCCATGTGTAGAGAAATTGGGTTTTGTGGAGTATCAGAGCTGTTTCCATTCATCACAGCAGAGACAGAAGAATCCCCCACCTGAGGCTCCCAGGGGCTCTGCCAGTTCCAGTGTGAAGGTCTCCTGACCTCCTGAAGAGAACATGGATCTCACAGAAGATAAGGTACCTCAACCTCAAAATGTGAAATAATTACTCCATCATAAAACTAAAATGCTCCAGAAATAGTCTCTGAGCTGCACAAACCACACCACACATCCCAGCACCTGGCTGCAGCGCTACTCCAGGAACTTCGAGTCTGCATGACAGGCTTGGTGCCACTAAAGAAAAGCAAACAAATCCCCAAAGCTTGCTATCATCATGAACAGCTGCATCTCCCCATTCAAATGCAAGAGTATAATACATGCCTGGGACAAAATCCCCAATGGTGTAAATATGTGCCCTGATTTCAATGTTTTTCCTAGAATAAATCCTGTATTGTGAAAAAAAAAGAGATCTACAAGAATCATGCCAGTCTGCCGGGAAATTATTCAGCTTCTGTAATTAAACATGTACATGTACTGAGGGTGTCCACTGCAGCTATTTTTAATACTGAGACAACCCAAGGAACTCAGTGATGATGCAGATTCTTCCTGAAGACTTTTATAGCTGTTAAGAAACCACACAAGCTGAAATTTCCTCTACATCGTGGATGCATGGTTTCTATCTAGTTTATAGAGACAACAGAGAGCCTTAAATACTTCAGGGTAACTTTGAAAAACAGTCTGGACCTTACTCTTATTTGTTCACAAGGCTTCCTCTTGACAAAGGTGAATAAATTAAGTAGCTCTTAAACAAAAATATTTTTGACCATTTGTTTAAATCTGTTGGTTATCTGAAAGCACTTAGTAAGCTGAAATTCATCCATTTTTGGACCTCTTCCCACATACAACACTTGAAAAAATGAAGGGGTTAATAATGCAAACAGGGTCATTAAAAACATAAAAAATGATGATGTATGTCTGTTGATGAAGTCTAAGGGAATTTATGACAGAAAAATATCTGCAGTTGATAGGAACTGCAGTGGAGTGCTTACACATGTACAGATCATGCATTTCCTCAGGAATACCTTCCTATTTACCATTCACCTGTGCAACTGAAAATCTTTAAATGGTCAAAACTCAGCATCTCAGCTAGTGTATCTAGACAACATTTCGTGTTTGTATGCGTGTAAACTACCCTTATCCTTCGGGAAAAATTCCATCAGCAATGCGAACAGCCAGCAGCCGAACTGCAGCCAGCCTGTGGGTGCTTGTATCATTTCAGTCCTTTTAAAAATACGTGCTAAGAAAGCACTTAAGTGGCAGCGTGACACTCCTTAAATTCTCTTTTCTCTCCTAATATCACCTCAGAAACAATTTCTGCACTGGTGTCATCAGTTTGTCATACATTAAATAATCTAGCTCTATACTCTTAGCACTAACAACAGTCACTTGGGAAAACGTCATTTTCACTCTCTTTAAGTGCAGTTGGAGAGAAAAAATGAAGAGTAAGATCAAAAGCCATCTATTAGGTAAGTCACCCAAGTAAGCATATGTAAATATCCTGCCACAATTTGAAACAGAAATGCAAATTAGAAAAGTTGACCAGAAATACAAAATAAAACTCCATCTCATAATATAAAAATCTGACATATACTATTTCAAACATCCTGTAGGGTGAAAAGTGAAAAAGACATTGAACTCATGCATATACTGTACTACACAGTAAGGTAAGCATTACTTATGCAAATGATTACAAATCAGAAAATAAAACATAAAACCTTGAACTGACACCTATCATTAAACTTACTGTTTCCTTCCATTGCTTTCTTATGAAAAATTTCCAGCAGAAGGACATTAGAGGGCTGAACTATGTAACTGCTAAGAGACATAGAAATACAGTATTTTTGAACAATTTTTTTTGTATTTTGCAGGCACTCTTTTAAGGACCTAGCAAGAAAACCAATACCAAAGCTGGGCTTTTGACTGAAGTATAAAAAGCAACTGAATGAATGCTTTACTTTATTTTAATAAAGTACTGGCATTTAACAGCTTCGGTGGGAAAAGCAAATATGATTGCAAAATGGAAAGAATAATTCACTGTGAATAGAAAGCATGAGGCACTTTACAAGAGGGATATGACTTAGCAAAACTGTGACATCAATTTCGAAAAAATATTTCAGTATTGTGCAGATAACACAACAAAACCAGCAACATAATCTCCTTTGGAACCCACTACTCTCTGGTCCCTTACAGAGAGAACTTCCCACAGACAGTATTGATGGGGTTGCTTCTGAACCCAGCACAACACTGAACTGGAACATTTAAACCACTTACAAAAACGTTAAGCAACACAAAAAACCTAAGCAGCACATCATGAAAGCCAAGTGTCTCTTAATCGACTGGATTATAGAACCCTGTCTTGGAAGTTCAGCAAGTGCCATGAGACACTCACTACAAAAGGCTCCACCTGCTGCTGGTAGCACCATTGCCATTCACGGAGGACAGGACTTCCAGATCCAGCAGCATCCTACTTGTGGCTGTGGATTGTGTGTACTAGTACCACAGCAAAACCAGGGAGACTGAAGGATAAAAACCACATGGAACATCAAACAGGCTCACTTCAAACTGGCAGTTTGTTCAACATTCAACAGTGAATGTTGTAGTCTAATACTCCACATTCTGTGCATTTTGGAAAGAAAGTGAAAATGCAAAGGCTGATGGACTAATCCTGTTTCTCTATATCCATACCACTCCAGACTGACCATGCCTTGACAGGAGATACTGAAACACTGTACCTAAAAACCACTTCTGAAAACCAACACAGACTATAGCTAGACTAAGACTATGTACATTAAA
Organism: Platysteira castanea; assembly: GCA_013397175.1. Lineage (NCBI taxonomy): Eukaryota > Metazoa > Chordata > Aves > Passeriformes > Platysteira > Platysteira castanea. The sequence goes on along the minus strand of VYXC01002709.1, from coordinate 14,454 downwards.
TCCTTAACCTTCTACCATTTAATTACAAGTTTGGTGTTTTACCATTTTTTTAACTAAATATTAACGTAAGGCTGACTTACGTTAACAAACCCTTTCAATAAAAAGAACCCCAAAACCTTTATCATAGGAAAGGGAACAATCCAGTAGGCTTCAATGCAGCTAAAATGGAAATACAAAAGTGACAACCTATATTTATAGACATAAAATTTGCTTTAACACCAGGCAGTACCTGGTATAGTCACCTATTCATGCACTGGGACAGCGCAGTACTACCAAATCTGAACTCTCTGTTCATATTGGTTGCATCTTACTTCTAGTTTGCACAGGAATAACTAACTTCCAGGAAATAAAAAGCTAGGTATGAGAAATCAAACCTCCACAGAGTCAAATACAAGCATGGACCTCTGCAAAGCAGTGCATATACATCTGCAAGAGTGCTCCAGAAGATGCCTAAGACTATACAGGGTGTGATGGGGGTTATGTCACCGTTCTGACACAATTTCAAACACATTTGCTCTCATATTTAAATAAAAAATTTAGTTGTTATCTTTAAAGTAGTATTTTCAAACAAAAACAGAGCAAAGCAAAGTTCCCTTGGGACCACCAACTGCACGAATTGCTACCTCAACAAGGACACTGCTATAGGAGAGGTTTCCTTTCGCCTATGCTGCCTTCTGTAGTCACGGTCACCAGGGTAGAGAGCCCTGTGACTTCCAGGAAACCAGGAAACTCATAGTTAAATACAGATTCCATCCACTAGGTGAGAGAAAAATGCCTCAAAAACTTTCTTTATTATCCTCAAGGTCATCATATACTGGCCTCTAAACATAGGATATGCCAGTTTCACACGAAATCTGTTCATGGGTGAGTTTTAGAAAGGGAAACAGTATTCATTCTTCTTTTGTGACTGCTCATGTGGATTTTCTTTGTGTTGAGTAGCTGAATATCGCTCCTAAATGACTTTATTACAGTCTTACGTGCAGTATAAATATGGCTCATGGATTTATTTTAATTAACTTTCTAGGGGTGTCCTTTCTGGAATCACACTGGTTTGCTTTAAAAATAAGGGAGAATTAGGAGACTCAGAAACTACAATGTAGGAGGTTAGCTACGTGACTTTCTTTCCTCCTGTGAAAAAAGTTTAGGAAGTGGGGGTCAGTGCAAGAGCCACATCTTACTGCAGCCATCAGAGTGAACTCTTGTCCCCACTGAAATCAATGGTCAAACTATTACTGCCCCCTTTGCAGCCTGAATTTAACCTCCAGGAGCACACCCTAGTAGTGTGTGTGCCCTTTGCCTTCCCTCTGCAGAGAGCTCAATTTCGCCCCAAATGCACTGCCATCTACTAGTGAAGTATGGAAACAAAATCTTATCTCCCAATACATTTTATCTGTTACAGATGCATTTACAGGGCAAAAGCACACCAAGGATGACAGCCCGTGTTTTCACCTTGAGTCAGACAGTAAGGACACCAAACATCCAGGGCTGCATAATGTGGATCGTGGCCAGCAGGTTGAGAGCCCTCTCCTCTATTCTCATGAGACTGCACTTGCAGTCCTGCGTCCAGCTCTGGAACCCTCTGCACAGGAAAGATCTGCCTGAGCGAGACCAGACGAGGCCCATGAAAATGATTAGAAGGATGGACTTCTATGACCACCTGAGAGAGCTGGGGTTGTTCAGCCTGCAAACGAGAAGATTCAACGAAGATCTTACTGAGGCCTTTCAGTACTTAGAGGGGGCTCTCGAGAATGACGGGGACAGACTTTTTAGCAGGGCCTGTATCACAGGACAATGGTTTTCAACTGGAAAAGGGTAGCTTTAGATTGGATGTAAGGAAGAAAGTCTTTACTGTGAGAGTGATGAGGCACTGGAACAGATCATCCAGAAAAATTGTGGATGTCCCATCTCTTCAAGGAACTGTTCAAGGCCAGGCTGGACAGGGCTTTGAGCAGCCTGGTCTAATGGAAGGCATCCATGTCTGTGGCAGGGAGTTGGACTAGATGATCTTTAAAGTTCCTTCCAACCCAAACCATTCTATGACTTTACGATACATGTAAAGAAGAAAAGCAAAATATCTAATTAAAAGTCTTTTGTAACACATTAAGTTCAGATGAATTGTGATTTTTTCAAAGTATCGGCACAGTATCTGCTAAACAATTAGGTCTTGCCTCTTATGCTACTAAAACAGTCATTTTTCATTTAATTTCTCAAAAGAGATGTAAAGATCAGAACACTCCAATCAATTCAAGGGCAAACAAATCACTTACATGAAGAGCACATGCATTTACCTAAACAATGACTTTGTCCATGGCACTAAAACAACATAATTAACTAAATAACTTTATCTTCAGCCACAGGCAAAATACAGCATGCAATATATTATACTACAGACATAATGATCTTTAAGGTTGTCAATTACAATCTTTCAAATAAACACCACACTCTTCCTTTGTCCTCTGCTGAAGGGCTGAACTTTGCTTTCATACGTGCTTCCCTGCAGCCCCTGGCTCCAGAAGACTTAACTGCTGCCTGGGGACTCCCAGGCTTCCCACGATGATGGGGTGCCTTCTGCACAGACCCAGGGCAGGATACTCACCTTGCTTGGCCAAGCAATTCTCACTACACTTGTTGGACACACTGTACAGCTGGTCTTGACCGCACTTTAAGCTACACTTTGCACACACATGAACTCAAAGGTCAATCAGTGAGATAAGAGGCTCTTACCTCCTCTACCCACTGATCATGAGAGTTCTTCCAATCCTCAGCAAAAAAGTTTTGTGAGAAACCACTGCTTCTAGACAGCTATACTTTAATGTCTCGAGTGCACATATCATTGTTCCAAAAGCTTTACCAATACTAATTAAGTAAGATGGTACACACCCCAGAAAAGAGGGTTGTTTTCAGTTTTGTGACATGATGGTATCTTCACACAGTTTGCACTGGCTATCATCAACAGAATGAGGAACAATGGCAAGTATCAGATAAGCACACAAGGGCCCAAAGCAAAGTTTGGGAAGCTACTATGATATTAACAACCAAGGGGCACAAGGTACCTTATTCAATTTCATCAGCAAAGTTTGTACTTGCATAGCTACTATTTAAATTGCACAGAAGGAGCAGTATCCAAAGCAAACAAAGTTAGATTTTTCTCAAGATCAGTGACAGTGTATGGGTGAAACAACACAAACTGTAGAATCAGTAGTAAGCATGAATCCAGCTGAACTATTGTTATTACCAGGATCAGTATCTCTGGACAAGCATGACTTAGTAGAGAAGTCTGAGTAAATACTGTTTTGTTGAAAGGCAACATCTAATTAAGATCACATTAAAATTAATCTAAGTTTTGCTCCTGAACTCTGTGGAAGCAGAACTGAATTCACTAATTCTGAACTCTTTGTCTCGAGCCTAAAAAAAGTATCTATTAGTTTTATTAGATCCTTAGAGTTTTTCTATTACATTCTCTTGCAAAATTCTTTCCTTTTTCTCATATTATTTTTCTAACTACAGACCATCTGAATAAATATGACATCATATGAGAGAAGAATGTTATCCCACATTTTCCCAGAGACATAAGAGTGTTTTCAGTGTTACCTCATAAGTTTTGTCCTGGCAGGACACAATAGGCTACTGCTCTCTATCTTATTGGGTCAAATCAGCATACACAGCCCAAAAGTAGGCATAAGTGATATTGCTTTCAGTCCTTCTGAAAAACAAATCTAGAACACAACTGTCAGCCTAGCGAATAGTCTTCCACAGCACAAAATAAATTCAACAGCATAAATACAGGCAGATGCGAGCAAATTCAATAGGCTTTCTTCTGTATGTGTGTGGACTACAGTTTAGCCTTACAGAGGGACATCCACTGTATAAATCTAAGTCTCAGACTTGATACTTCCTCCACAGTCTGCAGACTCAGATGACTTGTTCATATGGAGCAAGTTACTGCTGTCTGATCAAGCAGTGAGTCAAATCAAAGAGCTTCTCCTAGGAATCTTGTACTATGTCATGGAACACACATGATGGGGGGCATGACCTTGCCTGCATCCAAGGCTGTCTTCAGGCCTACTGAGGTTCAAATCTGTACATCTCAAACAGTATGAAAGCATATATGTAAGTACTTTTGTGAGCTGCTGTAGGATTGCCTTTTTATTAGCTTAGTTCTCTACAGAGGAAGGGATCACAAAACTTTTGCATTTCACAGAGGATCCTCAAAGGTGACCTTGAAACCTGTCTTTCAGTTGCTATGAAGAGTCAGTTTTCATGTGCCCTGTAAACATCGTTTCTCCAAGATACCTCCAGAAGACCATCCAAAAGATGAGGTTCTTATTAACTGTGCCTGAAGATCTTGAGCTACATAGCTGTGTTTTTTAAAAACTGAGGTAGACTGAAATAGTTTTAACTATAATTAAGAAAAATCTCCAGATTCCATTTGCAAGCAGTTATTCTTCTAGGTGACTTAACTTTACCTCATAATGAAAACAAGTAATAAGGATATTAAGTGTTGGAAGTCAATCCCAAAGCAGCATGCAAAGCAAGAGCCTGATTCTGGTACGTTTAAACTGGTTGAATACAGCCAATTCTCACCAACCTCACAAGCTAAAGATCGCCAAGTCAGTCCTGTATATTAAAGTGCTAATAATTTCCCACAGATCTTCAGTATGGAGCTTCAAGGGACATTAAAAGCAGTCATGCACTGGCAGCTACACGTATCAAGCCTATAATCCACACAGCAAAACCATGTTTACATACACACTAGAGGCCCAAAAGGTGTCGTAACAGTTTACGACATCGGTATTTTCACAGCTCACCAAAACTTGACCTTCTGAGACTGGTGATGATGGGCACTCAAACCAGGCTTTTAAAACTGTTACCAGTTTATGCAAGATGTTGGCCCTCAGCAGAAACAGACACCAGGGATTTCCACTGTCACAACATGGCAAAGCACACTGCATGGGGCTCCATATATAGTATCAGTCTCCATGAAAGCAGCAGCCTCTCCCTGGTAGGCCAGTTAACACTCACGTTGTAGACGCCTGAAGTAACATCATGACAACACTTGACATCAGCCAGGGTCCAGCTCAGGACCTGTCCAGGATCCACCTCAAGAAGCATGAGCCTGCTGTGTCACCCATGTCAGCTCTCAGCTGCTGCTGGGCAATGGACACCTCCCCACGGTACTGCTGCCTCCAGGTCAGTGACCCGGGGCTGCTCGCCAAGGGGGATGGCTGGGGACGCCTCCCTACCACTTGCCCGCCAGCCACGACAAGGGACAGCAGCTGTCCTCGTTAGGGAGCGGCCAGGACGGTAACACCACTGCCCTGCCCGCCACGACAAAGGGCAGTGGCCGCCTCCAGAGCACAGGTGGCTCTTAGGCAGTGGCCGCTGCCGCCCTGCCGCGGTCCCCACCCGCCAAGGCGAGGGCTGCCTGACATCTCTCAGCACCAGTGGTCTCGTTTAGCAGCCACTGAGACACAACCCTGCCCGTCCTGCCACCCTTACCGGCAAAGTTCTTGGTGAAGACGAGGGTGACGAGGAGGATGGGGATGAGGACGGTCCCGATGGTGACCACGCGGTCGAAGGGCAGCTCCAGCTTCAGCTGGAGGAGCAGAGCCGCCAGCGCGCCCGCCTTGTCATCCTGCTGCCCCGGCAGGATGAGCTCCTTCAGCTTCTCGCCCGCCAGCAGCGCCGTGGCCATGTCGGGGTGGTTATCGATGATGTGTTGCATAAGCAGCGGTGGCGGGCGGCCTCACGCCGCCGGGCTTCCCCGGGGACGGGCGGCGCCCGCCCGGCCTGCGGGGACAACACCGACAGCGGTGACGGCGGGNCGGCGACACGAGATGCCCGGTGACAGCTCTGCCATTAAACGCTGCCTGCGCTTCGCAACCCGTGCTGTACAACAGCGGCGCAGCAGCCATGCAACCAGGCAGACCGGAGCCGCCTCCCGAACTGCTGCAGACAAGGAAGGGGGGGATTTACCTGGTAACTTCGGTTCCCTCGGCTCCCGGGGGACGGTGAACAAAACCGATGGCCGGTACAGAAGAGCGGAAGCCGAAAATAAACTTACACTGGACCTTCCTTCCGAAAAAAGGT